>CM062811.1:695153110-695475627 GCA_031772625.1 Pinus tabuliformis | reverse complement strand
TAAAGACAATAGAATAAATTCACTAGAGGATTTTGTGATTAATGTGGGTATGATCCCAAGGATATAAAAGCTGCAGACATTGCTGATTTAAAGAAACAGTTGAAGTTGTCTTCAGCTGAAGATCCCCTAACCAAGGATATGCAGAAACTGAATAGCACAAGGAGGATATTCTCAAGCTTATTATTGAGCGGAATATACAGTTGAAGAAGATCAAAGAACATATTGAAGAGCTATTGAAGGAGAAGGAAATAGAACAATTTTCCATGGTGCCCATTACAATAGTCTGAATGGAAGTCGTCGGTGGAGATCCTATTTCCTCGTCTAAAATCATTGAGTCTACATCAACAACAATTGATCCGACCAGATTAGCACAGGAACTATCGATCCAGAAGTAGGAAAACCAGAAGCTACTTCAGAAATTTCAAATTCTGAAATTGTAGAAAGTACAAAATGTAGTAAGTATCTCGAAGAAATGCAGAAGACTCACAAATTAGAGCTTAAAATATAGAAGTTGGAGAGTAGGTCACTGATGGAAAACACTTTGGCTCATGCCAAGGAGAGTATTTAGAAAAAAATCAGTCAATCCATGCCAGATGTATGGCCATCCATACAGATTATTTTTGTGCAGCAATAACTCATTACTAGATGTAGAGCAGTGATTTAAGAACAAAAATTATCCTTGATGACCAAGCCACTAGAAGCCATAGATATGATCAAGGTTTTAAATTCAAAGAGAAAAGAGGAATTAGAAGAAATAAACATCTCTTATATAACAACTACCATCTTAGAGATCAACAAGGTATTAGAGAAAAAAAATGTGATCAATCAATTGGAAACTAAGTTTCAAACCCTGGCGATTTATGTCAAGAGATTTCATTCAAAATTTAATGTTTTAAATCAGAAAGGATTGCCAAGATTAGTAGGTTTGAATGATAAGTTGATTAGATTACATGATTGTTGCAAAGATTTATATGCTATTACAATAGACAAATCCAAATTTGCATGAGTGAAAGGACAAATAACAAGGAGGGATTTTCTAAAAACCTTGGAATATGATTTAACCATGTTACATGAAATGAAGCACTTGTTTCTCACCAAGCCTAATTTCGAAAGATATAGAGAGGTGGATGAAACATTCAGGAAAATGGTAAACGTAGAAATCCCAAATGAACAAAGATGGGATAATTTGTGTGAAACATTTTAGTAATTCCTCATTGTGACACTAGGACAGATCATCAGTGTTTTCAGGCCAAATCGTCAACAAATTCCAAAAGGATACAGCCACCTCTTTAGTAGTTTTTCGGTCCCTATTATATTTTTCTATTTGTAATTTCGTATTTTTTTCCAAACAAGTTGTAGATCTTTTGTAAAGTTTTGTTTAAATAACTCCTCCTTTGAGTTATTATGGGTTGAACCCTTGAACAAGCTATTAAGCAGATTTGTACAAAGATGGAGCATTTTTTGAGATAATAAAAGATTCTAGATTTGCCTCATATGGTCTGTCTCTCAGTGAGTGTATTTCATCTTGTCTATTCATTATGTTTTCTTAAGATAAATTAATTCTTTTGCAGTCATCCGATTTAAAATTTAATTGAATATCAATTTCATTTTGAATCCTCTGTGAAGTGGTAACTTAAATAAAAGACCAATTTACATAACTATTTGTTATTGTAAATTCCTCTTTGAATATAAATTACACTAGATCTATCTAATAGTTTGATTATATTTTGTTGATTAAGAAAGCATTGTTTCCTTAATTTCTTCTTCTAATCAGTTAAATATTTAGTTTGAATATCAAATCAATTATACGTCTCCATACTCTACTTGTCCATTACATGAAAATAAAACTAACCATGTGCAGTTAAAAGAGAACCTTTCATTTTATCAAAAATATCTCTAAGTTTAAAGCACCTACTTATAAATAGTTCACTTGTCACCCAATCACTCAAAACAATAAAACGTTATAGATGCTTTGGCATAGCTAAGTTACCTTAGGTCATCTCAAAGGACAATAGATCCTATCATGGAACATACTCATCTATGATGGGGATGATGTTTCCTTTACCCATGTTATTCTTGCACCTAGACATCAAAATCCATGAGAAAACTTGCTAGGCTTCAACCACTTCTCACTCCTTGATTATCATTGTATTTTAGAGGCTTTCAAATAGATAACATATCATCCATGTGATAGATAGGATGGAAAACATAGGTTTTTCTCTCTTATTTGAAATTCTTAGCTTGTTACCTAAAACCCTCTTATCTAAAGCTCAATAACAACATTTAAAATTTCTGTGGGTTTTCCCGAACTGGGGTTTTACATGGAGGCTAGAGTTCCTTTCTCAAAGAAACATCCTACTCAACATATCATTTGAGGAGAAGGGTAACCTTATCCTTACAAATTATTTTCTAAATTTTGCAATGATGTCATGAAATGGCATTTTTTCAGTTCATCATATCATCTTTTGTGATAGGTAAGATTTGCATGCATCCTTTTCTTGTGAAATATAAGTTTTAGGGAATCAGCTTCTTCTTCATGAAAATTATTAACTTTCCTTTAATTTTATAACTTGCAAAACTAATTATTTGAGTGGAGACTTTTCTTTCTTCCTCAAAGTTGATACATTGATTATTTAGCTTCTTTTTGAAAAATGGGGAAAAACCTTCCCTCGGATTATCCTTCAACACTTTTATACATAGGTTTTATAGGTTGGAGGTCACTACTTTAGGCTTTTTTATGGAATATTTTGGCAAAAACCCCAGGTATTGAATCCTTTATCAATTAATTTCTTTTCTATAAGAAACATTTCATGATTTGACTATCTTAATTAGTTTGTAATAATACTACCCTTGCTCTGGTTCTTCCAAAGTTGGTGTTTGTATATTTTTATTGCTAATTTTTCACTTATTGAATCACCATGTAGAAATATTATTTTATATTTATGTTCTTAGTCTTCTAGCAGGGTATTTCAACCTTATTTAATTACTGATTCACAATTTTCTTACTAGACCTATTAGGGTTTTACTAGAAGCCAAGACATTGGTCATTTGAGTATCCCTTCCACTGATAATTTATTGGAATTACATTCTTTTCCTATTCCGACTTAAGTGTTGATCAATTTTCCTCACTCTGGAATCATGGTTTAATAAAATTGACACTATTATTTCTAGGTCAGTACTACACATCTTAGAAAGATTTGTAAGGATTAATTTGTTACGGTTTTTATTGCTAAATTATCTCCTTGTACTGAAGAATTATTTTTTCTTTCTTTCTATTTTGCTCCCTATTACATGACTCTCCTCAAAACAAAGGAACTAGGATGGACCTAGTGGAACCTTCCTTGTTACTGAAGCAAGCATAAGACAATTTTTTAGCAGTTTGTACATTGGACTTAGGCTTCATGTCAAAATTTACTTAACTCTTTTATTACATATTTTTTTCCCAATTTAATTGTTCAGGTCTCTCACGATCAGTGTTTGTAACTTAGTTGAGCTTGTTAGAGGATAAACATAAAATTATACAATCTTATGTATAATTTTCATATGATTATGTTACCTTAAAGTTTAGATTATAATTTTGAAGTCTTCTCTTAATGCATTTTTCCTATGAAGAATCGATCCTATCAAGGTATGTTATTTATACTTGAATTATAATATTTTACTGACAAAGTCCTTTTAAACAACTTAGATAGTTATTATGAATGTATTGTTTGCTTAATATTATTTATTTCCAACACATTCCCTTTATGTTGCATATATATTACTTATGATGTGGTCATTCTTGTAATATTTATTATCTTGTTTTGTTTTGTTATATATATATATATATATATATATATATATATATTAGTATAAAAAAATACATATATAATTATGGATAGTCCTAATACAAAATGCAAGGTTGAAGACTCTTGGTTTCTAGGTTTCTAAACTTTTATACTCTCTAAAGGATTTCTCAGTGGACAGGGACTATATTTTAGTTAAAGGGTAACTTAAGTGACCTATCACATGGAAATCCCATAACCTTGCAAATGTTCCTACATATGCATCATATTTACTTATACAAACTAATGCATACACATACAAATAAACTTTCGATAAAACATATCTGAAACAATTAGCTAGTTATTCAAAGTTTATTTTGTATGAAAACTATTTTATAGAAATAATCATCATAGAGTTAACCATTTCTTGATACAACTAGAGACTTGCATACTGTAAACACTTGAAATTACTTTTACTTCCATTTAGTGTTTATTTTCTAGGAGAAATATGTTATTCTAGTCTAATAATTACTTCTAATGATTACTTTAGCCAAGTTAAATTATATCATGTACACCATTGATAAATTATACATAGAAAATATCAATAATAATGTAATAATGATAGTAGGATCATAAATAGACAACCAAGCACACAAAGTGGCACAAATTTTCACCTGGGAACATAAACTTAGGAGAAAAACAAACAATCTTTTCTTGGAGAAATTATTTTGTCTAGCAAAGTTACAATGTAATATTGCTAAGTCAAATTAGGTCGAATAGACAACATAAATTCACTTAAGTTAGACATGGTCAAACAACCTAGAAACAAGTTTGAATTCTTCCCGGAATTTGTTCAACTCTACCCAAGATAATTTTGGTTAACTATGCCCAGATTTGGTCAAACTACCTAGTTACAGCTATGGCCAAGATGCCCAGAAAGTCTTAGTCAACTAGCCCAAAAACCTTGGTCAAAATGAATTTAGGAAATGTGATCAATGGTCTAAGAAATTTGGTTAAACTTCGGTAAATGATGGTCATACATTTGTCTTATTCTGGTCTCTCTCCTTTGTAGATGTGAACATAAAATAGATGATTTCTATATAGTGTTTTTGAATTGATTTCCATATGAGTGAGGCAAATTTTTTATTTATAGTGGTCTATTGGTGCCCAAGGGGCATGTCTCCTTATGTTGCACCAACCTATACTTTAGGTTGAACTTAACCTTTTTGTAAGTAGTTTAAATTCAAAAATTCAAATTTTAAATTGATTTATTTTGATTTTTCTTTAGGGTTGACTTGAATACTAAAAATAGCTACCAAAATATAAACACTCACTCTTAGCTAGGGATGTATTTAATTTTGAGTTTCGTAGATGTTCTATTTGCTAAATAATTTCTCCATTCAAAGAAAATATTGATTAGGATAACTCTGTTAATCTATCCATACATTTCATTTTCTAATATATAATCATGAGGAAAACAACCTGCATTGACATTATGTGAAGGATCTAGTCACCTAATAGTCAAACCACCTTTGTAAATGGATCTAGTCACCCACTAGCCAAAAACATTTGGGCGATATGGTTAGATCCTTTTGATCTGGGTCAATAAGACTAGCCTTTAGTCACCATTCGAACAAGTAATCACTCAGATAAAGGTCAATATCTATAACCAAAAAATGACTAAACCTTGTGCCAATTACCTTTTTTGCATGCCAAATGAGCAATGAAACATTTTCATGATGATAAAATGAATGACTCTGCCCACTAGCCATGTAACACTTCAAAATATTGTTACAACCTTTTGACTAGAGGAGCACTCTAGGCCTTGATTCTCTTTGGGACATTCTCCCTAGCCACATTACATGGCCCCTAGTCAATACCCTTGACCTTTCAATATCTTGACCGAAGGAGAATGTCTTCCCTTGGTAGCACTGAAGCATAAAAACTTCCTCTAACTTGGGGAAGCATTCTCAACCACTGATCTCTTGTCCATGATGTAAAAAATTTGCATCTTGTGACAGAGGATTTTTTAGTATGTTAAAAAACTACTTGTCGAGAGCCATACTACTCCATTATGTATCATGTCTTGGTATTTATCCTCAATGTGCTACAATATGTCATGAAAACTATCTCCATTACCCAATCAAACAATCTTGCAAGCCACTTCCGAAACCACCCTAATTCTCAACTCGCCAAATTAGTTTCCATATACTCAACTTTTACAATGCTAAGTGCAATATAGTTCTTCTTCTTTCTCATCTAGGATATAATAGTACAACCTCAATTTGAATATGTATATCCCTACAATTTTACTTCATCATTTAAATTCATATCTAGCTATATCCTGGTGGTACCTCGACACAGGTTGTGTTGGATGCCTTAGGTCAACCATAAGCTAACTGGCTTCCTTCACTAGATCCATCACAATAGTTTCTTTCTAGTCACCCTAACTAGGTGTTCCCTCTAAAATCAGATCTTGTTATGGGAATATTGGCTTCTCCCTCTTCCACAACTATTTCCTAGTCACTAAAACATATTTGTTTTTTTCCATGGTTAAATCATAGAAATCATACTACTCTTAGGGATCTCCTATCTCTTAGCATCTAATATAACAATCTTGTAGTCCATCATATGAAGGAGCTCAATAGTATAGTTCCCTTGACCAAGGAAGTAATGCATCAAATCTAGATTTATCATTTGGAACTTAGAGGTCATCTCCCTCTGGAGCTAAAGCAGGGCTTGAATTCTCCCTCTAACATGAAAGAAAATCATCCTACCATTGTTTCTCCCTCTATCATGTGACTACTTCATATTATATCTTAAACAATTCATATAAGAACAAGATTAACCAATAATCAACCTATATCCATCAAATCAAGAATATGATTCCTGAGGTTCATACAAATATTTCTTTAGTTCGCAACCGTGATATTTCCTCTCATATACCTCAAAGCCCTCAGGTTTCTCTAGAAAAATTTCTTCCTCAATCACTCCATTGAGAAGAACAATATTTGCATCCATCTGATGTAATATATAATCCATAACATAAGTATATAAATAATAATTCTAATAGTAGTGTACCTAAAAAATAGAGGAAATATCACTTCATGGTCATTTCCCTCTTTTTAGGAAAACCCTCTTTCCTTGAATCTCACTTTGTACTTCTCTATTCTTCTATATATCACATGCTTGATCTAGTAGATGCAGTTGGAATTCACCATTGAATTCCCTTCAGTTTTCAACACAATTACCTCCATTATGGTGTCCTTCAAACATGTTGGCCTACATGTTACCTATAAACTAGAATCTCCTCCATCATTTAGCATTGTTCTACATGTCAACATAGTTTCTCCCTCTTCAGGAAAAATCACTATAGCTAGGTTTATGCTCGATCGTGTGAGAAATCCTCTTTGCCACAATTTTTCTTTTTTGTTCCCGATGCTTCCATCTGCTACCAAGGCCTTGGTACCCTTCATGATGTAACTACAAACCTCATTAGGACATCATGGAAGAAATTATTCTAACCAAATAAAAGATACAAAGGCAAGATGATGACCCAAGAATAAAGAAAAAATCGACGAATAAATATATAAAGTATTTATTTTTTGATATGAGGATTGTACAAAATTTTCAAATCCCTCTTGATGCTTGCCTTCATGAAGAAATCATTTAAATTCATCTCCAAAATAATTATTTTTATCCTCATCATCATGTTTCTCTCCTTTTATTCCTTGCATGAGCTAGGGTTTTATCCGCAAACCCTATGGTTTTTCTAAATCATAACCTTCAACATCTTCTTAGGGTTTACATACACTAAGTCTACAAACTCTTACAAGAAGAGGTCATTTTTAGTACAAAATTTATGGCTTTTCTATCTTTATATGAGAGAGTTTTCTCCTCAACTCCCTCTACCTCTATAGTAATTGTCAATATGCTCTGGAAAAATTATATTCAAATATCTCATCCAATACAATTCAAACTTCAACAACATATACAAGGCATCTTGTTGTACATGCATGAAAAACACTCTTGGTTATGTCTCTTTATAAATAGACTTCAACTTTGTTCTTGAAGCTGCCCAAATAGGCCTAAATAGGAGCCCTTTTTTACGATTAAACTTTTCCCTACTACTCTAATTTCAACAGTTTTGTTCAGCCATTCCAATAAACACAAAATATTTTAAGTTGAGCCATATTTAAAAATATCCAATATAACATGCTTCATGAATGTAATATGCATTCATTGAAGAGGGAATATGGAATTGCAATGTCCTCTAAAAATAGTCATCAACAACCTCCAAGTTTATGCTTACAAATTTTCAAATTTTGAGGTTACTTCCTTTCTTAAACTAGAACTTTGCTTAAGCTTTTTCCTCTCTAGATTTTATTTTATTGGCTTTCCTCAGCCTTTAGGTACTCCGAACTTGTTTTTTCTAAGCTGCAAGGCCTCTCAACTACTTTTAGATCAGTGGGCTAGCCTTAGGCTAGTTATGGCCACCCTATGTGCTTCTGTCCATAGGATTTATTCACACAGTGGAGGTTTCAATCCTTTTCTAGTGCATATAATAGAGTTAGTTTTCTTAACAAAATTTAGTTTTCCTTCTTCAATGGATAAAAAATAATATTCCCTTGAACTCCATCTTGATATTAGACAATTTTCTTGACTTATTTTCTTCCTAAGAAATATTCAAAACAATCGTTAAATTATGTGTTCTAATTTCAATCTTATTGGTTTGAGGATTTTGTTATAATGGAAAAGACCTCATCATCTCAGAGGATAATCCCAACTTGGATTGAAGTAAATGTAATTCACCCCATAAACTATCATAATGCATGCTAACACATCTGAGTGGACGAGACTGCATTGACCTAGAAAATTACACCTTGTCTCTAAAATGATGTCACATTACCTTAATTTCATGAGATCACGAAGAAAAATCACAAGGAAGCTCACCGTGACTCTGTCATTTACTCCATGTCAGCTCTAGAAAGATGGAAGGGATCACCTCATACTCATGTTTAGAAGTTTCATATCCTAACAGAGGCTAATATCTAGGCAAAGAGAAATAAAGCAGAGGAAAATTTTTTATTTTGCCCAAACCTAAACTGGTGATGTAATTGGAAAAATTAGATCCTCCCCTAACCTATATATTTAAGGCTAGGCCATTGTAATAAGGATTAGAATTTGTGGATTGTTATGGTGCCAATATATTTTTGAAAGAGAGAGAGAGAGGATCTAGGAGCTCAAGAAAGGCCTATTACGACAATATGGTTGTAATCTTCCTTTGTTGATTAATAATATAGATCCACTGCTCACACTTTTTCATGTTTGTGCTTCCATGATTTACATTAACTGTTTATTGTTGATTCTTTCAAATTTTATATGTTTTTATATGTCAACATCTTGAATTGCTGAGGTTTATATATGTCATGCGAATCACTTGTTTATTGTCTTGTGTGTATGCCTCATTATTGGAGTTGGTTGAGGGTTCCTACTTTACCACATTGAATCCTCTAGCAAAATTTGGCAAGAATAAGCAGGTAACCATTCACACTCATGCTCGCTTTGTCAATGATTGTATAACATTGGCATGTTTGAATGCCTTTCTCTTGAACATATTCATATCCCTTGACCTATTTGCCTTACGTACCATGAAACCTGAGATAGTTTAATGTCCATCTACTTGTGCATTAAACCCTACAAAAAAATTGGTGACTCCACTAGTTATTGTCCTTTGATTCCTAGTTTTTAATATCCTATATCTTGGATCTCTTGCCCTTTCTACTTCAATATGTTGTTTTGAGCCTGAATTCTTGTTAATTTTCTTTCTTGTAGCTAGTACTTTTTTTCTCAGCCTTTGCTTTGACCTAGATTGACCCCTTTTCCCAGTGAAACTATTGTAATGTGATCTTACTATGCCTTCCATAGTGCTATAATTCCCTTATCTACCTAACACAGAGTGTCACCCTTGTTGATAACACCCTTTGTGATCTGAAGACATGCATTGTAGGGAAAAACGTCTTTTATCCACATAGATTTGTGGATTTCACTATTTTGCAGTCTCACTTGTTTGGTGATCCTTGGATCTATTCTATTGGGCTTGGTTTATATTGGTTGCATGCATGCATTTATTCCTTTTTGAAAAATTAGCTTAATTAAATTATTTTTGGAAAAAGGAAAAAAAATTGCTCATTGTAATTTTAGCTGGTTGGTTCAAGTTTATTTTTGGGTCTGTTTTCTGAGTATCACATGTATGCATTTATTTGGATCTTCTGTAAATGCCTTTGGACTCTTTGGCTTGGAAATGATGTACACATACTCTCTCCTTGTAGAAATTCTTCTTCATCGAACTGAAATAGAAAAGTGTATTTTTTGCATGGCTTGAGTTAGGTCTCACAAATTTCATACATCAACACCCCTCTGAAGACATTAATCAAGTACCTTTAAAATCAACCTAATAATAAAATTGATTAAAAAATCTTTTTCAGGATACACATAGATTACTTTAGGGTAGACTCTTGGGTTACGTTGTGTGAGTCAACTCCCCAAGACTAGAAAACATAAACTAGTGTCATTGAAGAGAGAAAATCTTTCTACACTCACATCATTTAGGACCATTCCTCTAATAAGGGAGTTAAGTGTGAGGCAACATGAGAGCGTGAAAGAAGGTAGCCCATATTCGATTACATTTTGGTAGGTATTCTTTGTATAGGGGAAATCAAAGCTAATTCAAGAACTCAGGTATCATGCCCATACATCGTAATTCCCATGACCATGGCCCCCTTAGAGGTGTCTCTGATTTGTGGTGAACTTAGTGTCCATACTCATAGGGACAAACACAAGGTGACTTAGGTGGGCTACCCTGATACCTGAATAGACGAACCGACTTCTTCTTTGGCTTTTCAGGAGGGTACTCATCTTCACAAGAGTTTCTAGCACCCTCTTAGTGAAGTTTAGGTGAATCTTAGGAGTAATAATAATTTTTTTATTAGACCAGATCCCTCTTATAGCCAATCGATATTAGGTTTCATCTCCAACTAGCTGCCACTAGCAAACAAAGGCTTCTTCCCTAGCTCCTTGTTGATCTCTTTCAGAGTTTTGTTTTTTAGGTTTGTGTTCTTTACTACTAAGACTAATATATATATCACACTTAATCTAAAATTTTGTTAAAATATACCATTCATCGTGGCTATGTTATTTCCTCGTCATCTATCTCAGTAACAACAAGGCCTTACTCCACTTACTATGGAGGAATTATTGAGGTAAAGTGAATCAGATTCCCTTGCTACACAAGGGAATTGGTCTCGAGTATCAAATACTAGATCACACAATTCCTCCCAAGAGTCTCTTTTACTAAAGGACATATTTACTCAGGGTGTCTTCCCTCATTTTAATCGTCCATTTACTAATCCTTGTGGGCATATTTTGGTTCAGGTTGCACCCTTTCCTATCATTTCTTCGTCAATTTAGACTCCCAATGTCCCGATGACTATTAGTGGGTCATGGGATTTTGTGGAAAATAATGCTCTACTTCCAGTTCCCTCGCCTATAACTAGTTCATCAAAATTGATTCGTTATCCTACTATTGAGACTATGCCTAGTTTGAGAATTCCATCTACACTTGCTATGGGTGGAGTTCAGCATTTTCCTATCTCTACACCCTTTATGTCATCTTTTAGACCTTCAACCATCACCCTTATAGTTGATGTTAGTACGAATATCTTCAACAACCCTTTGTTAAGTTTTAACATCGAAGCTATTATGACTAGGGGAAATATTTCTAACATGTACATACCCATTATGGGCATGGCAGTCCCTATACCTCCTACGATACGATATTTTCCTTCACTGAATGATCTAATTTCCCTCGATGGTCATAGCATTAGTGGTGGCTCTGCACCCACTATTTCTTATGTGGCCAGTCGTATCCCTCAACCTAGTCTTGATGCATCTATATGGGGGCCCCTTTCTCAACGACCATCGAATCAAAGGGAAAACTTCTATCTTAGGGGAAATTGATTCTTTAGTACCCAACCACAAGCGAGGAGTGTGCCTTATGGCCCACCACTTTATATAATCCCACCTCCATCACCAGGAAACTACTATCTGTTGCAACCTCCATACCCTATTGGAAACCAGTTGATGGGGGGGCCTTCTAGTCCCTCACGTCATCCTGTTCAAACTTGGTATTATTTGGGGCACCGACATCTTTTCCCTTCTTGAATACTTTATATTTCTTAGATATGTACAAGTTAATCAATGACCCCATCAACCATAACTTACTTTGGGCTCCAATCCCACATAAAATTCCTGCACACATTCTGAAGTTTGGAGGAAAATAAGGAGATCACCTAGCAACACATGTCACAACTTACCACCTTTGGTGTGTATCAAACTCTATGATTAATTATAGTATTTGGCTCAAACTCTTCCTCACACCTCGACTGGAAACACTGCGAAGTGGTACATTGAGTTACCACGGTCTTCAATGAATAATTTCTACTCACTTGCCATGGCATTCCTAAATCACTTTTAGTTACCTGTCCGATATGAAACCATAATGGAACTTATAACTAAATTGCACCAAGACACTTCCACCAATATCTTCAATCACATCAATAAATGGAGACACTGAGAGATGCTTGTCAAGTCCCCCATTCATGATTACCTCTTAGTAGACTAGGTCTGCAAGTCTCTTATACCTCCCATCACAAAGGAAATTGCCATGGCTAACATGGTTAATAAAGATCAATCTATTAAATGTGTTGAACATTTAGATCTGATTTATACGTAATATAACATGCTTTACGATTTGATCCCTAATTCCCCTAGAACATTCAATTCTCCCACTACTCATCTACATGGTGGTAATTTTGATGGTATCATCGATAGTACCACATGATTTGTTGTAGAATAACTGAGAAAGAAATTTCCCAGTTGTCTATTATGGTCGATCCTTGTTCCTACTACCCAATCTGCTACTCCTCCAATCACTATGATCAACTTTGTGCAGTATATAGAAAACTCCAGTAGTAAGGACAAGAAGAATAATAAAATCAGAAGGCTACTGCTAACACAAAATCTGAGAAATGAAAGGTGAACTATGTCAAGTTCCCTTGCAAGATATCTGTTGAGGACCATTTAACCTATAAATTTCCTTGTCTCCAGGAGTCCATAGACTTCCTTGCATAAAAGGACACTGGTCAGACCGCTGTTATCCTCCTGTTGACGGGCTTGAATCTTCCACCAATAGCAAGGGGGACCTCCTCGGTGTAGGTTCCCAACTAGATCCTGCACCGTTTGTGATAGGGGTCCCTTTCGGTATGTAGGTCCGACTATCGTTTAGTTTTGTTGAGCCTACTTTAGACGACGCTGAAATATGAACTCAATTGAAAGCATGTACCTCAATAAATAGAAGGAAATAATGGACAAAAATATTATACCACATAAACCATGAATAGCTAGACTATAAACAACATAAATATTACGTAAAGTTACTGATAGTAGGCTTCAAATAAGACTTATGTTCGCCGAGATAAAATTCTTAATAATTGTAAATCAGTTCACAATGATCAAACATTTATAATCATAAAAAAAAGTGCAGTTAAAACAGATTATACCAATACCAAAGAAATAGTTCATCGACATAAGCATAGATTTAACAAATCAAATACCATTCATATGAAGCAACACAAAGTTTGGAGTATGAGACAGCATATGAAGAAACCACACATCAAAGAGTTTTCAGGAACATCTGATCCATCAAGTGAATAAAATACTCATGGCATTAGAACATAAAATATCTGAGGAATCCAATAGTGGAAACGTACGATCACTCCTTGCATAAATTAGAAGGACATAGATTCTATTAAACAATGTATATATCTCCAAAAGAGTCCTCAACAAAGGTCTTTAGAAATGAGGCATGAGGGTATATTTATAGGGTGAGAATGACTCTTGGCCTACCCTTGACTCTTGAACTTCCTCATGACCTTTCATCTACCTGATGAATTTTTGTATTCCACATGACCTTTCATATTCACAAAACCGATTTTTGGTATTCTACATGACCTTTCATATTGAGAAAGTCTTCTATGCTACTGTAGGAAATATGTCACAAAAAATAGCTATCAATCTAATTCACTAATTTAATAATGGAAAGTTATGGAATGTCAAGCCCGAGTTGTTCTATCAAATATGTGCACCATAGGATGTATTCTGCTGCAATGGGAGTGATCTACAGTTGGTCTTCGTCATGTCGGTGTAGGAACTAGAGTGCATATGGGATGAGGGTGGTCCATTTGGCATGCATCTGATTTTTCATGGTTACCAGTTTGGTGTAGAGCTTCACTGGTTCTACCACATAGCGCATGATATTTTCTCTTTTGATCAACATGTCTTTTGTATGGGCTATTTGTCTATATCTCTCTACAAATACATGTACTTCCTTGGAGATCTCATCCTACCTCCATACCTGTCTGACTTCCCCTATCGATGGAACCCCATGTAGTTGGATCACTAATTCCAAGCCACTGAACAAACACATCTAGGATGCCAGTACCCTCTCCGCATCTTTGGTCAATTTGTCTTTAGACTAAATTTTGATTTGTAGTTAGACCTTAGTATTCTGCATGGTGATCCAATCTTTCTTAGGGACCACCGACAGTGCTCCTGGGTACTTGACGGACCATTCGTGTATCTTATCCAAAGTAGTCATAGCTTCCTTAAGCATCGCGGCTCTTTCTTTCATGTGGGCTTGCATGGGCATGATTGGAGCTACTGTGTGGTGAAATTTAGACATCTCTTCATAGACTAATACCATGGCCTCCCCCAGAGTCTCTGTTTCTGTTTCAATTGCTTCGTGCAATTCTGTTGCGCTTGTATGTACTAAATAGAGTGCCGCGTTCTCTTCCTGTAACTTCCATTTCTCCTGTTCCACCATGGTGGACCTCTATTCAGATGCATAAAGCCTGTTATATAGATCAACAATCTATTTTCTCATCTAGGCCACATTGTTTTCTATGGCGGCAACAAACGTTGTCTCGGCTGAGGCAATCATTTGAGGATTTGTTGTAATGTTAGGCACAATATCCTTAGCCATGGTTACTAATAAAGGCTCGCCTGGATTCCTGCTATAATATTTTTTCCTTTCCTATACAATCTTAAGGTTTATTTCATCGAAAGTGAGTCTAGTTAGATCTAGGACTTCCTTGTCCTGTTCCTCCAAGATACCTAGTTCTTGAAGGGGAAGGTGTCTGCCAGTGAGGGGAGTGGTAGGAGGCATGTCTAATGAAGGAAGATCACTTTGTCCTGTGCCTAGGTTAGTTGTCTTTATAGTCTCTCCTGGTTCACATTCCTGGGCTTCCCTCTACTTGTTCCTCATAAGCTCTTCTTCCTTTTGCCTTTTTCCTTCCTTTGCAAGTGCTCGCTGCCTCTCTAGCTATCTACCATATTTCTCAGCTCTTTCTCTAACCTCTTTTTCTCCTCCTTCCTTCTTTTATCAGCTTCTTCCTCCTATTTTTTCTTCTCTTCCTCTTGTTGCGCTCTTCTTTCTTCTTCCTTCTTTCTCCTCTCACTCTCCTTACACTCTCATTTCTTCTTCCTGTTGCTTTTCTTGCAGTTGTTTATCCTTTTCTTGCTCTTCCCACCTTCTCTTTTTCTCACTCTGACCCTGGTTGCTAGAATATTGAGCTTGTTTTCTATCTAGCTTGATTTTCCTTTTAAGCTCTCCCTTCCCCCTTTCCAACTTGGTGTTCCTTTGTTTTAGGGTAGCATCTTCCTCCTCGTGGTCGCTCACGGTGTCTTCTACCTCTTTTCATTTTTGCTTCTCAGATTCCCTGGTGGCTTTTGGTTCCTCGTGCTACTTTTTCTTTATTGTGGAAGCTCTTTCTATGAGGCTCATGTCTTCGTAGGAATCATCATGGAGCTCATCTTCTGTGGCCTGCTCCTCACTTGGGCTGAATTAACTTGTAGCATCATACCAGTTTTTAATCCCATCTTCAAAATCCCTTTTTGTAGGAGAATAAGACCAATTGAATTCTTTCTTTTTCAATGGGTGGAAATGACTTTCTCAAGATTGTATGTTTGGTAGTTGAGGGTCACAAAGTGGCTTCCCTTTAATGTCTTGCCCTCTGCCTCTACCTATTTGAAATTTTCTACCACATATAGTTCGATGGTGAGAGGGAAGGTAGGTTACGGTTTCTTTTTTCCTTTTCTCAATATTTGTGAAAAACCTTGTGTGATTTGGTAGCAAACCTCTCGTAGAAGCATCTTGTCTGTAACAAACTTGGGGAGGGAATGCAGAGGCTTATGGGTACCGAACTCTCTAATCAATGTTCCTTCTTTAATGGAAAACTAGTGTGCTACCTTGACGACTGTCTTCATAGCCCTCTTGGACATGCATGGTGGTTCATCCCCAAATAGTAGCTGGTACAATGGGCTGATGAAGGGCTCAAATATTATATCTAGCATGCCTTTGTAACCCATGTCCCAAAAAACTTTGTAATGGTTGTGCATAGGGCTAGCTACTGATGGGTCCCAGTTGCAGCTCCATTTCTCGAAGTAGCATCTCGAGTAGAGAGCATCGAGGGGGTATGAAGTCATATAGAATTCCAGAGGTTGTTCTGGTTGTGGGAGCTTGGGAGCAGCTATGTTCATTTTCAAGGATGAGGAGAGGATTCTTGCCCAAGTAAAAATGGTTGCTCGGGTGGCAACGACATACATGAGGGGACCCAGGTGCCGTGAAAAACATCACAATTTGGCTTGCCATATAATCAACACATCATTGTAACAATTAACTGATATAGTTTGTGCAATCCCTCGGTCTTGTAAGCCTCATTTGTTTTGACCCAAAACTTTGATGGGTCTTACCACCATTCCCTTAGGGTGTCCTTCACTGTAGTCATGAACATGGCGAGCCACCTGGTATTAAAAACCTCTTGTTTCTCAGGGAGTCTATAGTAGGTGTTGATATCTACAGAGGAGATAGTGACTATGGGTGCCCCATCATGGTCTCTGATTGTCTAGGATTCTATGTCTGTACATTGAAAGATCCATTCAATAGTATATGAGCATGGGCAGACCAGGGGGTGCACTGCTACCTTGCGTAACCTTGACCTTTTGACATTTAGGTATGCTTGAAAAATCCTCCTGGGATGCTGAAACCTCTGATTTTGCAAACTCCTTGTAGATGATGTACCAGGAGAGCCTTGTGGTTTTAGTGATGTTGCAAGCAGTGTCCCCAAAGATGAGTGGCCCCTCATCTTGGTTAGCCTCCCATGACCCACTTCCTCAGTCCCCGTGACCAGCCTTAGTTGTAGGGGGAGACATTTCATCTTTGAAGGAAGAAATGGATATGCACTCTAGATCTACATCACCTGGAATGTCAAATATACAGTCCCACGATGAGAGAGACGACATGAAAATCGATTGAAAATGTAAAACAAAAGGGTTTCAGTAGGTGGTAGGATAGTTGCAGGGAAGGAAGGTCGCAAGGTCGTAGGTACAAAAATGAAACTAAGCAACTTGCTGTATAGGTCACAAATTGATACGATTCACAATGTCGAAGGTCAGGTAGATGGGTTGTATGGTCACAAGTTGCAAGTCGCAAGATGATGGCAGTTGCAAGGTCGCAATGTTGTGGGAAAGGGATATTGTGGCCTTAAGATGTGTGACTTCAATTTTGAGAGGATCAGGGAAGACACTAAGTGGCCTTAGGAGGCCAAGGTCTCATCCAGACAAGTAAATTTAGGCTTACTGGTCAAAATTGGGAAGGACAAGGTCAAGAAAAGGCCGATGTGTGGGTCCAGGAAGAGTGAATGAAGCTAGGGCAACTGTTTTAGGAAAATGATGTGGAAAGATAAGTAAAATAAGTTAAGACCCCAGGGTGAGGGGATGCCAAAGTTCGTTGAATGTAGGTAGAGACACCTGGGAGAAAATCATGATTACTAGGAAGGTGAACGGTTACTTACCTAGAGAAAGATCTTCTCGCACCCAAGTCATAGACCTTCCTAGCTCTTTGTACGACCAAAGGAGTAGTTACAAATGAGGCTGACTGACCTTCCTTATATAACTTTTGTCACACATGTGAGGTCGCATGGGTCTGGCATGCGACTTTGCGACCTATGCGACTGTGTGACCAAGTAAGTCAGAAAGTCACAAGGGTTGCATAGTCATAACCATGCATGCGTGAAAACAGTGTGACCTTGTGACCTATGCGACCTTGTGACCTGAGAAGCTGCAAAGCCACAATGGTCACATAGTCACATCCACGTATGAGAGGCAACAGTGTGACCTTTGTGACCTATGCGACCTTGCAACTTGGTGGGTCGCGACATCGCAAGGGTTGCATAGTCATACCCATGTGTGCATGAGGACGACATGACCTCGCGACCTATGTAACTTCTGTGACTCAGATGGTCACAAGGACTGCAAGGAGGTACGAGAAGGAAGATGCGACTATATGACATGTGTGACCTATGAGTCACAATTGTCGCATAAGTCATAATGGTCCCTAGGTTTAGCTTTAGTCAGGTTCTGACATAGCAATCGACCAACTTAGATAGGAACTAGCGAATCAGTTGTACTCCTTGAGCAGATCCTGGTGGTGCCGGCAGCCCCATCTGATACATGGGCTCTGAAAATTTTAGGGTTCCTGGATTTTTGAAGGGGTTGAACTCCTTGAGCAGATCCTGGTGGTGCCGGCAGCCCCATCTGATACATGGGCTCTGAAAATTTTAGGGTTCCTGGATTTTTGAAGGGGTTGTTGTAGCAACTACAACAATTGGCAATTCCCTGGGAGATTCCAGGATGTCTGGCACCTGCTGGCCTAGCTTAAGGGGACTTGAATAAGTATTGATTCACGGAGTTGTGGATCCCTCTAATGGTATTCAGGCCTCCCCTTTGAACTTGGTCGACTATCCAATCTTGCATAACATGGTATTTAACATACGAGTTAGGGTGCTACCTCCTATTGTCCTAGGAAAGAAAAGTGATGCTAAAGTTACACTATGAGCTTTGGATTTTTCTCGGTATAGTGGTCATGGTACCCTGGTGTTGCTCCCCTCCCAGTGAGAATGAACAGTACCCCGGTGGAGTCACTGCCTAGGAATTGAAAATAATGCTCCGCTGCCAGCGAACCTAGTCAATACCTCGGTGGAGTCATTGCCTCACCTATTTGCGTAGGAAGCCTTTCTCAGTCCTTTAGCCTTTATTATGAATGGATGGAGGTGCTCGTTGGCACTTATTTTCTTGTACTTATATGCACTTATTCGATGGTTTCTTAAAGCCTTGGTGGATGAGGGATCCTGACCTTTTTGGCTTGCAAAGAGGTTGTTTATGGTTTTTCAGAGACCTTATTGTTTTCCTGAGATATATGTATGCTCAAAAAATGGTTCATTCAGTTTCCCCTTCATTCTTAGAACCATAGGTGATCTAAAACAACTCAAAACTTATCATCCATGTAAAAAGGTGAGTCAGACCGACATGAGAAGGAAAGGAGGCCATTTGTACCATTGAGTTCCCCACTATCACCAATCCAGCACACTATATTTTTTGTCGTGACTTAAGTATTGGTCAGTAAATGGTTTCGGAGAGCATTTGCAGGAGCCAATGTGTAGGGTCATTCTAGCCTGTACCTGCCACCTCAAATTTATTCTGAAAGACAACAACAAAAGAAACAACAAACTATACTGACAACAAATGATAACTATCTAAGAAAACAAAAGGAAACTATTGTACAAAGTGGGGCCAGCAACTCTGGGGTTGCTAGGTGAAGTAGAATTTAAGGTGATGGTCATTCATGGGGAGGGGTTCCATTGGCCCTCCCAAGGTTTTCAATTTGAAGATGTGATGGCCAATGTTTTCTATAATCTTGAAAGTGCCTGTCCAGAAAGCTTTGAACTTTGTGTGCTTTCCCTTGTCCTAATGGGCCTGATCCCATTTAAGAACTAGATCACCCACATCAAAATTGTGGGACCCTACGGATTTTTTGTCAAACCATCTCTTGATATGGGCTTGATGGATGACAAATTTTTCCTTAGTTTTCAATCTTTCTTCTTCCAATCTTACCAAGGTATCGATTCGGTTTTGAATGGTAGGACATGGGAGCCTTACAAATCTTGAGAGAGTCTAAAGGCAAGGAGGTATAGGTTGGGTGGTAAGATGATTTCTTTCCCATAAACTAGGAAGTAGGGATATGTTCTGATTGAGGTTTTGGGAGTGACCCAGTCAGCCCGTATGGTGTCAATGAGGGCATTGTGCCAATTCCTTTACTGTGAAAGCAAGGTTTTCATGATGATACGTGTTAGAGTCCTATAGTGATAGGATTCATAATTTTGAATTGGTTGAGGTTAAGTCTTGTAATATTGTGCATACATTTGCTTTTTGCAAAAGTTTTCCATATTAAAATTAAAAATGTAAAGAGGGTATGTCCTAAAACAAATATCAAAGGACAAGAAAAATAATAAAAGATAAAAAACATGAACCCCAAACAAAAAACAGATCATGAAAGTGTGCAAGTCCAAGTGCCACTACCTTTTACTATTAATGTCTTAAATAATGGTTGCGTGCAGCTTGTCCTATATGCCACAACCCATGAATAGTCAAACTATTTAATCTTGACTATTTCATGTTATGAATTTCATGTTTATAGTTAGAAAATAAAAATTTGACCAAACAGTTTAATCTTGGCAGATCATTAGATAGGTAGAGAAATAAAAGGAGCTCATCAGTTTAATCTAAGCCCTTGGAAGATATAAGGTTAGAAGTAGATAGTTTGTTTTATAAAAGAAAACGAAAGAAAACAGTTGGCTAGCTTAAGTTCACCCACCAAAGTGAAGAAAAAATGTTAGGGTAGGTAAAAGGGTAAGTAAATAAAGGTTTCAAAAATACAAGTCATTTGGAGCATAAGCACTATTATCATACTTAACTATGTGTTTCAATTGTGCAGGAGCAGTTATCAATGAAAAAAGCATGCTCATAAGTTGATTTGCCTATCTCCCCCTTCATTGCTTTTCACCCCCACTATATACTCACTAACTTCAATTTTACCCCTTCATGGCTTATGAAAACCCCTTCCCCCTCATTTTCACTCCTACCCCTTAGTTTCACACATTTCCCTAGTCAATTACTCCTAAAATCCATTCCCCTAAGTGTGAAACCCCTTTCCCCCCTTTTAAAATCATGTTTTCACTTCAATAATTACTCAAAACCCCTATAAACCCTTTATCCTAACTCTAAAATCCCCTCGCCTCACTAACTCTGCCACTTAACCATTTTCCTAACTAAACTTGAGTTTAACCCACCACCCTAGTGAGGTAAACTGACCCCGCTACCCCTAAAAATCCACAGTTTAATTAATTTGCACTTAAACATGGGTTAATTACTCTAAACCATAATTAAAGCCCATGGGTCCGCTAACCTCTACCCATTCACCCAACCACGCAACATTCCCATGTGATGGCCATCTAATCTTTCATCCCCAGATCCAACGACAGTCACCCATATCGTGGTTGTGCAATGTCCGACCTTTAATGGCTGGAGAGCATACGGTATGGGAAGTTTTTCTCGGGGCCCATTGGCCTACGTGTTGACCTCTGGCATCGATGACGTTCCCATGACAAAATATCGCCCAACCCCCATAAGTGGTGTGATGGCCTCCAAAACCACCTCCCCATCAAAGTGAAAACCAACATTGTTCATAAAACATTTTTTCCTGCCATTTTTCAAACTGTTCACGTTAAAATCCTTCCGACAGCCATTTTTACCCGTTTTCGTTCAAATCGCACTACTGATCCTTTGAATCATCTACGCCTTCCGAACTCCTGCAACTAGCTATCAACTATCAGAGCCTTCTAACATCACCATTGCACACCATCCTAGTTGTCGAAGCCCTCTGCAAACCCCAATTGAAAACCAGTTGCAACCCCGACTCTGAATTCCACGTATTTGAACAAGAACCAAGAATTACCCTCTTCATAGAATGAACATTAAATTCTTAAAATAACTAAAATAATTTGATTAATTTCAAGTTAATTTAGAGTCTCCCATTCCCAAAGTACCAGAACCCCAACCTGGAAATTTCTCATACCCTACCCTGCTTATTCAATTACTGAAATTTCACTCCCAAAGCCATATAAAGCCCAATTTTCAACATTTTATCACAGAAATGGCTGCCCAGACCTCCCTGGATGTCAGACCAGTAACAACCCCTCACTTAGACATTGACCATTTGGCCCTAGTAGACAGGGATTTTCAAATCAAAGACACAGTCACCCAAGGAAACCTTCTTGGAATCCATTGTTGGGCCAAGGATAGGTTCCTAAACCATGTTGATGATATAAACCCTTGGGAATCCAATTCGCCCAAGAATAAATTTTGAGAATTCCATCCATTCTGAGACATAGTACATTTTTGCCATTCCTATTATGTTCCAAGCCATAGGGTTATTGAGGCACCAAACCATGAAATATTATTCACCATCACTGTTGAATCCATCAACCAGATGCTGGAAATACAGTCTACTCCTAATCTAACTCTTTTGTCTATTGCAAACCTATTTGACTTGTACACCACATTGGACCTAGCTAGGATCAAACAAATATTTCAGAATTTCATCATTGAGGAGCGCCATACTCCTAAAGACATTCCACCCTATGTTTTTGCTATTTTTTTAGAGACTGGTAGGAGAATAATCACCATGATCTCAAGAATCCTAGGATTCACATCAGATGAGTTTTTGGATGAGATAATCATGGCGTTCTTGTCTATTTTTACTCTAGGCTAGCCTCCTGCCATTGTGTATGATTATGCCCAATTCGTTGCAGACAAAATGCATAAACAGTTCACTAGATTGCCCACTGAAAGAGTCTTCAAATACTCTTCAGTGTTGTTTCATATGTTCCTGTTTTATCAGATAGATAAATTCCCTTTGAAGATTTAAAAAATAGATACCAGGGGAAAGGAAAGACCTGTCATCTATTGTACACCCTTGGTCTAGAGGTATACCACAACATTCACATACAAAGACTTCATATATTGTTTTGTTCACCCTGTCATAAACATGCTGACTTATAGCACTCAACCTAGATTCAGTATTGAGATCAAGAGAGTATTGCAACTGGCAGAGAACAACATAGTAGCAGACTGGTAGCTCTACTAGAATCATACTGAAATCGGGATCTATGGTTGTGAGTTAACCCCTTACAAATTGCATAAGTATCTCCCAATGAGAATATTTTCCCTGGAATACTTCAAGAAAATCATAAGTGCAGATGAAGTCAACTTCGTAGCTGCTAGGAAGAAGAGAATTTTTAAGATCAAAAACCAAATGGGACCTTTCATCTGCAACACCAGAGAGGCTGGACCTAAGGTCGATAAAAATTCCAGCGTAGTTTTATTTGGCATTATGAACCTCATAGGGTTGTGAAAAAACTTAGACAAAAGGTAAAGCTAGGACCTTACATCCACTACACCATGCCTGACATTGAATAGTATGCTAATCAGTTAGAATGGGTAGAGAACACATTGATAGATATGGACAACACAGGATGTGCATCCCATAGATCAAATAGAATTTCACAAGAAGGCTAGAGAGATGATCTACTCCACCCTCACAGCAAAAGCAATGGCAGCATTCAAGCTCAACAACTCATTAGGCAATGTGATAGCCTAGTACAAACTAGAAAATGCATCTTCCATCCCTAAAGACACAAGGATCAAATCCTTAGAAGACCTGATCATTTAGTTGGGCCATGACCCAAAGGACACCAAGGCTGCAGAAAAATTAATTAAGAAGAAAAACGACAATAGTACATGTTGGGTCCCTATAATACTAGTGATCACCCCATTACTATTGTAGTTATACCCCTTATTAATATTGTTGTGCCCCTATTGCCCCCATATTGTTATTACTGTGCCCCATAGAATCCTTGTATTGTTATTTTTGTGGCTTTATATTATTATTGTTAGGTCGGCTGGATTATATTGTGACTCCTTAGACTCCTATATATAGAAAGGAGGTTTTGTCATTTGTATCATCCAAGAATTGTTCATTTATGTAATGTAAAGGAGGTTTCCCCCTCGAAGAGGCTGAATTCTAAGGCGTTGATCTATCTTTTCTATCTTTTCTTGAGCTGGTTTCATAACATTTGGTATCAGAGCTTTGGATTCTAGGGTTTCGCTGCTCCAAATAGGTCATCGTGGCATTTTCTCTATAAGTTTTTCTGTGACGTTTTAGAAGTCGCAAGAAAAACCCATTTGAGAAGAAATCGCACTGAACCTTGGGTCCGAATTTCAGAGCTTTTCGCCCGATATTTGCGGAGATATGATCTGAGGAAGTTGGTCTTTTTGCAGACTCTTGAATTACATTCAAAACAGGTGACCTGGGGAAAATCGTCATAATTTTTTCTCCGGGGATCGGATTGAAGTTTCGTAAGAAGGTACAGAAGGAGGACAGACTGTAGTTTCTTGTGGGTGTTTCTCAGAACCAAAGCTCGAAACAGTGACTCGTGGCCCGTCTTACAAGTTCTCTCTACTGAACTAGTCTATAATCAAGTCACTGTGGGAGATTTCGCATAACTCTTCCTTGGAGAATCCAATTTGGGTCAGACTTGTGGCATTGGAAAGAGGACACAGAGGGCTACTACAGGTCACAAGTTTAGAACTAGATAATCAGAAAGTACGGAGATAAATTAGAGGCAATATCGAGCTCCTACAAAGTGAAAAAAGGTGTGTAGATTTTCTTTAATTTTTGCTTAAGCTTGGTTTGAAAATTTATTTTGAAGGAATTCAAAGGGCATATTGGAGAATTATTATCGGTAACTGATGCCCTGAGGAAAGAAATGCAAACACCTAGTAAGGAACTTGAAAGCTCTAGCATGACTCATGAAGAAGAAGAAGAAATGCTATATGATATATCAAAATTACAAGAACAAGTGCAACAAGTGTCACTTGCACAAAAAGCAACAGAATCTAAGATGGATGGTTTAAGGAAAGATGTAGAAGCTAAAATGGATGGTTTAAAGAAGGGTGTAGAAGCTAAGATGGATTATTTAAATAAAGGCATAGAAGCTAAGATGGATGGCATGGAAGCTAAGGTGAATGGCATGGACGCTAAAATTGAGGGCATGGATGATAAGATGTAAGAATTGAAGATAAATATGAATAAGTTGCTACAAGAAATTGTCACTAAGGGTGAAAGGGTACTAAAGGAAACTCATGATGAGAACAAAAGAAATGTTAATCATGATTCCATAGACTCTAATGTTGGATCGAAGACTCACCATATTCCAAAAATTGACATGAGGAAGTTTGATGGCACGGATCCCGCCACATGGATATTACAGATGGAGCAATTCTTCGAACTCAATAATGTTCAAAACACACAAAAGGTACATATGGAAACTTTATATTTGGAACCAAATCAGTTTGTATGGTATCAATGGCTTTGCTCTCGTAAACAAATTATCACTTGGGCAATTTTTACGGAAGAATTGATAGCACATTATGAGGATACAAAAAGCAACACTTTTTTTAGCCAATTGATAAGTCTCAAACAAAAGGGTTCAATAATGGAGCACATTGAGGAGTTCCAAAAATTGAACATAAGGGTAAAAGATATTCCAGAGGAGCATAGGATTGATGTGTTCATAGGGTCTTTAAAGGATAATATCCAACATGATGTTCGCCTTTGGGAACCTGATTCATTAGAGAAGGCATTCAGGTTAGCAAGAAAAATTGAAAGCAAAATTATGGCAACCAGGAAGCATACCACTCACAACTATAAAGACGGAAGTGTTGTTATCGCTAGTCTTCCACAACCTATAAGGTTGACACTACAACAATTGGAAGAAAAAAGAGAAAAAGGTCTTTGTTACAGTTGTGATAGCAAATACACTAAAGTACATAAGTGTGCTGAGAAGAAATTATTCTACATAGATTGTGAAGAGGAAGAAGAAAAGGAGCAAGAAAGGTCAAAAGAAGAGGATATACTCCAGGAACAAAGCCTAGATAAAGAAGAAATGAATCCGACCATATCTTGTAATGCATTGGCAGGAATTACCACTCCTCAAACCATCAAGATAGAAGGACAAATCAAGAAGAAAAAGGTAATAGTGTTGATTGATTCAGGAAGTACCCACAATTTTATTCATTGTAAGGTAGCAAGAGAATTGAATTGCTTCTTATATCCAGCACCAGAGTGTCAAGTGATGGTTGCAAATGGAGGAACAATAAATTGCTCGAGAAAGTGCCATAATATCAAGCTATCCATGGGAGAATATGTATTGACTAGCCCAATGCTTTCCATTCCAATGGGAGGTGTTGATGTTGTACTAGGAGTCCAATGGCTACAATCCTTGGGTACAATAGCTTTTAATTTTCAAGAACTTTTCATGAAATTTTCTGTGGAAGGAAAGGAAGTTGAATTAAGGGGTATTGCAGGGAAACCGGGAAAGATAATAAGCTCTAACGGTATGACAAAGCTTCTAAAAAAGGAACAAAGAGGTGTAATTGCACAATTATGTTCGCTAGATGTGTCCACAGTGGAATCATCTATTTCTCTAGATCTCCAAAAAGTCTTGGACAATCATTCCAAGGTATTTGAGACTCCCAAATGTCTCCCACCTATTCGTGATCATGATCATGCTATTCATCTAATTCCAGGAAGTTTCCTCCAAACATCAGGCCGTACAGATATCCCTATGCCCAAAAGAGTGAAATTGAACGTATGGTTGCAGAAATGCTAGAAGCTGGTATAATTCAACCAAGTCAAAGTTCTTTCTCTGCTCCAGTCGTATTGGTGCACAAGAAGGATGGATCATGGCGCATGTGTCCGGATTATAGGGAGCTCAACAAGCTCACTATTAAAGATAAGTTTCCCATTCCTGTCATTGATGAATTACTGGATGAATTGCATGGATCAATTTACTTCACCAAGTTGGATCTTCGTTCGGGATATCATCAAATCAGAATGAAGATTGAAGACATTCCGAAAACAACATTTAGAACTCATGAGGGTCATTATGAATTTTTGGTCATACCTTTTGGCCTTACCAATGCACCTTCAACATTTCAAGGTTTGATGAATTCAATTTTCAAACCATTCCTTAGAAAATTTGTGTTAGTATTTTTTGATGATATACTAATCTACAGCAAGTCTTGGAAGGATCATGTTGAACATGTTGACAAGGTGTTACAACTATTGGAGGAGAAACAGTTATATGCAAAAAGATCCAAATGTTTCTTTGGAGTACAAGAGGTGGAATATCTGGGTCATATTGTATCTCATGAAGGAGTTAAGGTAGACCCTAGCAAAATTAAAGCCATTAAGGAATGGAAAATTCCCACATCCATAAAGCATCTGCGAGGATTTCTTGGGTTGACAGGGTATTATCGCAAGTTTGTTAAGAATTATGGGAGAATAGCAGCACCTCTAACAACATTATTGAAGAAAGATGCATTTTCATGGACACCAGAAGCAACAAAGGCATTCGAACATCTTAAAGAGGCAATGTGCCAAGCACTGGTCTTAGCTACACCAGACTTCACAAAACCCTTTATTGTGGAATGTGATGCTTCAGGAAATGGAATTGGTGCTGTTTTAATGCAAGATGAAAGACCCATTGCTTTTGAAAGTCGTCCAATCAAGGGAAAGTTTTTACACAAAGCTATTTATGAGAAGGAAATGTTGGCAATACTCCATGCACTTAAGAAATGGCGACCCTACCTAATGGGAAGACACTTCAAGGTAAAAACGGATCATGATAGCCTTAAATACTTTTTAGAACAAATATTATCCTCTGAAGAGCAACAAAAGTGGGTCACAAAGATGTTGGGTTATGACTTTGAAATCATCTACAAAAAAGGGAAGCAAAATGTGGTGGCAGATGCACTCTCAAGAAAGGATGAGGATGTGGAAGCATTGTTGTGTGCCATTTCTATTATCCAACCAGATTGGATAAACGAAGCAAGGGAGGAATGGAAGAATGACGAAGAAGTGTGGGCACTTATTCGAAAGTTACAACAAGATTCCAGTATGTCTGATACATTTAGCTGGCAAAATGATTCGTTATGGTACAAAGATCGCTTATACCTCTGTAAGATTTCCCAGCTAAAACAAAAGATTCTTATGGAATTGCACACTTCTCCCTTAGGAGGGCACTCGGGATTTTTAAAAACTTACCACAGGGTTAAGAAGGAATTTTTTTGGGATGGCCTTAAATCAGATATTCAAAAGTTTGTGGCGGAATGTTTGGTTTGCCAACAAAATAAAGTTGAAACAATTAAGACACCAGGTCTATTACAACCTTTATCCATTCCAAGCCAACGTTGGGAGGAGGTTTCAATGGATTTTATCACAGGTTTACCAAAGTCTGAGGGAAAGAGTGTCATCATGGTGGTAGTTGACAGACTTACCAAGTATGCACACTTTTGTGCATTATCACATCCATTTAAAGCCAGTACAGTTTCTACTGCATTTATGGAAACAATTCAAAAGCTACATGGAAACCCAAAGATTATTGTAAGTGACAGAGATCCCATTTTCACTGGAAATTTTTGGACAGAATTATTTTCTTGTCTTGGTACTCAGTTAGCTCATAGCTCATCTTATCATCCTCAATCTGATGGGCAAACTGAGATAGTAAACAAATGTTTGGAAGGATATCTTCGTTGCTTTGTATCTGATAAACAGACACAATGGGTCAAATGGTTGCCTTTGGCTGAATGGTGGTATAACACTTCCTTCCATACAACAACAAAAATGACCCAATTTATGGCGCTTTATGGGTATCAACCACCATCCATCACATCATATTTAAGAGAAAATTCTAAGGTTCAGGCAGTGGAACATCACATCGAACATCAACAACAAGTCCTCCAACTCTTAAAGGATAACCTCTTGTTGGCACAGAATAGAATGAAACAACAGGCAGATCAACATCGCAGTGAAAGAAGTTTTGATGTAGGTGATTGGGTATTCCTACGGCTACAACCATATAAGCAAATGTCCCCCAAGCAAGCTAAGAAGGATAAAAAATTATCACCAAAGTATTATGGTCCGTACAAGGTGTTGTAGAAGATTGGTACTATGGCATACAAATTGGAGCTTCCTGCAACTTCTCGATTACACCCAGTTTTCCATGTTTCATGTTTAAAGAAGGTTATAGGTGACAAGCTCCCAGTTCAAACAATATTTCCAGAGCTTGACGAGGAAGGAAAAATTATATTGGAACCAGAAGCAGTCACAGAAACAAGAACTCGACAGCTACGAAATCGATCAATTTCAGAGTATCTTATCAAGTGGAAGAACTTATCTGCTAAAGATTCCACATGGGAGGATGATAATTTTATGCAGAAGTATCCATAACTACTCAAGCGTTGAGGACAACACTTTTTTGAAGGAGAGGGTCATGTTGGGTCCGTATAATACTAGTGATTACCCCATTACTATTGTAGTTATACCCCTTATTAATATTGTTGTGCCCCTATTGCCCCCATATTGTTATTACTGTGCCCCATAGAATCCCTGTATTGTTATTTTTGTGGATTTATATTATTATTGTTAGGTCGGCTGGATTATATTGTGACTCCTTAGACTCCTATATATAAAAAGGAGGTTTTGTCATTAGTATCATCCAAGAATTGTTCATTTATGTAATGTAAAGGAGGTTGCCCCCTCGAAGAGGATGAATTCTAAGGTATTGATCTATCTTTTCTATCTTTTCTTGAGCTGGTTTCATAATAGTGCAACCCTTAAGAAATAGCTCAAGCTGCCTTAGTCACAACACCCTCAAACAAAAGAAGTCCTAGAAATCCAATCAAATCATGAAGAGATGATGGACTTAGTGTTGTAACTCAATGACCAATTGAAGGAGATGGAAAAGGAACTAGAAAGCTTGATTCAGCTCAAACAAGCTAGCATTGATAGTGCTCCTCCTACTATCACTCCAACAGTGACTACAACTGCACCATCCACTCTAGCAATAGTATTAGCTCCCACTGGTCCAATGGCCATTGCACTGCTAGCATTAACTTCGACTACAACAACAACAAAATCAACAGCAACAGGTACTATAGGTGATGAAGCAAATAGGTTGGTCAAAGAAATGGAAGAAATGTACATTCATACCAATGAGATGAGAAAACTGAAGGAGAAAGTCAGCAGCCTTGAGACAGATTACAAACTTGACCAGATTATGCATAAGGAAGAACAAAAAAATCCTGCAAGAATGAATGAAAGGATTAAAGGCCTAGAGAAAGAATTGACCTTGACTGAGCCAATAGAAAAGGCTAAAGAGAAACTATGGGACAATATCATTGACTCTATCAGTGATATTTGGGCATCTATCTAGGTCATATTTGAGAAGATTGATTTGATCAAGCAAGCAAAAGAAGCCATTGAATGGGTTAAAACAGAACTTGGATATATGCCAGAGGAAGCAGTAAGAATCATCCACTTCCTCAACTCCAAGAATAAATATGAACTACAAGAGCTTGAGATACCTGATAGTACAGGTACCATTTTAGAAGTCAGGAGAGTCCTCACGAAGAGGAATTTGATGTTGATTCTAGAAGATAAGTGTCAGAACATGTAGCTGGCCATTGACAGATTCATGGAAAAATTTGAGTTATTGAAAGAAAAGGGATTACCTAATCCCTTAGTTGTAAATGAAAAATTAATGACACAGGAAGATTACAACAAGAAGATTAGGGAATTAGTCAAAGAATAGGTGATGATTTCATCTATGAAGGGAATGACAATAGGCAAAGTCTTGTACAAAACATTTGAAAACTTCTTTTACCTCTAGCATGAGGTAAAACACTTGTTTATTAATAAGCCCACCTTTTCCAAATACATAGAGGCAAATGAGATATACAGGAAAATGATCAATATCCAATAACTAGATGAAGAAACATGGGAAAAGTTGAATGATTTACTGTAGTAAAAACACTGTAAATTATAAATCTCTAGAAAAAAGGTGAAACAACAGGGTAAAAGCATACTGATAGGTTGACAGGGTTAAAGTGTATCAGATGAAAGAGTATCAGGTGAAAGGTTAAAGTAAAACAAAGGATCCATCATAAAATCCAAACAGTGTAGTAGCATAAAGGGCTAAAAATCAAAGTCTACAGCCAACATAACCAAAATAAAAGGGACAACATGAAACAGTTCAATAGCTATCTCTATCTTCTTACAAGAAGATATTTCTTTTTTCATAGATTAGTTCTGAATACAGTTTCAGATATTTTAGAATTCCTTTTGTATAAATACTTCAAAATTCAAAGTATTAGGGTGGATTATTTTACATTTGTAGAGTCATTTTGATCTAAAACCTGAGGGTCAATGTAACCATTTTCAGGTCAACAGACTGGAGCAAGTAATAAAATCTTTTCACTCTAGGATTCATGAGATGAGCCATTTCCAATGAAGTACTTTCTTTGTGTGATTTTTTTATCTTTCCTATGTGTTTTCATTATCTTAAATGTGTTCTAAAATATAAATGAATTAACTGGAAATATCACTAAGAATTTGTTTAATTACACTCTGTTTTGCACAGTTAGTCATTTACATGTTTTCTTCTGATACCCAGATCTGAGAATCCTTGATTGATCTCCCATACCAGTTGAATTCTTTCATTCCTTCCAAAGTCCAGCCTAGGGAACCCTTAATTGCTCCCTAGATCCGATTTGAAGCCATTCACCATTCAGCCTCTAAGACCTGCAGTAACTTATCTATCTTGCTCTATAGACACTATTTTTAGAACTGAATCTAGTCTTGTTTGTCAGACATCTGACTCCATAGCCCAATGGTAGAAGTTGAACCTATGTTCATCTAAGTAAAGAGATCCCACAACCCAATTTTCAAAACAAAACCCAAGTGCATGCAACAACTAGCCTAAAATCATCTTAACTAAAACAAAGTTAAATTATAAAGAGAGAGCCCTCTCTAAGTGTCAGGAAGGCTAGGTCCTGATCTCCAAAAGTGATTTGTAGTTACCTTTGGTTTTTCTTTCTTCTTACTTCAAAGGAAATATCAGAGTGATATCATTTTTGGCGACCATACGGGGGACTTTGATCCTCAGTCTCATAAAAATTTAAGGAAACCTTAAATTTGATCTTGAGCGGGTCATTATCTAAATTAAATTTTAGAAAATTTCATAAAAACAGTTTAAAAAATTAAAATTTTCTCTCCTAAGAAGATTCACTATACCAGGGCAAACCCAGATCCAAACCCCGCAATTATAGTTGGTGACCTAGACAGAATTCTAAGAAAACCAAAAAACGAAGAAACCTACGAAAGTAGTGGCCAGCTAGTCAGAGCCAACTCAGTCTGCGAGGAGTTGTCAACTTTCGAGTAAATCCCTTTTGATTTGTCATTTGATCTCTCATTATTTAGAACTAAACCTGAGAATGGCATCCATGAAATAATCTTAGGCGCTGAGTTTACTCAACTCATTGAATAAAAAAAGGTTATCCATCCATATTTAGATAAATTTGTCTTGGATGCTTTTGACAAGTTAGAAGCTTTGACCTCTACATTGATCAGCAATATAGATAGTGCTTACCTTCAACAATCTATTGAGCTAGTTGCCCTTACTATTGTTGCCTCTGAAATTTTAGCACGGTCTTCACGCACTGTAAATATACCTTCTTTTTCCATAACCTCACTAGTAGTATCCATCACAATCCTGTCACCTAAACTGGTCTCAACCATCCTCATCATCATCTAGTTCATCTCCAGCCATTTCAAGCCCTTCTTTAAGCACTACAACTTTATCCCCTAGTCAAACCAGAATTACAACAATGGCAAACCGATATGCTCCTCTTGTTTTACCTGCACAACTCCATGCCATTCGTACAGATTATTAGAGTAAGATTTTCTCATTTGATGCTACTGGTCATTACACTGCCCAACAACATGTAAACAAGATGTCTGACTTTTTTGAATTGCATGGGATAGAGGAAGCAGATGTCCAAATGACATTGTTTGCCCAAAATTTAACGGGGGATGTCAAGAAACGGTTCAAAACCTTTCCTGCCAACCATATTGCAGACTTAGCTAATTTTCATAGGTTATTCATTGATATATGGGAGAGAAATAAAAACCCATTGCAAATGCTTTCTGAGTATGACAACATTAGAAGAACTCCTAATGAGTTAGTTCAAGACTATTGCACTAGGTTTTATGATATCTACAATGCAATTCCAGCCAACATTAATCCTCCACCTGACCTAGCATTAATTAAGTTTCCTGATGGCTTTGACGCTGGCATGTCATACCAGCTAAGGCAAAGAAACCCTGAAACACTTGAACAAATGCAAAGCAATGTTGTTAGTGTAGAGGCCAACGTACTAGCTAAGAATGCTCGAATGAGAAATGAAAAGAATGTTGTATTTAAAGAAGAATCTTCCACTTACGATGGAAAAGTGGATATTTTAGCTAAAAGTTTAGAAATAATCATGGATAGGCTAGAAAACATGGAGAGGAAAAATCAATGGGAGAATCAACAACAACAACTCCCAATAAGAAACCCAAATTTTAGGAAGAACCCTAATGCTGGAAAGAATGTTACACCAAACCAACAGATTAGGCCCCCCTTCCAAGAGAAATATTTTGAGGATTCACAGAACCAAGAAGCAGAGGATGGCACCCAGATTTACTTACTGGAAACCAAAGAGGAAGACATTGTTTTTCTTACTCAAGAAGAACATGAGTTATATATGCTGCAATGGTTGCCGTTAGAATCTAGTCAATCTTTTGATTTTAAACAGGGATATGAGTTAGCTATATATGAGGTACATAAACAATATAGCTTAAGTAAAAATAATAAAGAGACCCCCATTAAAAGATCCATCCAAACCCAGATTAAAATGATAAAAGAAGATCCAATTAACAAAGTGTTACAAATCCTCCCTAGGGGAACACCTAAAACTTCAACCCCTAAGATTGTACATGTAACCTCCACTGAAACCCAAATAGAGACAATAACTAAAAACAATCAAAATAAGAGAAATGAAGGCAAAAAAATAGAAACACGGACTAATATTCCTACTGCTGAGAAACTGAATAAGCACACTCAAACTACACATAGTAAGGAAGATCTAAATCAAATAAGCAAACCTCAACTCCCTTTCAACCTGAAAAATGAAATAGCAAAATTAAAGATATCAATTCCTTTAACTGAACTAGTAATGAATGAATCTTATAGGTCACAGATAACTGAGGCTTTGAACATAGGAGAGGGAGAGGATTTTGTTAATTTGAATGATAACTAGCCTGAACTATTGTTTGGCCCTGAGGACAATGGTATTCATCACCAGGGGGAGTTCCTCCTTTTTACATCAACCTAAACATTTATAATAAAATATTTCATAATGCTATGTTGGACTCAGGCACATCCCACAATTTGATGCCAAAGGAAATAATGAAAAGACTGAACATAGACATTACCTGGCCTTATAAGGACATGTTTTCTTTTGACTCCAGCGAGGTTAAGTGCTATCAGGCCAGGAGGTAACTCCTCAAAACAAATCATGATATTCATTCAGGTTGGTCACTGTTATATACATGATGGAGTGGCTGTTCATTTCATCTCCCGATGACTCTTCATCTTTTCTATTATTTATTTACATTAATTACAGTTGTTCACCCAATCCCTATGATTAGGTGTCAACATTCCCCCCCTTAATTTGAAGGGATGTTGGTGAGTCCAAGCATCGTTCTGAATCTTTCAAGCTTTTCTCTTCCAAGCACTTTGGTGAAGATGTCGGCAATTTGCTCATTAGTGGAACAATGGCAGAGATGGATTGTTTTGGCCTCAACATGATGTCAAATCAAATGATATTTAGTATCGATTTTCTTCATTCAATCATGAAACTTTGGGTTCCTTGCCGAATTTATTGCCGAGGTATTGTCAATCATGAGTGGAGTCGATTGTACTTGTTTTACCTGCAAATATTCAAGAATTTTCGTGAGCCACACAATTTCTCTTGTTGCCTCAACTACTGCCACATATTCTGCCTCTGTTGTGGAATCTGCTGGAACTAATTATTTGCATGATCTCCAGGAGACAGCTTCTGATCCAAGACTTATATCATAACCTGAAGTAGATACCCTAGTTTCTTTGTGTCCATCAAAGTCTAAATAAGAGTATCCAATCAAGCTGCAGTCGCCCACCTGTGTATACTTGATTCCAAAGTCTTGAGTTCCCTTCAAGTACCTTAGAACGCTTTTTGTAGCAGACCAATGTCCCTGACAAGGCCTTTGCATAAACCTAGAGAGAACTCCAATAACAACCAAAATGTCTGGTCTGGTGGTAGTTAGGTAGTTCAGACTTCCTACAAGCTATCTATACTTTGTTGCATCCTCAAATTCTTTTCCTTCAATGGATGTGAGCTTTAAGTTTTGTTCCATTGGAGTAGTAAGAGGATTGCATTCTGTCATGCCAAACCTGTTCAACACATCTCCAATGTACTTCTTTTGAGAAGGGAATACAGACTTCAGATGTTGAGTTACTTCAATACCAAGATAGTAATTAACATAGCCCAAATCAGTCATTTCAAAACCTTTCCTCAATTACTTCTTTATGGATGCAATGTAGCTTCCGTTGTTCCTTTTCATAAAAATATCATCTACATATACCAAAAGATATACAAATGTTTTGCCAACCTTCTTGACAAACAATGTTGCATCATCAAGATCATAATGTTTGAAATTGAGTTTCAGAAGATGCTCAATTAGTTTTTCATACAAGGCTTGCGGTGCTTGTTTGAGGCCATACAAGGATTTCACAAGTTTGCATACTTTATGCTCATTTCCTTCCATAGAAAATCCTTCAGGTTGGGACATAAAAACATTCTCTTTTAGATCTCCATTCAAGAAAGCAATTTTTACATCCATTTGATGGAATTTGCAATCATTTTGAGCTGCTAGGGCAATGAGTGTCCGGATGGTAGCCCATTTTGCTATGGGGGAAAAAGTCTCCTCATAATCAACCCCTTCCTTCTGTACAAAACCTTTTTCCACAAGCTTGGCTTTGTGATTATCAAGTGAGCCATCATCTTTATACTTGTTCTTGTAGACCCACTTGTAGGAAATTGGTTTGGTTCCTAATGGAAGATCAACCAGCTTCCAAGTGCCATTCTTTACCAGGGCATCATTACCCTTTTGCATCGCTTCTTTCCATTCATCATGAGAAGCAAATTCCTTGAAGGTTTTGGAAATAATACTGAGAGAGGGGGTGAATTAGTATTATCAGGTCAATTATTTTTCATTTCACAATCAGATTTGCATATGCTACTTCAGTTAGGAAAAACCGTGTATGTACGCAACTGTAGTTAAGGAAACTAGCGTATAACCAGAAGACTTGTAATTTAAAATATTCTTCAGATGTTTTTCATTAATCTGTGCATCAAACCATATAAATAGTAACCAGGAACAGTAAAACAAAACATGCAGTCACACATAAGAACACAAGATATAAGGTGGAAACCCAATGTGGGTGAAAACCACCTACTGCAATTCGTCTCTATCTTCTTTTAATTAGAAACTTCTTTTTACATTGTTTCTGTACTGGTGCAGTCTTATACCAGTACGCAGGCTGCTACCTACGGAAGGCTACAACCTTCTCTCGTTCTCCAGCTTCTCCTGGAAGGGCGCTACAACCCCCTTTGCTCTTGTACTAGCTGAGGTACTAGTACGTAGGTGCTGGCCTACAGAAGCCTACAACCTTCTCTTTTCTTCCAGGGACCACGTTTCATATATTTTTAGACTGGATCCATGAATAACATCAATCAAATATCAAGAATATCTGCATCAACCAATCTCCTTTGCAACAAACAAGACTGAATCAAATAGTCACTTCTCTGAATGTTGTACCCAAAACACAGTAACAATAACTAGACACCAATTCTGAACCCAGAACACTACAGTAATGAATAGAAGTAGCTAAAACATATTTCAAAAGACGTACGCTACTTCAATGTGTACAACATGTGTGGATACGCTGCTGGATTAAGGCCAACCTGTGTATACGCTATCTTGAATTACCTAATCAGCGTGTATACGCGCATTTGCTACGCTGAACCTGCGTACAGATCTATAAAAGATAATTTATCCTTTTCACTTATTCAGGCATTAGTTATACCCAGATTATCAGATTTATAGATCAAGTCATGCACCAAATATAACAGATTAAAATCACACAAAGATACAATTATTCAAGCCTTATGATCTTGACCCATCAATAGAACTTATCCTTCTCCTTGCACTTAGGTTCCTCCTTCATTCAAATCCAACTATGCACCATAACCCAATCACACGTATTCCAGATCTATCTCTTCATAAGATATTCAATGCTTGAGACAATGCCCATGCTTAATGATCTCCTTCCCCTTTTATAGCCTTAGGCCTTACACAATACCATGGTCCAAAACAATAAAGAATCAATACCATGGACCCGATACCTAGGTTCAACACTTCGGATGAGGCACCATGGTCCAAAACCATAGGTCCAAATACCAAGGACTAAATACCATGGACCAAAAATAAGTTTTCCCACATGTACGCGCTTTTCCCTGCGTGAAAGTGCGTGTATACGCATACGCGTCTTTTGATCGTCGAACCCGTGTGTATACGCCACTTGGTCAAGGGGAACCTGTGTATATATCTTTTTCCTTCATTCTGAGCACCTGAACTGTGATCTTTCATCAGAGTGAGTTGCCATCAAGGACAACACCTGTGTCATAGCGCCAAACCTGTGTTATAATGCCAACAATGTCCCCCTTTGGACTTGATGGAAACTCCAAGCTTCTCAAAGTTATTCTCCCCCTTTGTCATCAAGGACAAAGTGTTATGCTCCCACTAAGTACATGCTGAAATCTCTACTCTGTTGTGTTGTCCATGCTCCCCCTGATTGTAGACAATATCTGTAAAAAGATGTTCTACAAGAAGAACCATGACTTATACATCATAAATGACCTTCCTATCACCAAAGACTCTAGACATACATCCATCTCCCAACCAAGTGAGGATATACCAATATTGACTCATCCACCCAACCAAGTGGGGCTACACCAAAAGTTTACACATGATAAACCAGTACATTACATCATTCATCCCAGGCATAGTGGGGAAACCAAAATAGGTCGTTACATGACCTTGATAATAAAATATATACATGACATAGAGACGAAATATCTATAACAAGACTATGAAAGTCATCAATAACTACTATCAGCAGCATCTGTCAATCATCATTCAGATCAGCAACCATGTTTTCCCTCTGCACCTGTTCCTCCTGAACCCAAAAAAAAATGTGTACTTGAACCAACAACTTCTAAGGTAATGCCAACAATACATTATTAGAAGTATATATGCTCCCCTTTAACCTGTGCCAGATGGTCTCTGTCAGACCCATATCAGACTCTTTTCGACCTGTGTCTGATTCCACTTTTTTCCTTCAAACCAACATATACGCGACTATATCCACATAAATCATCTTATGTACGCAGATCCTCCTCATGAAACTCGCGTACAACCACTTTTCTCTGAGACAGACAAGTTTCAATAGCAAGATGATGCATCAACTACTCCCAGCTTCTGTTTGAGGTATTCAAATGTTTCCCTGGACAGTGGTTTAGTGAGTATATCAGCAACTTGTTCCTTGGAGGGAACATACTCTAATTTGAACTTTTGTTCAAGCACTTGTTCCTGGAGAAAATGATATTTGATAGGTATGTGCTTGGTCTTTGAATGCATGACTGGATTCTTTGAAATACTAATTGCACTTGTATTATCACAAAAAATGTAGATAGACAAGTGATTTGAATGTCTTGCAATGTTTGCATCATCCAAAGGAGTTGTGTGTAGTAGGCTGTAGCAGCCACATATTTTGCTTCAGCTGTAGATAATGCAATTGAACTTTGTTTCTTGTTGAACCAAGATACTAATCTCGAACCCATAAAAAATGCACCACCACTAGTCCTTTTTCTGTCATCCACGCTTCCTGCCCAGTCTACATCTGCATATGCATGAAGTGTGAGATCTGCATCTCTAGGATACCATAAGCCATAGTTTTGTGTTCCTTGAAGATATTTTAAAATCCTCTTAACTGCTTGGAGATGAGTTTCCTTTGGATTTGCCTGAAACCTTCCAACTATTCCCACTGCATGCATAATGTCTGGTCGGGTACCTGTTACATAGAGCAGATTACCAATCATGGATCTATAGGCAGTTTGATGTACTATTGCTGATTCATCATTTGTGCTGAGGTTGCATCCTGTTACCATAGGGGTACCTACTGGTTTTGAATCCTCCATCACATATTTCTTCATGATCTGCTTGAGATACTTGGTTTGTGATAGAAAAATACTGTCTTTGTTTTTTTGGACTTGTAAACCAATAAAATATGTGAGCTCTCCAAGCGTGGACATTTCAAATTCTTTTTGCATCATCAAGGCAAAGTTTTGACTCATGTCTTCTTCATTACTACCAAAGATGATATTGTCAACATACACAACAAGTATTAGCAACTTATCATTGTCAATTTTTATATATAGATTGCTATCTATTGATCCTTTTGTAAAACCTTGTTGATGGAGGTACTTATCTAAACGATAATACCAAGCCCTTGGAGCCTGTTTAAGGCCATAGAGAGCCCTTTTGAGTTTACATATAAGTTTTGTATCATTTCCAAGGATAAACCCATCTGGTTGCTCAATATACACTTCTTCTTCCAAGTCTCCATTTAGAAAGGCAGATTTCACGTCCATTTGAAATACTTTGAACTTCTGAAAGCTAGAAAGAGCAAGGAACATTCTTATGGCCTCAAGTCTAGCAACTGGTGCAAAATTTTCTTCAAAGTCTATACCTTCTTGTTGAGCATACCCTTTACAAACAAGTCTAGCCTTGCTTCTAATAACTTCTCCATTTTCATTTAGCTTGTTTTTAAATATCCATTTTGTCCCTATGACATTCTTATCTTTTGGTCTAAGAACCAACTCCCAAGTGTTATTCTTTTTAATCTCCTCAAGTTCTTCATCCATGGCCTTGACCCAGCATTCATCTTTGCATGCCTCTCTTACATTTTGTGGTTCAGTGGAGGAGAGCAATGCTAGATAGCTTGAAGCTTCAGAAATACTTCTTCTTGTTTGTACACCTGTCTCTTTCTACCCCAAAATTTGAGTCTCTAGATGATTCTTCTAGACATACCTGGATGGAGTCTTTTCTTCTACCCTTATCTGTTCTTTTGGTGCCTCATTGGTTTCTTCTTCTTCATCATAAGTCTGATTTGATGTTGAAGGATGGTCCTCATCATCTTCAAAATATTCAGATTTTACCTGCCTTGGAGTGTTTCCTTCTTCATCAATCACTACATCAATACTTTCAACAATTTTTCTGAGTCTTTTATTGTAGCACTTATATCCTTTGCTATGGGGAGAGTAACCAAGGAGAATGCCTTCATCTGCTCTAGGTTCAAACTTGCCAGGATTTTCATTAGTCCTTTTGATGTAACATTTGCTTCCAAAAATTTTGAAATATTTTACCGTGGGAGTCTTACCATACCAAAGTTCATGAGGAGTTTGAGTGTTGTTCACTCGGACGTTTGTCTTGTTGAGAATAGTGACGGCAGCAAATGTAGCTTCACCCCAGAAGGTTGCAGGAGTTCCAGACTCATCAAGCATAGCTCGAGCCATTTGTTGAACTGTTTTATTCATCCTTTCTGCTACTCCATTTTGCTGAGGAGTCCTTGCAGTAGAGAATTATCTTCTTATTCTATGTTCTTCACAAAAATTGAAAAATTCATTCGAGGTAAATTCTCCTCCTCAATCAGACCTAAGGCATTTGATTCCGCGATCTGATTTGTTTTCAACCAAGGCTTTGAATGCTTTGAACTTTTCAAAAGCTTCATCTTTATGCTTGATAAGTCCTAACCAACACATCCTGGAAAAGTCGTCAATGAACAATATAAAGTATTCTTCTCCTCGAGGTGACCCTTTCCTAGATGGACCACATACATCAGTATGGACAAGTTCAAGTGGCCTGCTAGCTGATCCTTCCTTCCCAGGGAAGTTAGTTCTAGTTTGCTTACCAAACTGACATGATCTACCTATTGTATTGTCTGGAATTCTGATGTCAAGGAGATCATGAACTGCCTAATATTTGCATTCTTTCCTTATCTGAGAGAAGCTTGGATGCCCAAATCTTCTATGCCATAGACAATGTTGATCATTCTTGCTTAGATAGCATTGTTGTTGTCCTCCCTTGAGTATGTATAGATTATTTGGAGTTCTTATGCCTTTGATCATTGTTTCTCCTGTATCAAGCTCACGAACAATACATCCATTTGATCGAAATATTACCTCATTTCCTTGATCACACATTTGACTGACACTCAATAGATTATGCTTTAAGCCATCAACATACATAACATTTCCAGCTTTGACCTTTTCTTTTAAAAGAATATAACCTTTACCTTTTATGAGTGCAGGGGTGTCATTTCCAAATGAGACCTTCTTTTCCTTTTCTAAGACACTATATGATTGAAGTTTTTCTTGATCACCTGTCATATGTTTTGAGTATCCACTGTCGATGTACCACTGATTTTCCTACCCTTTCACATATAAGGCTATACCACATCTTTCTGGTTGCTGTTCTTTCGTTCTCCATGTTTTGGCACTTAATGAAGCTTTCTCCTTCTGAGTTGTTTGCCGAAACCTGCTCCTGCATTTCGAATATTCATGACCGAATTTGTTACAAATAGAACATTCTATTTCATTTTCAAGAGCAGAAAAGTTATTGTAGGTCATTTTCATGATCCCAGTCATACTCCTTTGCTTTTGAGCTTCTCTAGTCATGATGGTCTTGTAGGCAACACATTGAGCATCTTTGTGTCCAAAGTTATGACAAGAGAAACGTTGGCCATTGAAGAAATTCCTACGATTATCAAACCTACAGACCAAATGGTTGTAGCTTTCATCCATTCTTGAGGCAAATTGAGAATGATTTACCTGTGGTTAGTTGTAGCTTCTGTTCATCCTTGAAGTAGATTGCCCTCGATTTACTTGGTGATCTCTATTCATTCTTGAAGTAAATTGTCCATGATTTACCTAGTGATCTGCATTATGCCTTTGTTGTTGATTGTCAACCTGTTCACTTCTCCTTGCTGCCTCAAGATAGCTTTTGGAGGTGGATGGATTTTGTGCTTGTAATGCTTCTTCAGTATATCCTAGACCTGTCTTGATTAGAGGAGAATGCTGCACTTTGATAATCTCATCTAAAGTTTCAGATCCTTTAGAAAATTTAAGATTAAGAGCTTTTGATTTCTCAATATCTTTCCTAAGTCCCACAATTTCACATTCTAACTTTTCATTGTGTTTTTCTCTTTTAGCAAGATGGAATGTCAGAGTATCTATAATCATATCCTTTTCCTCTAAACAAATTTTAAGTTTAGAAATTTCTTCATAAAGACCTTCTTCATCTATAGCATCCAAGAAATCATCCTCTTCAAAGGCCATCAAAAGTCTATAATCATTATTTTGTTCATCTTCATCACTATTTGAAAATCCATCACTGTCTTCATGTGTATAATAGCTCTTATTACTTGCATTCTGCTTTCTGTTCCATCTAATGGGTTCCTTACCTTTGTCAAGCTTATCTTTATAAGGACACTTGGCAGCATAGTGACCGACTCTTCCACAAGCAAAACATTTGAAAGGTAGCTTACCTCTGAATCTTCCAGAACCCCGTTGAAGGTTCTTGACAAAATTTGATTCTTCCTCTTCTTCTGACATATGTCTTGAGTCATTGTAATCTCCATTTGCTTTGAATGTGGCTTCTCTCCTGTCTGATGGTCCCCCTTTTCTCATTTCGTAAGCAGTTAGGATTCCATGCAGTTGTGACATGGTAATGCTCTGTAGATTTTGTTTTTCTTCTATGCCAGAAACTTTCGATTCAGACTTAGAAGACAAAGATCTTAGAACCTTTTTAACCAAAACAACTTCTTTTATTTCTTCACCCAATTTTTTGATACAATTAACTATCTCATTTATATGTAGGAAATAGTTAGCCACACTTTCATCATTGTGCATTCTGAGATTTTCATATTGAATTCTGAGAGTTTGTAGTTTTTCTCGTTTTACCTGATCATCTCCTTCATAGCTCAGAACGATCTTGTACCATATTTCTTTTGCAATTTTGGGCTGCAATAACCTTGATGAATTTTGATTGAGATAGACTCCCTAATAGAGTATTGACAACCTTTGCATTTGTTTCATACTACTTCTTACCAACCCTATCTGTAGGAGTTGCTGATGGAAATGTGTATCCTGTTTCCACAATATCCCAAACTTCTATAGCAAGAGATTGAAGATAGGCTATGATTCTTACCTCCCAATGGAAAAAGTTGCTTAAAGTTTGGTGGCCTAATAGATGCTTCCTTTTCATAGTTGCTCATGATGATAGATCTTCCTTCTAGCGATCAAGCTTCTTTTGACGGACCTTCTCTGATACCAATTGTTGGAAACAATACTAAGAGGGGGGGTGAATCAGTATTATCAGGTCAATTATTTTTCATTTCACAATCAGATTTGCATACACTACTTCAGTTAGGAAAAACCGCGTATGTATGCAGCTGCAGTTAAGGAAACTAGCATATAACCAGCAGACTTGTAATTTAAAATATTCTTCAGATGTTGTTCATTAATTTTTGCATCAAACCATATAAACAGTAACCAAGAACAGTAAAACAGAACAGGCAGTCACACATAAGAACACAAGATATAAGGTGGAATCCCAATGTGGGTGAAAACCACCTGTTGCAACTCGTCTCTATCTTCTTTTAATTAGAAACTTATTTTTACAATGTTTTTGTACTGGTGCAGTCTTATACCAATATGCAGGCTGCTACCTGCAGAAGGCTACAACCTTCTCTCGTTCTCCAGCTTCTCCTGGAAGGGAGCTACAACCCCCTTTGCTCTTGTACTAGCTGAGGTACTAGTACGTAGGTGCTGACCTACAAAAGGCTACAACCTTCTCTTTTCTTCCAAGGACCATGTTTCATATATTTTCAAACTGGATCCATGAATAACATCAATCAAATATCAAGAATATATGCATCAACCAATCTCCTTTGCATGAAACGAGACTGAATCAAATAGTCACTTCTCTGAATGTTGTACCCATAATACAGTAACAGTAACCAGACACCAATTCTGAACCCAGAACACTGCAGTAATGAACAGAAGTAGCTAAAACATATTTCGAAAGATGTACGCTACTTCAATGTGTACAACCTGTGTGCATATGCTACTGAATTAAGGACAACCTGCATATACGCTATCTTGAATTACCTAATTAGCGTGTATACACGCATTTGCTACGCTGAACCTGCGTACAGATCTATAAAAGATAATTTATCTTTTTCACATATTCAGACATCAGTTATACCCAGATTATTAGATTTATAGATTAAGTCATCCGCCAAATATAACAGATTAAAATCACACAAAGATACTATTATTCAAGCCTTAATATCTTGACCCATCAATAGAACCTATACTTCTCCTTGTGCTTAGGTTCGTCCTTCATTCAAATCCAACTATGCACCATAACCCAATCACACGTATTCTAGATCTATCTCTTCATAAGGTATTCAATGCTTGAGACAATGCCCATGCCTAATGATCTCCTTCCCCTTTTATAGTCTTATGCCTTACACAATACCATCATCCAAAACCATAAACAATCAATACCATAGACCCAATACCTAGGTTCAACACTTCGGACGAGATATCATGGTCGAAAACCATAGGTCCAAATACCAAGGACTACCATGGACCAAAAATAAGTTTTCCCACATGTACACGCTTTTCCTTGCATGAATGTGCGTGTATACGCATACGCGTCTTTTGATCGTCAAACCCGCATGTATACGTGGCTTGGTCAAGGGGAACTTGCGTATATATCTTTTTCCTTCATTCTGAGAGCCTGAACTATGATCTATCATCAGAGTGAGTTGCCATCAAGGACAACACCTGTGTCATAGCGCCAAACTTGTGTCATAATGCCAACAAAAGGAAGTTGGTTCAAAATCTATAGACAAATTCAATTCATAATCATAAGAAACATCCATATCAACAGGTATATTAGAGTCATCTACATCACCTCCATTTTGTCGGTTTGAATTTCCAGTTCCTGTCTTTCCAACCTCATCAGGATGAACACTTTCAAGTGTCTTTGTCAACCACTTTGGGCAACCTTTCTCAGATGGCCCAGGATGCCCTGTTGATTGAGTTAGGACTGAATCAAGATTGAGTCTCCCAATTCTATCAATCACATCACTTAAGGTATCATCCATTGTTGGAGTTTCATGTAGGGGAGAGAGTGCTTCAGAAGAAGATTCCACAAGTTGATCTAGTATAGGAATCCCCCCTTCCAGATGTGGAATCTAATTATCAAATTCTTGAAATGATTTTGCATTTGCGAATCTATCCAAGAAATCAAGTTGCCGCTCAACAACATTGTCAGTTTTGGATGATTCAAGAAAGATTACATCTCCAGATACAACAAACTTTTTATTGACTTCATCATAGAGACGGTGTGCTTTGGAGGTGTTTGAATACCCCTGGAAGATACACTTACGACTTCTTGTACCAAGTTTGCTTCTATGTACCTTTGTTATCAAGGCACAATAGGTGGAACCAAAGACCTTGAGATGCTTTACCGAAGGAATGTACCCATACCACATTTCATAGGGAGTCTTGTTTCTAATAGCATTAGATGGACATCTATTCTTTATATATACAACACATAGAACTGCATCAGCCCAGAACATCAATTTTACATTTTTGAAAAACATCATGGAGCGTATCATATTTAAGATTGTCCTATTCATTCTTTTAGCTACTCCATTCTATTGGGGATTATAAGGCATAGTTGTTTGATGTTTGATCCCATGTTGGCGAAGATAATTTTCAAATTCATTTGAAGTGTATTATTTTCCATTATCAGTGCGAATAGAGCCAATATGAAATTGTGCATCATTGTCAATCCATGTATGAAAGTTCTTGAATGTTTGAAAAGCATCAGATTTGTTCTTCAATAAATAACCCAACACATTCTGGTGTAGTTATCAATAAATGACGTGATATATTTATTTCGATTTGCAGAAGGAATGGGCATTGGACCACATAAATCTAAATGAATCAGTTCAAGTTTTCTATGTTCTTTTGAATGTGAATCATGAAAAGACTATTCGCTATGCTTTCATAAAATGCAAGCATCACATTGCTTAGCTTTCTACAAATTTAAGTATGGGGGTTTATGCAGTGCATTATATTAGATATCATTTTGGGATTCAATTGCGTTAAGTAAGTCATTCACGTATGACCATTTCCATGAGAGGTAGTCGTAACTGACTAATTTCTCATTATTTTTGAATAGTTCACTTAGCACTCATTGCATCGGGTGATGCTCATAGGGGTGAAGAAGTGGGATTGAAACTAGTGAAATGAATCACATAGCATCAATCATCACTTCCGGGGCTTGCACTCGGTAACCAGGACTTCCTAGGAGGTCACCCATCCCAGAACTCCTCTGGCTCAAGCGCGCTTAACTGTGGAGTTTTCCCCACAATCAAGCCCACTTAACTTGCTACCCCATTTGCAAAACTTTAGCAAGTATTGTGCCTCATGAACTATTCAAGTAGAGATCCCTTGACTCTTTCTGAATTTAAGTATGGGGGTTTACGCAGTGCATTATATTAGATATCATTTTGGGATTCAACTGCGTTAAGTAAGTCATTCACATATGACCATTTCCATGAGAGGTAGTCGTAACTGACTAATTTCTCATGATTTTTGAATAGTTCACTTAGCACTCATTGCATCGGGTGATGCTCACAGGGGTGAAGAAGTGGGATTGAAACTAGTGAAATGAATCACATAGCATTAATCATCACTTCCGGGGCTTGCACCCGGTAACCAGGACTTCCCAGGAGGTCACCCATCCCAGAACTCCTCTGGCTCAAGCGCGCTTAACTGTGGAGTTTTCCCCACAATCAAGCCCACTTAGCTTGCTACCCCATTTGCAAAACCTTAGCAAGTATTGTGCCTCATGAACTATTCAAGTAGAGATCCCTTGACTCTTTTTGAATTTAAGTATGGGGGTTTACGCAGTGCATTATATTAGATATCATTTTGGGATTCAACTACGTTAAGTAAGTCATTCACGTATGACCATTTCCATGAGAGGTAGTCGTAACTGACTAATTTCTCATGATTTTTGAATAGTTCACTTAGCACTCATTGCATCGGGTGATGCTCACAGGGGTGAAGAAGTGGGATTGAAACTAGTGAAATGAATCACATAGCATCAATCATCACTTCCGGGGCTTGCACCCGGTAACCAGGACTTCTCAGGAGGTCACCCATCCCAGAACTCCTCTGGCTCAAGCGCGCTTAACTGTGGAGTTTTCCCCACAATCAAGCCCACTTAGCTTGCTACCCCATTTGCAAAACCTTAGCAAGTATTGTGCCTCATGAACTATTCAAGTAGAGATCCCTTGACTCTTTTTGAATTTAAGTATGGGGGTTTACGCAGTGCATTATATTAGAGATCATTTTGGGATTCAACTGCATTAAGTAAGTCATTCACGTATGACCATTTCCATGAGAGGTAGTCGTAACTGACTAATTTCTCATGATTTTTTAATAGTTCACTTAGCACTCATTGCATCGAGTGATGCTCACAGGGGTGAAGAAGTGGGATTGAAACTAGTGAAATGAATCACATAGCATCAATCATCACTTATGGGGCTTGCACCCAGTAGCCAGGACTTCCCAGGAGGTCACCCATCCCAGAACTCCTCTGGCTCAAGCACGCTTAATTGTGGAGTTTTCCCCAAAATCAAGCCCACTTAGCTTGCTACCCCATTTGCAAAACCTTAGCAAGTATTGTGCCTCATGAACTATTCAAGTAGAGATCCCTTGACTCTTTTTGAATTTAAGTATGGGGGTTTACGCAGTGCATTATATTAGATATCATTTTGGGATTCAACTGCGTTAAGTAAGTCATTCATGTATGACCATTTCCATGAGAGGTAGTCGTAACGGACTAATTTCTCATGATTTTTGAATAGTTCACTTAGCACTCATTGCATCGAGTGATGCTCACAGGGGTGAAGAAGTGGGCTTGAAACTAGTGAAATGAATCACATAGCATCAATAATCACTTCCGGGGCTTGCACCCGATAACACCATTTTTGTTCAACAAGTGGAGGCTGTAATAGTTCAAATGTCCAAATCTAGCATGTCATAATAAAGTTGATGGAAGTGTACCTTCTTCATAATGAGAATTTTGTGAGAAATGTTGTGCATGAAAAGAGGTACCCTGCAACTTGAGAAGCCTGTCTTCTTCTATTTCTTTCATGACAAGTGAATGGTCAGATTGTTTTCTCACCTCAAGCTTTCCATCTAAAATATGAATGGAGTGACCTTGTTGGTGGATGTGGACAAAGGACAACAAGTTTCTCCTCAACCGTGGGAGATATAGAGCATGATGCATAAGAAAATCTAGAAGACTAGGCAATGTAAGCCTGATTGTGCCAAGCCCTGATGGCTTGAGTTTTGATTGGTCTACAAATTATATTGCTCCATCAACATTGTCAGTAAATTCTTCAAAAGAATCTTTTCTATGAGACATGTGGCAAGTTACTCCTGAATCAAGCAACCAATCATATTTCGAACAAGCAAGTGAAACACTAAATACGTCTTCATTTACTCCAATATTACATTGTTCCACAACCTAATGAGCGGATTCAGGTTCTTTACCTTTGTATGTGTCATTATTTTTACCTTTGGGTTGGTTTCTTTGCTGCTCAATTTTGTCCCAAGGTAACTTGCATGTGGAGGCATCACGTGATCCTTTTATTTTATAGCGTATGCAGTGAAAATCTGACTTTTCTCCTTGAGAGTGTCTACCCCCCCTTCCTTTGAAATATCTTCCTCTTCCTCTTTGACCACCTCTTCGTATGGAAGAATCTTGAGCAAGATTCTTTTCTCTTTGAGCAAGACAAGCAACCTCTTAAGAAGATTCAGGGGCTCTCTTCTCTCCAAAATATTTCTCTCTTTTAGCAAATTTTTTTCACAAGAGAGTCAAAGGTAATATCTTTGAGATTTCCATTTGCTTGCAATGACTCAAGGTAATTAGAGTAAGTAGGATAAAGTGCCTCGAGAAAAGTGATCAAAGGAATATCCAATTCAACCCTAATGACTTTGATATCATGCATTATAGATTTTACTTCGAATGCAAGAGCAAGAGGATCATTATTTTGTAATTAAAGAGTGAAGAGTTTAATCATGAGTTGAGCAACTTCAAGTGTAGAGTGTGAGTCATAGAGTTCCTTCAATTTTTTTAAGGCTTCGAAAGCATTTGAAAATGGTGAAATATGGCAACTCACCTCTTCACTTACTGATGCTGCAATCAATGCATAGGCCTTGTTGTTCTTATTTTCCCAAATGGCGAACTCCTTGTCTAAGGTAGGCTATTTTGGCTCTTTGTCTCTATCTCCAACACACACTCCTTTCCACAACTCATTGAAAATGAGGGTGTTTTTTATGTTCTGGGACCACTCAGGATAGTTCTCCTTGCCAGTGAAAACTACTCCCACAGTAGATATGATTGAATGCATTGTAAAATCTGTGTACTCTGGAAAAAAATACTTTTTCTGCAAAATTTTACTCCTAAAAAATTTGATTTTGATACATGGAGATAGAGGTATCACTATACAAAATGTAATACCATACACCGCAATATCATTCAGTGTAATAGCATTCACCATTCACCATATACAATCTTCTAGAATTATTTGATACAATATAGACACAACATTCAATTTATCAAATGAATCCCTTCAAGAATTCCAATGTAACATAGTAGGAGTTTCTGGCAACAGTCAACACTGAGAGTAGAGAAAAATAGAATTTGTAGTCTTCAAATCCATGTTCACATTACCAAAAGTTGTCAGCCAGCATATACAGGAAGCCAACACACAGTCCATGCTCACCACGCTTCCACTGCTTCACGTTAGGTTCACCACGGCCTTTCACATTTGAACATCTGTAACCTGTAGCAGAGTCATTTAGTCTTCAACACAACATGCATGGTCTACAACCTAGAAACTAGACCACACTTATGCAACAGAGTCTCAGTCCACACTCACGGCACCATGGTTATGCAGCATTCATGGTCTTCCATAGAATTGCGTTCAACATTTAACGTAGTATTCAACGAGTTCAGTCTACCATAATCAACATTTCTCCAATGCAGAGGATTCAAATGAATGCAGAAGGTTCACGGTCTCAACATTCATAGTCGTTGTACTACATCGCACTAGAGCTCAAGCCACACATACTTCAAAAAAAATTGAAATGCACTGAGCGTAGATAGTGTATGTAGCGCAAAAAATTGGGACATAGGGACAGTATTACAGAGATTTTACAGAGATGAAAACCTACAAAAATTCATAACAGAGGTAGGAAGGAGTTACATGACAGAAGAAAACTAAAAGATAGGGTTGGCTTTGATACCATGTCAAGCCAGGAGGTAACTCCTTAAAACAAATCATGATATTCATTCAGGTTGGTCATTGTTATATACATGAGGGAGAGACTGTTCTTTTCATCTCTTGGTGACTCTTCATATTTTCTATTATTTATTTACATTAATTATAGTTTTTCACCCAATCCCTATGATTTGGTGTCAACAAGTGCCTTCGTCTGATTAAGGACTTATGTGTGACACTTGTCTAGTGCCCTGTAAAGAGAATTTTAATGGACATCGTAGTTGCAGACATCCCACTTAAATATGGAATGCTGCTATCTCATTCATGGGGAGCAAAACTATAGGGATCCTTGAAGTTGGATATGTTTTATGCCACCATATCTGTTTTTGGTCAACCAAGAAAATTATATAGGGAGACCTTGATGAAATACATGGTCAGTAGTGAGGAAAATCCACAAAACTTCTCCATATACTCCATGCATTCAGATATGGACTCCTTCATATTATACAATGCATAAAAATGATAAAAAAGGAAATCACAGCCAAAGACCCAAAATATAGAACAACTGACAATGAGAACATATTTCATGAGTCACTTTGGCATTTAGACTTTGATGGGTCTGTCAATAGATTAGGGGTTAGTGCAAGAGTGTGGATCCATAATATGGAGAATAATCATGCTGAGGGACATGCTTTCAGATTGAACTTCAAGTGTACCAATAACATGGCCGAGTATGAAGCCCTAATTTTAGGGTTACAATTGGTTAGGAAACTGGGAGCCAAAAGAGTTTGCATCATGGGAGAATCAGAGCTGATTATTAAATAGATTAGTGGTGAATACTCTGTGAATAATCCTAGACTTGGTCGATATAGGGATACTGTTCTAGAATTGATCAAATATCTTCTGGAATCAAACTTTGCTACCATTCCTAGAAAACAAAACATGCAGTCCCATAGTCTGGCCACCTTTGTTAGTACTTGTAAATTTCCATTTCAACCCAACCATCAGTACACTACAGAAGTCAAACATAGGCATGTTATTCCCGACAACCTAAAGTATTGGTAGATTTTCTCCCAGGATTCTTATATTTACGATATCATGAACAATGAAGCTAAGTTTCAGAAATGCAAGAGAGATACTGACTGTAAAATAGACAATAATATAGAAAGTAGCATAGATGTAAATATTGTAGATGTAGCTAAAACAACTAAATTTACTACAGTAAAAATAGATAGTTTAGAAAATGTAGAGATAGATGAAATAATGGATGATGATCGAGAGATTCTTAATTTGAAAAAAAAAAAATTTCCCAAGGGATTAGTCCCTCTAGAGGATTTATTTGACTCTAATGATGTAGCTAGGAAACCTAAAATGGAACACCTAAGAGCAGACATAGAAGAGTGTAATATAGGAACTAAGGATAATCCAAATCTCATTAAGATATCCAAATCCTTACCTCCAGAGGAAAAGGTAAAATATATTAATCTATTTAAAGAATACCAGGATGTTTTTTCCTAGAGTTATGAAGACTTGAAGTCTTATGACACCAGCATAATCCAACACAAAATACCCCTAAAAGAAGATCATAAACCTTTCAAATAGAAACTTAGGAGGATAAACCCAGTTCTTATTCCATCCATAGAGAAAGAGGTTAAAATAATGTTTGATGCCCAAATAATAGCCCCCATTATATATTCAGATTGGATTTCAAATTTATTTATCACTAGGAAAAAGACTAGAGAAATTAGACTTTGTGTAGATTTTAGAAACTTAAACAAGGTCTCTTTAAAAGACAACTACCCCTTACCAGAAATGGACCATATCCTTTAGAGGGTGGTGGGCTCTTCCAGAATCTCGCTACTTGATGGATTCTGTAGCTATAACCAGGTCTTGGTTCAACCAGAGGATCAAGCAAAAACTACATTTACAACTCCTTGGGGTACCTTCATGTATTTGAAGATGACCTTTCGGCTAATCAATGTAGGTGCCACATTACAGAGAGCTATGGATATATCCTATGCAAAGGAGATCCATGATTTCCTAGTAGTATACCAAGATGACATTACAGTCTTGTCCAAATATGACAATCAACACCTATATCACTTAAGGAAAGTATTCATCAAATGCAGGAAATTTGGGATTTCTTTAAATCCTAAAAATACACTTGTCGGTCTAGAAGAGGGAAAGATATTAGGACACATGACATATAAACATGGGATTAGGATAGAACCTACTAGAATAAAATCCATTTTGACCATTTCCCATCCCTAAAACATTAAAGAGCTACAGTCATTTATAGGTAAGATTAATTTTCTTAGGAGATTCATCTCAAATCTAGCAAAATTAATTAGGGAGTTAAATAACATGCTAAGAAAGGACTTAGCGATTAAATGGATAGTGGATCCCAAACAATCCTTTAAAGCAATTAAGGAAGCTTTAACTAAAACTCCAGTCCTAATAAGTCCCGACTTTAACAAAGATTTTATTATTTTTTCTTTTGCTTTAGAACACACCATTGTAGTAGTCTTGCTGCAAAAGAAAAAACAAGGATATGAACAGCCAATATCATTCTTTAGTAAATCCTTAAGAGATGCCTCACTTAAATACAATATAATGGAAAAACAGGAATTAGCTTTAGTTAAGGCAATCAAATACTTCAGAGTGTACATTATGTACTCTCACATTATTGCTTATGTTCCAAACTATGTAGCTAAGGACATTGTGACTCAAAATGAGCCTGAAGTAAAAAGAGGCAAATGGATTGCCACAATATTTGAATATGACATCGAGATAAAACCCACTAAGCTCATTAAAGGCCAAGGCTTAGCCAGACTCATGGCTGAATCAAATTGTTAGGCCTTAGATATCAACTTCATTAGTGCCCTTGATGATCAGGAGGAGATGGCAACTCTACAGATCAGTGAACCTTTTACTGATTGACCCTGGTATGCAGATATTACATTTGTATTACTAAACTTCCAAGCTCATCTTGGATTGAAAAGAACTAAAGCTAGATTCTTAAGAATGAAGTCATTAAGATATTGTATTATAGATAACGCATTGTTTTGGAAGGACAATAGTGGTATTACTTTAACCTTTTTATTGAAAGATGAAGCTGACAAGATTTTACAAGAGTTTCATGCAGGGGATTATGGAGGACACTTGTACTGGAAGAGTATTGCTGAAAAGATTCTGAGGGTTGGTTTCTATTGGCCTACTTTGTTTGTAGATGTTAAAAAACATGTGACCTCCTGTCATAAATGCCATATTTTTTAGGGAAAGAGAAAACTTTTACCCTTGCCACTTAAGCCAATTTCAACTGAAATGCCATTTCAGCAATGGGGGTTAGATTTCATTGGAGAAATACACCTAGCCTCATTGGCTCAGCAAAAATGGATTCAGACAGCTACTAACTACTTCACGAAATGGATAGAAGCTATTCCTTCTAGACCAGCCACAGACACTGTCATAATCTCACTTTTAGAAACAATATCCTATCAAGATTTGGCTACCCCAAGAAGCTCATTACTAATAATGCAGCTGCCTTCAAATCCAAAAAGATGGTAGACTTCTATAATAGATACCACATCACCCTTGGCCACTACATAGCCTATTACTGTCAAGGTAACATGGCTGTAGAATCATCTAATTCGAGCCTGGTAAATATTATCAAAAAGTTACTGGAAGAGAACAAGAAGACTTGGAACAAGAAGTTAGTCAATGCCTTATGGGCGGATAGAGTAACTACTAAGGAGTCCATTGGAACATCACCTTATGAACTACTATATGGGATGGATGTGTTTTTTCCATCATCTTTTGGAGTACTAGTCATGAAAATCATCCAGGAACTATAGGTGGAGCCAAATGATATTTAGAGAAGAATCAATCAGACCATACACCTACAGTAAACTAGAGAAGAAGCATATGTAAAATCACAGCTAATCTAAGGAAAAATTAAAAATGTCTTTGATAAAAATACCAACGAAAATGACTTTTAAATAGGAGATAAATTTCTCAAGTGGGATTCAAGGAGAGAAGATAAAGGCAAACATGGAATTTGATTTTTTGTGGCAGGGGCCTTATGTCATTTATGGCTACAAAGGCAACAATGAATTTTTCTTAACAAACATAGATGGATCAGATCTACCAGGAGGACCTGCTAATGTTTGAATTCTTAAGCATTATTTTTCCACTGACTCACAATAGTTCACTTTACTTTGCATCATTATACATAACATTGCATAGTGTAGATTGGATTTGATGGTAATCCTTTGAAGTTGAAGCCTGGAGAGAAGGCCTATAAATTTAGTGGGTTTATTGTCATAAGTATCAATAAAGTAGAAGTCAAAGAAGGATAGTTCACAAGGTAACTACAATCACAATTCAAAGGCTGATGGTCTTCATAGTTCTTGACATTTCACCAAAAGAATGTCATTCCCATGTGGATCCACTCTTAGAGTCCTATAGTGATAGGATTCATAATTTTGAATTGGCTGATGTTAAGTCTTGTAATATTTTAGATACCTTTGCTTTATGCAAAAGTTTTCCATATTAAAATTAAAAAAATGTAAAGAGGGTATGTGCTAAAACAAATATCAAAGGACAATAAAATAAAAAAAGATCAAAAAAATGAAAAAACATGAACCCCAAACAAAAAATAGACCATCAAAGTGTGCAAGTCCAAGTGACACTACCTTTTACTATTATTGTCTTCAATAATGGTTATGTGCAGCTTGTCCTATATGCCACAACCCATGAATAGTCAAATTGTTTATTCTTGACTATTTCATCCTTTAAATTTCATGTTTATAGTTAGAAAGTAAAAATTTGACCAAACAAGTTAATCTTGGTAGATCATTAGATGGGTAGAGAAATAAAAAGAGCTCATCAGTTTAATTTGAGCCCATGGAAGATATAAGGTTAGAAGTATATAGTTTGTTTAATAAAAGAAAAGGAAAGAAAAGGGTTTTCTAGCTTAAGTGCACCCACCAAAGTGAAGAAGAAATGTTAGGGTAGGTAAAATGGTAAATAGAGAAAGGTTGCAGAAATATAAATCATTTGGAGCATAATCACTACTACCATACTTAACTATGTGTTTCAAGTGTGCAGGAGCAACTATCAATGAAAAAGCATGCTCATAAGTTGATTTGCCTAACTCCCCCTTCATTGCATTTCACCCCCACTATATACTCACTAACTTCTCCTTTATCCATTCATGGCTTATGAAAACCCTCTCCCCCTCATTTTTACTACTATCCCTTAGTTGCACACATTTTTCTAGTCGATTGATCCTAAAATCCATTCCCCTAAGTGTGAAACCCCTTCCCCACTTTTTAAAATCATGATTTCACTTCAATAACTACCCAAAACCGCTCTAAACCCTTTATCCTAACTCTAAAAATCCCCCGCCTCACTAACTCTGCCACTTAACCATTTTCCTAACTAAACTTGAGTTTAACCTACCATAGTGGTGAGGTAAACTAACCCCACTACCCCTAAAACTCTGCAGTTTAATTAATCTGCACTTAAACATGGGTTAATTACTCTAAACCGTAATGAAAACCCATGGGTCCCACTAAGTTCTGCCCCATCGACCGACTGCGCAACTTTCCCATGGGATGGCCATCTAATCTTCCACCCCCAGATCCAACGGCCATCGCCCATATCACGCTCGCACGTTGCCTGACCTTTAACGACCCGAGAGCACACGATATGGGTGGTTTTTCTTGGGGCCCATTTTCCTACGTGCCGGCCTCTAGCATAGATTGCGTTCCCCCAGAAAAATACCGCTCGAACCCCATAAGCGGTGCAATGGCCTCCAAAACCACCTCCCTGCTAAAGTGAAAACCAACACTGTTCATAAGACATTTTTTCCCTGCCATTTTTCCAATTGTTCGCGGTTAAAAGCGTTTCGACCCCCATTTTTACCCTTTTTTGCTCAAAACGCACTATTGAACCTCTGAAGCACCTGCACCTTCTAAATTCCTGAAACCATCTATCAACTATCAGAGCCTTTTGACACCACCACTGTGCACCATCATACCTGCCGAAGCCCTCTGCAAACCCAACTGAAAACTAGTTGCAGCCCCGACTGTAAATTCTAGGTATTTGAACAAGAACTAAGAATTACCCTCTCTTTAAAGAAAGAACATTAAATTCTTAAAATAACTGAAAGAATTTGATTAATTGCAATTTAATTGAGAGTCTCCCATTCCCAAAGTGTTATAGACATTTTTGTGCCTCGCAGCACGGAGCATGAAATGTCGATAATTACAGGGATCCTCAGTCCCTAAACATGTTGTTCTTACCCCTAGAAGAACAAGGTCAGCAAACCACAACACTTCCCATCAGTTCTCCACCTGAAAACACTCAAAAACAGGCTATTTTTGGATCATGTCAGCTGCTCCACTGAGCATCTGCGCTGGAATGCAACTGCTCCTCCTTGTACCTGCGCTGAAAGTCAAATCTAATGAAGGCTACCTGCGCTGGGCGAGATTGGCCAAGTGGCACAGTCATTCTGCAAGGTGTCAATTGCCCAGGAAGCTTCCAAACTGACACTTGGTTCAAGGGATTCGCCCTGTGATGAGTAAGAGGTACTTGATCTCCATGTGTAAGCAAGGATCTCCAAGTGGACTCAAGAACTGAAGTTTAACTGAAGAGGGAGAGGACACAAGGCAGCTTTATGTCAGTCTCAAGCTGACTCATCCTTTCTTCTTCTATCCTATATATAGAGCTCTTCTATGAGGTCTAAGAGGCTGGAATTTTGTGCAAAGCAAGGAAGTGCTGTTGGTTTACAGTTAGAGCTATTGGGTGATTGCTTTTATAGAGGTGAAGAGGAGATTTCTTGCTGCTGGGGAGGTGCTGCTGGATTGGAGCCATTGATGGTTGTAACCTTCTCAGAACCCTTTTACTTCTATCAATAAAGCTTTGAATGTTCTCCTATATACTTGTATTGCATTGATGTATTGTATTTACTTGTATATCTGATTCACTCTAATCCATGCATCAGTTATGAGTACATGTTTCTTGTAGTTTTCCTTCTCTTGTTTGTGCAGGATCTTTGTGTAGCTGGGCCGGCAAAGGGAGCAAGGAGCTGGGAACAAGAGACAAAGAGAGAGGATAGGATCGACAAAAGCGAAGGATATCGGTTGGTCAATCTTTTCTTCCTTCTCTGTACTTTCATAAAGGAAAATATCAAAGCTTTACTTTCAGTTGTTGCTAAGGACTGTCACCCTTAGAGTAGGGATAGGGTCATCCGAGTCGGATACTTTTCCCCACAACAAACTGGCGACTCCGCTGGGGAGCCTAGTATCTTGTTGGTGTTTGTAGTATCTTTGCTATTCATTTCCTGAACCAAAGAGTACCGAATCGAAAAGCTTTTGACTATATCAAAAGCGAAGTAGAGGGGCTGCTACTCTTGCTCATTTTTTGAGCAGATTCATGATTTGAAGAGCTGATCTACAAAAGACTCTTGTACTCTTTGTGATAGCTTTTCATCCTCTTGATCATCCCTTAGCTTGTACTTGACCTATAGCTTTTTATTTCAGCAAAAACAGTGAATTTTTGAGCTTTTTATGACCCGGAAATCCTTGTAAACGCAACTCTCGTGTCTCAGTGCAGGCTGTCCACAGGCAGTCTGCATTCCAGCGCAGGTACTCCCTTTGGGAACTGCGCTAAGAGTCAATTTGACAGACCAGAGCCTGCGCTGATCCAATTAGGCTATGTCTTCCTGAGGTTTCCCACTGTGTCTTAGCCCTGTTTTCACTGTTGTTTTGCTGCTGATTGCTTGTCATTGTACTTGCTGTAAACCAACTTTCCTTGACATTATTCCGCCTCAGTTGTGTGATGAAACTGTGATTGTTCTTTCAGTATTTCTTGTTTCAGTTACAGTTTCCCATTGTGAAAAGCAAACCAGTATAGCTGTGGCCTCTTAGATCCTGAACTGTAAAAGTGTCTTTATGATCTTAAGAGCTAGTTTTATTACTGTTCATGGCTGTTTGAGTTTGTTTGTTTTTCATCTTATGGTTTGAATTCCTAGATTTTTAGTGTCGAAACAAGTGCCTGTAAGGCGTCTTTTCATTTTAGACAAAACTTGTTTGTTTACGCTTCAAATTGAATTCGAAAATTATACGACAATTTCCTTTTTGTCTACATCAACATTAAGGGAAAAGAAAAGAAATACATGCATCTTGCATTTTCATTTTGATAAGTTTGCGTGATTGATCTAGGAGAAAGTGCATTAGTTTGTGCTTTGTGCTCTGTGTGGAAAGATAATGTTTTTCTCTCCCCTCAGTAGTTAGGATTTTCAAAGCTAAAAAGATTGTAAAGCTTGCTTATCATTTTAGCTGCATTTAGGAATTTGTACCAATACATCTCGTGGTGATCCTGAAAGACAAACTGCTAAACAAGATCAACTTAAAATATATTGAATGAATCTAAAAACGCATTGTAACATAACGCTCACAATAGAGGTCTAGGTAGAGACGTGTTCCGGCGTCGTTAAACGTAGTGATTGTCGATCTCTACGAAGGTGGGTGATTCCTCCTGAGGGGCGATAACACTAATACGGACTTGTGCTCCCGCGTACCGTCGCGTATATTGGGAGACCCCTATAGGCATTTATCCTTTATCCTTAGGAAGCCGTGTCGGCCGCCCTACTGATCGCGATGCAGTGAACACAACATTCACGAAGATCGACCACCCGTACCGTAAAACGTATTCTGTGGTTTCGCGAAAGGTTTGGCACACCCTCTGCCTAGATCTCCAGAGCAGTTTCTTTTGGCCCTTTTCAAACTCTATAACTGAAAAGGTCCAACCGAGCATTTGTCACTTCGGGCTCGTTAATACATCGAAGGCGACTAGAGTCATCTTTAGCTTTTTCTCGACTCTTAAAACATGAAAAAGCAAAGTTGTGTCTAAAAGCGTCTAATAAAATTCATTCAATACGGAAACATAATTCCCCTTTTGTATTTTAGTTGATCAAGTAATCCGCAACCGTGGAGGAAAGTCAATTAAAACTCCGTCGTTCGGGGAGACTCGCGAGTCAACCGTCTTTGTCTCCGGAATCGAGAGTAGTACGGACGAAGCGAACTCGCTTGACCAGGTCAAAATCTCCCATTAAAGTTAGAACAACAGTTCCGACAACATCTGAGATTCTGGTCACTCCTAATATTTCTGGAATCCCTGCCTCTATTGAAGAAGTTCAACAGCAACAGAGGGACAGTTGTACTGATCCTAGTCTGAAGACAAGTACTTGCATAACTGAACCAGTTCCATTTGAAACCGGTCCACAGAGTCTTGTTGTTCAAACAACTGTCGCTGTCGAAGCAACCCCTTCTTCGGCACCAGAAATCTTTTACGGACCTGACGGTCTTCCTCTTCCTCCTGGTCTGATCGCAATAGAGGAAATCGTAGAGGACCAGCAAGCAAATACTCCAACTCATTTTGGAGTAGGCACCACTCTTTTTCCTTCTGCATCAGAAGTTTGTCCATCGCCACAGGAAGTTCCTGTAGAATCGTTAGGCAGTTTATTGGATAGACTTAAAATGTCTGAGCAACCGTCGACATCTAGGACTGTGCCAAATGACACAGCGACAGCAGAAGCTCCTGCTGTCACTCCAACGATGTTTGCCGGCATACCAGCTGTCCCGACTAGCTCTCATCAGCTAGAAGGAGTCCACCCAGGGACTATTACGACAACTTGGTCTGTTCCAGTTTGTTCTTCCGGTATAATACCCGGTAATTCTTATGTTGAAACTAGACAAATTGATCCCTTTGGAAATCAGTTTGGGCCATCCAGTCCTCAAAGGCAATCTATACCCTTGAGCTCCGGATTGTTACCGTATGGGGGGCAATATGCCCTTTCACTTCCCCTTCCGGGGGGATACCCATACGGCAGTTTTCAACAACATTCAGGTTTGACTGAAGTAACGACGAGTGGTTGGGTACCTATGTTACCCCAACAACCAAGAGTTGTATATTCCATGCAACAGTGTGTACCTATGTCTAGTATCCCGACGACGCCAGCAATTGTAACCGTGTCGCAAGTTCAATCGATGCCTGTTGTATGTCAACCCCAAGTTGTAATGCAACAGCCCATTGACCCTGCAACACAACCACAATCGCCAACTGCCGGGACGACACAGATACAAACGGGAACCATAACCCCGCATCTTGGTCCGTCGGTTAGTGTCGCACAGCAAAACATGGCTTCACAACCATGGATGGTGCAATACCAACAACCTCAGTTTCAACAGGTATACCAGGGATCTGAGCAACAGATCTTTGCGAATAGTGGGCAACCCTATATTCAGAACGGGTTAAATCAACCACTTTACAGTGGCCAAGCCCACCAGCCGTATCAGTCATATCAACATCAGTTGCATTATGCTGGTATGCAAAGGCCTACTGCTCAGGCGATTCCATCGTATCCTGGGTACGCCTCGCCAAACCTGAATCAGCAGTTGCCATTCGTGGCGACCCTAGAATTACCAGATTTACATCGATTAACGAACGATCCAATCGCCTATGCCCATTGGTGGCCAGCGATTCCTCACAAACTTCCTTCGGACATTCCTAAATTCAATGGAAATCCTGGCGAAGACCCGTCGAATCATGTGATGACATTCCATCTGTGGTGTTCGTCGAATACCTTGAATGATGATTCGATAAGGCTTCGCCTTTTCCAGAGGACATTGACTGGTCCAGCGGCTAAATGGTATATTGAATTACCTAGAGCCTCTTTCGACAATTTTAGTTCCCTAGCCACGACTTTCTTAACACACTTTCAGTTACCTATAAGGTACGAAACTGGAACAGAGATCTTGACCAATTTCAAGCAGACAACGGCCACACATATATCAGATCATATACATGAGTGGCGTCGTCGTCGCAGAATGGTAAAGACCTATGTTCCAGATCAGCTATTGGCTGAGTGGTTTATAAAGTCGCTTCTTCCTGCTATAACAGAAGATGTGGCCAAGGGAGGCGTCGTAACAGAGGAGCAGGTTATTGCTCGTGCTCAATATTTGGACTTAGTATATACTCAGTCGGGCACGCTCTATGATAAGATACCTGACGCCCCCAGACCGGAATTTTCAATCCCTCCTCCTCCCGGATCAAATAGTGACTCTCATGCCGGTGATGGCGTGATTGGAACTGCAAACGCTAAGTCGACAAGGGATTCAAATAAGAAAGCCCGTAAGACTTCGAATCAAAAAGCAAATCAAGAGATTCTTGCTTCGGAGGTAAATGCTGTATCTACGGATAAAGGCAAAAACTCCAATCAACCAGGAAGCAAGAAGAAACAAAACAAAGGGAAGAAGAAGAAACAGGGTGAGTCATCCCCTCAAAAAACTTCTTCAAACCCTCCTGGGCAAGGGAAACAATTTTATCCATGTCAGATATGCGATGAAAATCATTCAACAAAGAACTGTCCGTTCAAAGCTGAGTTAAAGAGGTTCTTTAAAAGTTCCCAAACTTCAGCTGTGTTGACTGATCCATTCCCCAACCCAGGTCAAAATATGGTTGATAGTGGAAATGCTTCCCCGTCTCAAGTGCTTATGTTGTCGGTTTCTAAGCAAAATGATGCTTTGATCTCGACCAGGAATAAGGATTATGGGAATCCGCCGGTGTCGAACGACAAAGGGAAAGATCAACCCAGTAGTTCGACAACAACTTCGGCAGAAGTTGTACCCCCCCTCACGCATGAATTAACAATAAAGCCACCTAAGGGAGTAGTACACAAGTCGACATTTAATCCTCGTGCCAGAGCGGCGCAGCATTATAACATAGTAGAAGATTTGGCCCAATCGCCATCTGCTATGTCGACTCTTGAGGTACTGCAAAATTGTCCATCCCAAAGGCAGGCATTGTTATCAGCAATTGGTGGAGTGGATCCTAAAGATTCCAATCTTGTATCCTTTGATCACAAAGGATATGATCCTCAGTTACCAGCGCAACTAGCTTTCCTTATTCAAGTGAAAGCACTCAACAAAACTGTTCATAGAACGATTATTGATGAGGGAGCCTCGACATGTATCATGTCGATGAGTTGCTGGAAAACTCTTGGATCTCCAACCTTGTCGCGATCTTCGACGACATTGAAAGCATTTGACGGTAGGACGTACACTCCGTACGGTATCCTAAATAACTTTAAGGTTGAACTAGGAGGAAAAACAGTGGAAATTGATGTTGAAGTCATTGATGGCAATCTTGACTATAACATCCTACTGGGAAGACCATGGATATATGCCATGGCAGCTGTAGTGTCGACATATTTTAGGAAGATCGCATTCCCGTTTGAAGGAGGGATTACGGTCGTCGACCAGCAGAATTTCCTCCCTAATGGTTCACAAGTTACTGGAAGCATTCCCCTGATCCATGGGAGCGACCATTCAATACAAGATATCGGAGTAGGCTTGCTAAAAGATCCCACAATGATGGGAACTTTCGCGTTGCCACCTCCTTTCCATGTAGGGAATATCCCGTTTGTAGCAACATGCAACATGGTATCTTCTTCAAAGGTCGCAGAAGACAAAGTCGTCATGGATTATCAAGTGGTGTTGCCACCTAGCCCTATAGAAATATTGTAGCAATCAATATTTCAGGCATGGGAGGCGAGCCCAAATCAACGCTCGTCAAGCGTTTGGGTAGATAGGTCTGGAGAATATGGTACCCCATTAGATCCATGGTCAAAAGTTCATGGGACTGACGAAGGAATCTTACAATCAATGATGATTGAGGGGGCACCATGGAATGATCACCACCATCGTTCCCTTCTTCCAGAGTGTGAAGAAGAAACTCAACACGACCTATATCACCCTTCAGTGTTTGAATTCCTAACAAATACTGTAAATACGGTGGATTCAGAGCGAAACCTATCCAATATTGAAGAGACCGTAGCCGTAAACATCTCGACAAAATCTGATGTTGTAGAGAATATTCATGTCGGCAAAAGTTGTTCCCCTTCAGAACTGGAAATATATGGTGCTCTCTTTCGCGAATTTAGAGATGTCTTTGCATGGTCATATGATGAAATGCCAGGCATTGACTCGAGCATAGTTGAACATGAGATTAAAATGTATCCTGATGTCAAACCAGTAAGACAACGGCTTCGGCAGGTGCACCCCAAGAAAGCCGCTGCCATTAAGGCAAAAGTTGAAAAACTTCTCCATGCTGGATTCATCTACCCGGTTCCTCTAACCGATTGGGTATCGAATATTGTCCCTGTTATGAAAAAACAAGGGACGATAAGAGTGTGTGTCGACTATAGGGATGTAAACCAAGCTTGTCCAAAGGACAACTACCCTACACCCTTCATCGACCAGATAATTGATGAATGCGCCGGATGTGAAATCTTTTCCTTTATGGATGGATTTTCCGGGTATAATCAAATAAATATCCGCCCACAGGACCAGTCTAAGACTGCATTTATTTGTCCGTGGGGCACATTCGCTTATCGAAAATTACCCTTTGGTTTAAAGAACGCAGGGGCGACGTTTCAAAGGGCAATGAATTATGCTTTCCATGACATCAAGAACATCGTTCAACCTTACCTCGACGATCTTCCGGCTCATTCGCGGAAGCGGACTGATCATCCGCGGCATTTGAGAGCAATATTTCTACGTTGCCGACAATACAAGATAAGACTCAATCCGCACAAGTGTGTGTTTTGCGTCGGTTCTGGTCGTTTACTTGGCTTTGTAGTCTCTAAGGATGGGATTCGTCTCGACCCCTGTAAGGTTCAGGCAATCATTAATTTGCCTCCACCTTCAAATTTGCTCCAGATTCAGAAACTCCAAGGGAAAGCAAACTTTCTGAGGAGGTTCATTCCAAATTACGCAGAACTTGCCAAAGGTTATACTCGTCTTTTGAAAAAAGATGTACCTTTCGTCTGGGACCAGGTTGCGCAAGCTTCCTTTGACGCTCTGAAAGATTCTCTAGTAAGAGCATCATTAATGTATGCCCCGGACTATCAAAGAGATTTTAACCTGTATCTAGCTGCAGCAGATACGACCATTGCGATGGTCTTAGTGCAAGAAGTCGATGGAATTGAACATCCTATTTATTATTTAAGTAAAAACTTAAATGACACAGAAAGTAAATATTCCTATGTTGAAAAACTAGCGCTTGCTGCTGTTCAAGCGATTCAAAGGTTTCGACATTATGTCCTCTTTAGGAAAACTACCATTCTGTCAGATTGCAACCCCATGACGTATATACTGTCGCGACAGTTGCTTGGGGGCAAATATTCGAAATGGATAGCGATCCTTCAAGAGTTTGATCTGGATTTTGTAAAATCCAAATCAAAGAAAGCTCTAGTTTTTGCGGAATTATTGTGCGATCTCCCATCGTCGTCCAACGATGAAACATCAGAAGAGTCAATCGTGGATGAAAATTTGTTTCTGATATCAGTAAGCGATGAGTGGTATGGAGACATCATTGTGTATCTCCAAACCCAAAAATTTAGGCCTAATACCTCACACTCAGAATGAAAACGTATACGATACCAATCTAAAGACTACATGATCGTCGGTGATACACTTTACCGTCGTGGTGTCGATACGGTTCTGAGGAGGTGCCTTACCCATGAGGAGGCTGAGAAAGCCCTGAATGATTGTCATTCAGGCGCGTGCGGGGGGCATCAATCTGGATATGCAACAGCACAAAGAATCTTACGAGCAGGATATTTCTGGCCAACTATGTTTAAAGATTGCATAATAGCTGTCAGAAGTTGCCATGCCTGTCAGATCTTTGATAGCAAAACCAGGAGACCGCCCGCACCTTTGCAGCCTATAGTCGCTGTTGGGCCTTTCGCCAAGTGGGGCATCGATTTCATGCAATGTAACCCCACCTCGACCGGGGGGCATGGGTATATTATAGTCGCTGTTGACTATTTTACCAAATGGGCTGAGGCGATGCCTACATTGGATAACACTGGTGAAACAGCTGCCCTTTTCTTTTTTAATCATGTAGTCGCCAGGTTCGGCGTTCCGCAGGCTATAGTGACAGATCATGGATCGCATTTTCGCAATCACATGATGGTTGAATTAGCTGCCAAACTAGGGCTATCTCACGACAGCTCTACCCCATATTATCCACAAGCCAACGGACAAGTTGAGGCAATCAACAAGGTCCTGAAGCGTATGTTGCAAAGGATGATCGGGGTTCACAAAAGAAGATGGCACCTACTCCTGTACTCAGCATTGTGGGCTTACCGAACCTCGGTAAAGAACGCCACTTGGTTCACACCATTCCAATTGGTGTATGGCCTGGAGGCAGTCTTACCGATCCAGTGCGAAATTTCGTCTCTTAAACTCGCAATTGACCTCCTCCCCGGAACCTCAGAAGAAGAGGCTCGTTTCTTGGAATTGATCTAGTTGGATGAAAACCGTCGTGACGCCACTTTGGCGAACGAAGCCCATAAGAAACGAGTCAAAGCATAGTTCGACAAGAATGTCAAACCTCGTATCTTCTCTGAGGGTGACTTGGTTTTGCTTTACGACCAAGAATTCGACAAATTAGGAGCAGGAAAATTTAAGTCCTTATGGATGGGTCCCTATATTGTTAAAAGGGTGTTAGCAAAAGGAGCCTACGAGTTAATGGATTATGACGGGATACCACTGGCGCAACCCCGCAACGGGTTGTACGTCAAGCGTTACTATGCCTGAATAGTAACCTGAGTGCTTTTGTTGTATTTTGTTTTCGCTAAAGCATTTGTTTCGGTTTAGTAATCCACCCTTCTCGTTTGTTGCAGATGTCGAATTATTCTGAGACATATGTGGGATATGCCGACGGAGCGAGTCGTAGTACACGGAATTTTTGATCCAAGCGGCGAGTTAGTGAGTTTCAGAGGTGTGTGTATTGGGCAGTCAACGAACAACATCGCTAAGTATAGCGCGTTGATTGAACTCCTCTCTGATACCATCGCTCATGGTATACGCCGACTAATTGTTAGGCTAGACTCACAGCTTGTGATACTACAACTCACTGGTATATATTCAGTCCGCAATCCAGCTATTTATCGAATGTTTCTAAGGGTTAAGATTTTGGAAAGAGAGTTTGATTCAATTCAATACCAGCATATTTCCAGAAACTTGAACACATTAACAGATTCATTAGCAAACTATGTATTAGATAGACATTTGCAACATATATAAAAGAGAGATGCATCGGTGCTATGCAAGTGGATTGCAAATAAACCAAGATAAACCCCGAAAATCAAAATATATAAAGTTGTTTATAGTTTATACATGATGTGCTGTAATCGAAACAAAATTGGTCGTATGACCTAGAACTCAAAAAGATGCTAGGGGGCACCCTAGCCTAGTGGTGCTCATGAAAGTACGTCATGGTCTGTGCAATCATGCGCAAGAGACGAGTCCATCGTCTAGGCACGCCAATAGTGTGACGCTGCAACTGTAAAGGTAACTCATCAATCTGTACATCTGGAAGACCACGAGTAAGGCTCTCGACCTGCTCCTGCACAGCTGCAAGTATCTCAGTATCACCAAGGTCGCGAATAACAACTCGCCTAGCAGGCTCTGCTGCTGGGGCAGCAACTGGCGATCGTGGACGAGCTGCTGGACGAACAGGACCAACATCTGCATGCACCCAAGAGTTTGATCAGTTTTGCACAATAACATCATGAGTAAAAACAATAAACAGTAACATGGTCAAAGATTTTACCAATAGCGCCCCATTGCTCGCCATCCGGTAGCACCAAGTCCGGATCACCTCGGTAGTCCATACCCACATATGGATACTCAGAAAACGCCATCTCCTGACGCTCGAACCACCTAAAGAAAGCCTCAGTGAAAGTAATCTGAGGTTGACCAGCATGTCGGGACATGTGGTCAACCCACCTCTGCATGCGTGGCTCGGTCGGAGAAGGCAAGTCAAGTATGATGTACTGAGGCTGCATCAATGGGATTTTCTCCAAGGCAAAGGCAGTCAGAATAGAACCAAATCCAAAGTTCTTCAGCCTCCCGTCCTTTACCTTGGTCAATTGACTTTTCATCTGAACAAGTACTGCATCACACCAGTTAAACACTTTCGGTTGGAGACACTCCAAGGCGTGCTGCATGTAAGATCTGTTGGCAACATGTAAAGCTGCGCTACCGGCCATCCTACCAATAGTAAACAGAATGGATCTAAGAGACCTGTCAGTGATGTCACGGATATTGATCTTGCCGTCTTTGCTCGGCTGTGAACCTTCCCGGCAATACTGACGAATATAGTCTCTGGTGGAATTAGTCCCTCGAGCCGTACCTGACAAAGAAATGGGGGTACCCCGCCTTGACAACCCAGTCAAGAAGTACATGTCCTCTATGGTCAAAGGGATGGTTTTCCCCCTAATCTGGAATACTTGGTTAACAGGATCCCAAGCATCAAGCATATACTGCAGTAAAGAAATCTGTGCTCTCATGCTAGAGATACGGAAGAACTTCAGTAGGCCACAGTTCCGAAGCGCGTTCACCGTGACCGGGTCATGGAGTGCAACCATGTCCTCTACTTCATGTTCTCGTTCTCGCCATGTAAGGGACATTTTGTTCAAAGTTCCCTGCAAGCAAACAAGAGAAGGACTAAGTTCCTAATTTTGATGAAAAACTGGCGAAAAATCATCAAAAATCACATGCAGGATCAGTTTTTCTAGGCCCAGCGCAGGCAGAGAGTCTCTCCCTTGCGCTGAGGTGCAGTCTGCCTTAAGACCACCTGAAATACAGCGTAAGTTTCGAAAGGAGAACCTGCGCTGATGCCAGGGTGCCTTGATGAAACCCCTGAGGCTCAGAAACCCTGAAAAATGTGCGTGAAACTAAAAAAGGAAACCATGAAAGTGAAGGGCTAAGGTTTAGCTCCTACCTGGTCCAAACGGCGCCGAAAATCGTCCACAGAATCTCCCGGAATCAGCTGGTGAAAATCAAGGAAGAAGAGGCACCTCCAGAGCTCCAACAAGCAAAATGCAAATGAAATGGTAAATGAGAGGTAAAAACACCTTTTTATAGCTTTTTATACAGTTTAAAGTTAAATATTAGGGTTACAATCTCATTTTCATGCAAATGTTATCCATTTCTAACAAAATTTGTTGCAGCAATTGATGGTGAAGTACTACATTTGAAAAGAGAAAAGCTAGTAAAAGTAAAAAATCAAATTTGACCATGAATCGAGCAGTTTTACCACGGAATTTATGCTCGTTAAAAAATAGAAAAGTGTGAGCAAAAGTTTCCTCCAGAGTTCAAGCTCATTAAAAAATGAACCTATCTCGGTAAATAACCATTGCGATCGTAAATTCATCAGCCTTAAAAGCCTTGGTCGTGTTTTCATCCATCACCTCCACTGTCATTTGGCCGGTCGTTCACCCCCATATGTGTGTTTACCCATTTTGAGGAGCATCTACGAAGAGTGATTTCATCTAGCCATCCTTGTGACACTACCGTGATTGGAAAATTCCAATTTGTACCTGGAATCTGCTGCTATCCCTGTTTATCACTCGTTCCTCAAAAGACGAGTCTTCTTTGAGCTCTTTTCACTGACTCGTAAAATATGAAAAGTTTGCCGAGTTTTGGCCTTCCAGCTCGTTAAACAACCGGAACGCTATCCCTCCTCTAGATTTTAATCTTTTTGGACCTGAGGGATTATTGCACAAAAAGATCGAGCGCTTGTCTTGTTCGGCTCGTTAAAAGTACCGAACACCCATCCCTTCTGTATTGTTTTATACTTTTTCGGACTTAAGGGATTAGATGACGAAAAAGGAATTATGGAGTTAACTTTCTGTACCTTTTCAGACTCTCTAAAAATGAAAAGGACCGAGTTTTCCTTGTCGTTAGACTCGTTAAAATGATTAAATAGCGACAAACTTGTCTTTAGACGAGAACGAGTTTCCCTATCGCTAAGCTCGTTAAATCATAGCGATGGGCTTGCCCGAAGGGCAGGTTATAGAACAAGCATATGTTATCCTCCTCAAGCTTGACAAAAATAAAGAGGTACTGGTCAGAAATGACTGGGGAAAAATTGGGAGAACATCGAAGCTTAATGGTACCAAGTCGCTCTTGAACATGACACTTTTCTTCCGTACCACATCGGGTTGGGTTGTTTCATTCACCGGTCTCATCACCATGGTCTTCGCCAAACCATCCACATTTTGGGGTAATGCTACCGATCCATCGCATCAGTGTCATTATATGTTCAAGAGAGGTCATTCTGAAAGTGTCAACCGTGTCCCATCCACTGCCATACATTATCCTTCATCCATTCATGATCGCCACCCTGAATCATATATCACAGTTTGTTTTCACCTCCACTAAAATCATTAGCTCCGTTCCATGTCATTGATGTGGGATTCATTAAGGCCCTCTTTTGACGGATCGCTTCTTGTCGACTTCAGCTCATTATCCAAGAAGTTGATCTAGGAACAACCCCATCGGTACTTTGAAGCTTGCATACCTCAATGGCAAGTTTCTCACTTCCAGCGACAGGTATACATCAATAACCTTCGACCAGAAGATTTTGCGTGGCGTTCGACGCCAAGTCCTTTATTCACGCCACGTGAATTGTACTGCAGTACCTTGAGGGTCATTATCATTATCGGTGATTCCTCTCGCGCTTGTTAACGGTTTTCATCATTGACCGGTAATCAAGCGATGTCTTTCCATGTTCGACTTCAGCGAAATTCTCACATGGATCGACTTGTACTTAGAGTGAAGATCGAACGAGTTTGAAGACCCCGGATCTAGTTTCATCCATCCGGGCTGTGATACATATTCAGGAAATATAAAAGCATTTGTCATGTACATCATTGCAGCAGATGATCATCCTACTCAAAGGATGATAATTTCAGCAGAGAGTTATCAGTCTACCATCAGACGATCATCTGTTCTATGTACCAAAATGTGTTTATAAAGCTGAGCATGGGAATGCCCGCCTCAGCTAGATCATGAAAACAGAATGAAAAATAATGTATTGTATTGTATTGTATTACAGGGCGCCTCCTCAGCACTGGAATGAACTTCGGACCCTCTAGATAAAGCATTTCACCCGATAAACGGCCTCATACTTTAGGGGGCAACTGTTATAGACATTTTTGTGCCTCGCAGCACGGAGCATGAAATGTCGATAATTACAGGGATCCTCAGTCCCTAAACATGTTGTTCTTACCCCTAGAAGAACAAGGTCAGCAAACCACAGCACTTCCCATCAGTTCTCCACCTGAAAACACTCAAAAACAGGCTATTTTTGGATCATGTCAGCTGCTCCACTGAGCATCTGCGCTGGAATGCAACTGCTCCTCCTTGTACCTGCGCTGAAAGTCAAATCTAATGAAGGCTACCTGCGCTGGGCGAGATTGGCCAAGTGGCACAGTCATTCTGCAAGGTGTCAATTGCCCAGGAAGCTTCCAAACTGACACTTGGTTCAAGGGATTCGCCCTGTGATGAGTAAGAGGTACTTGATCTCCATGTGTAAGCAAGGATCTCCAAGTGGACTCAAGAACTGAAGTTTAACTGAAGAGGGATAGGACACAAGGCAGCTTTATGTCAGTCTCAAGCTGACTCATCCTTTCTTCTTCTATCCTATATATAGAGCTCTTCTATGAGGTCTAAGAGGCTGGAATTTTGTGCAAAGCAAGGAAGTGTTGTTGGTTTACAGTTAGAGCTATTGGGTGATTGCTTTTATAGAGGTGAAGAGGAGATTTCTTGCTGCTGGGGAGGTGCTGCTGGATTGGAGCCATTGATGGTTGTAACCTTCTCAGAACCCTTTTACTTCTATCAATAAAGCTTTGAATGTTCTCCTATATACTTGTATTGCATTGATGTATTGTATTTACTTGTATATCTGATTCACTCTAATCCATGCATCAGTTATGAGTACATGTTTCTTGTAGTTTTCCTTCTCTTGTTTGTGCAGGATCTTTGTGTAGCTGGGCCGGCAAAGGGAGCAAGGAGCTGGGAACAAGAGACAAAGAGAGAGGATAGGATCGACAAAAGCGAAGGATATCGGTTGGTCAATCTTTTCTTCCTTCTCTGTACTTTCATAAAGGAAAATATCAAAGCTTTACTTTCAGTTTTTGCTAAGGACTGTCACCCTTAGAGTAGGGATAGGGTCATCCGAGTCGGATACTTTTCCCCACAACACAAAGTACTAGAACCCCAACTTGTAAACTACTCATACCCAACCCTGGTTATTCAATTACTGAAATTTCACTCCCAAAGCCACATAAAGCCCAATTTTCCACATTTTATCACAGAAATGGCTGCCCAGAGCTCCCTGGATGTTAGACCAGTAGCAACCCATCACATAGACATTGACCATTTGGACCTAGGAGATAGGTATTTTCAAATCAAAGGCACAGTCACCCAAGGCAACCTTTTGAGAATCCGTTGCTGGGCCAAGGATAGGTTCCTAAACCATGTTGATGATATAAACCTTTGGGAATTCAATTTTCCTAAGTATACATTCCCAGAAGTCCATCCATTCCCAAACATAGTACATGTTTTCCATGCCTATTATGTTCCAATCCATAGGGCTATTGAGGCACCAAACCATGAAATATTATTCACCATCACTGTTGAATCCATAGATGATGCAAATCCATTCTACTCCTAATCTAACTCTTTTGTCCATTACAAAATTATTGGACCTATACACCACATTAGACCCAACCAAGATCAAATAAATATTTTAGAATTTCATCATTGAGGAGCGCCATACTGCTAAAGACATTCCACCCTATGTTTTTGTTATTTTTTCAAGGACTGGCAGAGAATAATCACCATGATCTCAAGCATCCTAGGATTCACATGAGAATAGTTTTTCGATGAGATAATCATGGTCTTCTTGTCCATTTTCACTCCAGGCTATCCTCCTGCCATTATGTATGATTATGCCCAGTTCATTACAGACAAAATGAATGAATAGTTCACTATATTTCCCATTGAAAGAGTCTTCAAACACTATTCAGTGTTGTTTCATATGTTATTGTATTATCAGATAGATAAATTACCTTTGAAGATTTAGAAAATAGATACCAGGGGAAAGGAAAGATCAGTCATCTACTGGACACCCTTGGTCTAGAGGCATAACACAACATTCATATACAAAGACTTCATAGATTGTTTTGTTCACCCTGTCATAAACATGCTGACTTCTGGCACTCAACCTAGAATCAGTACAGAGATCAAGAGAGTACTACAACTGGAAAAGAATAGTAGAGTAGGAGACTGGTACCTCTACTAGAATCATATTGAAATCAGGATCTATGGCCGTGAGTTACCCCCTTACAAATTGCCTAAGTATCTCCCAATGAGAATATTTGTCCTGGAATACTTCAAGCAAATCATAAGTGCAGATGAACTAAACTTCCTAGCTGCTAGGAAGAAGACACAGTTTAAGATGAAAAACCAAATGGGACCTTTCATCTGCAACACCAGAGAGGCTAGACCTGAGGTTGATAAGATGCTTCAAGACATGAAATTCCAGCATAGTTTCATTCAGCATTATGATCCTCATAGGATTGTGAACAAACTTAGACAAAAGGTCAAGATGGGACACTACATCCCCTACCCCATGCCTGACATTGAACAATATGATAATCAGTTAGAATGGGTAGAGAACACGTTGATAGATATGGACAGCATAGTGGTGGATGTGTAGAACACCATGATTGACTTGGAGAAACAATTTGACCAAAGATCTTTCTTGCAGCTCCCAGGGTTGGAAGAGCCAATGAGTATCCCTCCCATCATTTAGAATCCTATCAATGAGGAGAATAATCCCAAAAGAAATAGGGAAGAAGCATCAAGTTCTGTTATGGAGACCACTAATGAGTAATTCAACCTAAACAAAAGGCCCAAATGGAATCCTGTGTCTAAACAGGAGGAAAGCATTACATCAGAAGACATCATTGACACTGAGGTATTGGGGCAGAGTAGTAAACAGACAACAGAGACAGCTGCATCAATAGAAACACAGAAGCCATCTACTTCTAACACGCAGATCATACAGAGATAGAAGAGTGTGGAGGTCATGTCTTCCTTTGTCAGGCCAGCTAACAAGGAAACATATATCAAACAAACATTCAAGGAAATAAAAAATAGGAATGAAAAGCTCAAGGAAAACACGTATGCCAAGCACTTGAAGATGACATCACCGAATAAAAATAGATTGATGTCATCTTTTGACATTAAAGAAGGGAAGATGCAGGTGTCTTTCCTACAACCTACTGTACAATAGCCTAAAACCATAACAGACTACAAGAAGACTAACTTTGAGGTCTTAGCTAGGGATGCGCATCCCATAGATCAAATAGAATTTCACAAGTAGACTGGAGAGATGATCTACTCCACCCTCACAACAAAAGAAATGGTAGCATTCAAGTTCAAGGACTCATTAGACAATGTGACAGCCCAATACAAACTAGAAAAATCATCTTCTAGTACTAAAGACACCAGGATAAAATCCTTAGAAGACCTGATCATTGAGTTAGGCTATGACCTAAAGGACATCAAGGCTGTTGAATATTTAGTTAAGAAGAAAAAGGAAGACATTGCAGTGCTTAAGAAACAGCTCAAGCTACCTTAGTCATAGCAGCCTCAAACAAAAGAAGTCCTAGAAAGCCAAAAAATCATGAGGAGATGATGGACTTGGTGCTGCAACTCAACGACGAGTTGAAGGAGATGGAAAAGGAACTAGAAATCTTGATTCAGCTCAAATAGGCTAGCATTGATAGTTCTCCTCCAACTTTCATTCCAACAATGACTATAGTTGTACCTTCCACTCTAGCATAAGTATTAGCTCCCACTGGTCCAATGGCCACTGCACTGCTAGCATCAACTTTGACTACATCAGCAATAGCATCAACAGCAACAGGTACCACAGGTGATGAAGCAAATAGGCTGGTCAAAGCAATGGAAGAATTGTCCATTCAGACCAATGAGATGAGCCAACTAAAGGAGAAAGTCAGTAGCCTTAAGACATATTACAAACTTGCCTAGATTATGCATAAGGAAGAATAGGAAAAGGTTGCAAGAATGAATGAAAGGATTAAAGGCCTAGAGAAAGAACTGACCTTCATTGAGCCAATAGGAAAGGCTAAAGAGCAACTGTGGGCCAATATCATTGACCCTGTCAATGATATTTTGCCATCTATCCAAGTCTTATTTGAGTAGATTGATTTGATAATGGAGGCAGTAGAAGCCATTGAAAGGGTTAAAACCAAACGTGGAGATATGCTAGAGGAAGCAACAAGAATCATCCACTTCCTCAACTCCAAGAATAAATATGAACTACAAGAGCTTGAGATACCTGATAGGACAGGTACCATTTTAGAGGTAAGGAGATTCCTCACAAAGAGGAATTTGATGTTGAATCTAGAAGGTAAGTGTCAGAACATGCAGCCAGTCGTTGACAGATTCATGGCTAAATTTGAGCTATTGAAAGAGAAGGGATTACCTAATCCCTTTGCTATAAACGAAAAATTAATGACACAAGAAGATTACAGCAAGAAGATCAATGAAGTAGCCAAAGAATAGGTGATGAATGCATCTATGAAGGGCATGCCAATAGGCAAAGTCTTGTACAAAATTTTTGAAAACTTGTTTTACGTCCAACATGAGGTAAAACACTTGTTTATTAATAAGCCCAATTTTGCCAATTACACAAAGGCAGAGCAGATATACAGAAAAATGATCAATATCCAATTACAGAGAGAAAGACGGGAAAAATTGAATGATTTACTGTAGTAAAAACACATTAAATTATAAATCTCTGGAAAAAAAGTGAAACAACAGGGTAAAAGGATATTGACAAGCCAACAGGGTTAAAGTGTATCAGATGAAAGAGTATCAAGTGAAAGGTTAAAGTAAAATAGAGCATCCAGCGTAAAATCCAAACAACCTAGCAACATGAAGGGCTAAAAATAAAAGTCTACAGCCAGCAGAACCAAAATAAAAGGGATAGCATGAAACAGTTCAATACCTGTCTCTATCTTCTTGCAAGAAGATATTTCTTTTTTCCTAGATTAGTTCTGGATATAGTTTTAGATATTTTAGAATTCCTTTTTTATAAATACTTCAAAATTCAAAGTATTAGGGTGGATTATTTTACATTTGTAGAGTCATTTTGATCAAAAACCTGAGGGTGAATGTAACCATTTTCAAGTCAACAGACTAGAGAAAGTAATAAAATATTTTTGCTACAGGATTCATGAGATGAGCCATTTGTAGTGAAGTACTTTATTTGTGTGATTTTTTATCTTTCCTATGTGTTTTCATAATCTTAAATGTGTTCTAAAATCTAAATGAATTAACTGGAAATATCACTAATAATTTGTTTAACTACACTCTGTTTTTCACAGTTAGTCATTTACATGTTTTCTTCTGATACTTGGATCTGAGAATCCTTGATTGCTCTCCAATTCCAGTTGACTTCTTTCATTCCTTCCGAAGTATGGCCACGGGAACCCTTAATTTCTCCCTAGATCCGATTTGAAGCCATTTACCATTTAGCCTTTGAGATCTACAGTAACTTATCTATCTTGCCCTGTAGACATTGTTTTTAGAACTAAATCCAGTCTTGTTTGTCAGACATCCGACTCCATAGCCCAATGGTAGAAGCTGAACCTTTGTTCATCTAAGTAAAGTGATCTCACCACCAAATTTTCAAAACAAAACCCAAGTGCAAGCAACAACTAGACTAAAATAATCTTAACTGAAACAAAGTTAAATTATAAAGAGAGAGCCCTCTCTGAGCATTAGGAAGGCTAGGTCCTGATCTCCAAAAGTTTTTTATGGTTACCCTTGATTTTTCTTTCTTATTACTTCAAAAGAAATATCAGAGTGATAACAATACGGATGAGGTTTTTGTTGTATGATTCTACTAGGCCATTTCCTTGAGGGTAATAGTTGGCCAAATGTTTCAACACGATACTATTTTCTAAAGCAAAATCATATAATCTTAAAAATGAAAAATATGTTGTGTTATCAAAGACAAGAGATGTTGGAACACTAAACCTAGCTATGATGTACTGCTTAATGAAGGATATTACCTCATCGTCGTTCACCTTCCACAATGGGATGGCCTCTACCCACCGGGTGAAATAGTCGATAGTCGTGACTATATACCTGTGTCATTGATCGAAATGGAAAATGGCATCGACCCATGGTATTCATCCACCCATGTTATACATCCACCCATGGAATTGACCTGTGGTATTATGACATCCACCCATGGTATTCGTTAACCCATGGAATTGACCCATGGTATTGTAACTGAAAATTACTATAAGTAACAAGTTGCATTTTATGAAAGGACAAATTGTCCACCACAATGTACTCATTCTATTTATTATATGTTTCAATAAAAAAATTCTTTGTGGTTTCTTTTATTGGGCATTCTACTATTTTTCTTCTGGCATTTCAATTTTTCAAATCTTGGGGGCCTCTCCCCCAAAATCCATTTCAATTTTTTAGATCTTGGCGGTCTCCCCACAAGATCGAGATTAGTGGTATCAGAGCAAGATACGATTCCATGGGAATGAGGGTTTCATCCATATTTTAGTTTCAAATTTTTGCAGTAGTATTCAACAAACTTCAGGCACGCACTGCAACCTCCACAAAGCACTTTCTTGGGCCAAGCAAGAAGAATTTTTATTTTTTCATTTTTTTGCAAGATTATTTTTTTGGGCAGAGAGTTTGTAGATCATATATAAAACATTTGGTGCAATATTTACAAAAAAAATAACATATCTTTATTCCTTGTGAAAAAATACCAAAATTAAAATAAAAAATCAGCGGAATCAGAGTCTGGATGAGGGAGATATCGCTGATTTAAAATCACTATGTTGTAGAATTGTTTTCTGACGACAACTGGTGGAGGATGACTCTCCTATCATTTTTTGAAGTTTTTTGTGCATAATTTTAGGAAAAGGATTGTAGATCTGAGCTCCTCTTGAAAAATCACCCAATTTAGTACGGATGTGGGAGATATCGCTGATTTAAAATCAACTATTTTTTTAGAACTTTTGTGGCGGTGCAAAATTTGCAGCGCACATATGAGATTATAGAGTGTTCAGATAAGGATTTCCAACACATGGGAAGATGCAAAATGGTGATTTTCAAAAGAAATATCAGAGTGATAACAATACGGATGAAGTTTTTGTTGTATGATTTTGTTAGGCCATTTCCTTGAGGGTAATAGTTGGCCGAATGTTTCAACACAATACTATTTTCTAAAGAAAAATCATATAATCTTAAAGACAAAAAATATGTTTCATTATCAAAGACAAGAGATGTTGGAACACTGAACTTGGCTATGATGTACTGCTTAATGAAGGATATTACTTCAACAGAAATATCAGAGTGATAACAATACGAACGAGGTTTTTGTTGTATGATTCTGCTAGGACATTTCCTTGAGGGTAATAGTTGGCTGAATGTTTCAACACAATACTATTTTCTAAATCAAAATCACATAATCTTAAAGATGAAAATATGTTTTGTTATCAAAGACAAGAGATTTTGGAACACTGAACCTGGCTATGATGTACTGCTTAATGAAGGATATTACCTCATCATCATTCACCTTCCACAATGGGATGGCCTCTAACCACCGGGTGAAATAGTTGGTAGTCATGACTATATAACTGTGTTGTTGATCCAAATGGAAAATGACATCAACGCATGGTATTCATCCACCCATGTTACACATCCTCCCATGGAATGGACCCATGGTATTGTGACATCCACCCATAGTATTCCTTAACCCATGGAATTGACCCATGGTATTGTAACTGAAAATACTATAAGTAACAAGTCGCTTTTTGTAAAAGGACAAATTGTCCACCACAATGTATTCATTATATTTATTATATGTTTCAATAAAAAAATTCTTTGTGGTTTCTTTTATTGGGCATTCTATTGTTTTTCTTCTGGCATTTCAATTTTTCAGATCTTGGGGGCCTCTCCCCAAAATCCATTTCAATTTTTTAGATCATAGGGGTCTCCCCCCAAGATCTGGATTAGTGGTATCAGAGCAAGATACGATTCCATGGGAATGAGGGTTTCATGCATATTTCAGTTTCAAATTTTTGTAGCAATATTCAACAAACTTCAGGCATGCGATACAACCTTCATAGAGCACTTTCTTGGGCCAAGGAAGAAGAATTTTTCTTTTTTCATTTTTTTGCAGAATTGTTTTTTGGGCAAAGATTTTGTAGATCATATATGAAACATTTGGTGCAATATTTAAAAAAAAAATAACATATCTGTATTCCTTGCGAAAAAATACCAAAATTAAAAAAAAAAAATTCAGCTGAATCGGAGTCTAGATGAGGGGAGATATTGCTGATTTAAAATCACTATGTTGTAGAATTGTTTTTTGACAGCAACTAGTGGAGGATGACTATCCTATCATTTTTTGAAGTTTTTTGTGCATAATTTCAGAAAACGGATTATAGATCTAAGCTCCTCTTGAAAAATCACCCAATTCAAAAAAGAAAATCGGTCAAATTGGAGTTCGGATGTGGGAGATATCGCTGATTTAAAATCAACTATTTTCTCAGAACTTTTGTGGCGGCACAAAATTTGCAGTGCAAATCTGAGATTCTAGAGTTTCCAGATAAGAATTTCCAACACATGGGAAGATGCAAAATGGTCCTTTTGCTTCGAAAAACAGGTTATAATAAATATTCTATGTTATATTGACCGAGATATGTCTATTTTAATTTTGGAGCAGCATTCGGAGCAGGTTCCCATTGCAGACGTGCCCTCCGACCCCTCTTCAGTAAGCACCTACATCACATTCATCAGTTTCAACATAACAACATTCGGTTTAGGTGATTTGGAGACGTTCCCTCCCACCCCAGGCTATGTGGGCACCTTCTACTTCATCAACAACCAACATCACAGTTATGGGTCAACCGCAAAAAATCCTTGTCATCGAAGTCCATTTGCTCGACCACACACTATTATAATCACAATTGGTCACAAGAATTATAAGGTATCTCTATCCTCGGATCTTCGTTTGTCATGGGTATGGGTCATCCACAAACCCACACTTCATGGGAGTCCATTTTCTAGGATGCACACTATCAATATCACAGTTGGTCACAAGCATTATAGGGTATCTCTATCCTTGGATCTTTGTTAATCATGGTTATGGGTCATCAACAAACCCACACTTCATCAAAGTCCACTTTCTAGGCCGCACAATGTTAGTATCACAGTTAGTCACAAGCATTATAGGGTATCTCTATCCTTAGATCTTTGTTCATCATGGTTATGGGTTAACCACATAAAACGCTTCTCTTCAGTGGCTCTTCATATTCAGCAAAGGCTTCGCAGGAGGGAACTTCACACAATGGGGACCATTGCTTCTTAAGGGGGGAGGAATGATCTGAATGGAAAATGGAATCAACCCATGGTATTCATCCACCCATGGTATTGTAAGTGGCATCCACCCATGGTATTCATTTACCCATGGAATTGACCCATGGTATTGTGACATCCACCCATGGTATTCATTAACACATGGAGTTGACCCATGGTATTGTAACTGAAAAACACTATAAGTAACAAGTCATATTTTGTAAAAGGACAGATTGTCCACGATAATGTAGTCCTTATAGTTATTATTTGTTTTAATAAAAAAATTCTTTGTGGTTTTGTTTATTGGGCATTCTACTCTTTTTATTCCGGAATTTCAATTTTTCAGATCTTTAGGGCCTCCCCCCAAGATATGGATCAACTGTTTTGACGAGTTTGGCACAATCTCACCTATGACATCCAAACCTCATTACTGAGAAGGTTCCTGAACTACTATGGGTTGGAGTGGGGCAAATGATATCGCTTTGTCTACTTGCATGTTTCTGGCAAATGGGACACTTTCGAGGATATGCATGAGCATCTTTGAAAAGTGTAGGCTAGTAGAAACCTGCCCGCATGATGTTGTGAGCCGTGGTATCGCCTACATAGTGGTCTCCTACAGGTCCATCATGTAGATCTTTTAGTACTTGTTGAGCCTCATCATATTCTAAACATCTTAGTAATATGTCGAGGTGGTGCTTCCTAAAAAGGTTTCCTTGAACCAAGGCAGCTTTAAGCCTGACAGCTCTCTTTTGTCTGGTAGACATAGTCTCAGGAAGAGATCCCTACACTAGGTACTTCTTTAAATCAGGGTACCATGATGAGGAGTCATGTGAGTCGAAGAGTTCATTCTGGTACATTTCGAGTTCATGTTCCCAACCTTCTATTTCTGGGGCTGTTTGAGCAGGATCCATTTTTTGTTGATCAACTACCTCAGTGATTAGCTTACAGAGTCTATGTCCTTTCATGGTGTGGGAGGGCTTAAATTCCAAATCATATTCTTGGAGGGAGGTCATCCAGTTGGATCTCCTCTCCCCCATCTCATGTTGTTCAAAGAGGGATCTGATGGGTGGGTGTGGAACCATTACCGTGACGCGGTTTTTTAAGGTGCATTGTTTGAAGTGTTTCACTAATTTGTAGACTGTATATGGATAGTTATCGATCTCTCGATAGCTTAGATCTCCACCCTAGAGCCCTGTGCTCAAGAAGGATATAGGTTGTTTTGACATGATCGCAGTCCTTTTGTGTGAGGACCATGGCCAATGATGAATCTGAGGCAAAAGTGTATAAGATAAAGTCTCTAATGAAGTCTAGGTTGGAGAGTGAGGGAGCTTCCACGATCATTGTCTTAATACAATTGAAAGATTCCTTTTCTTCTTGATTCTATTTGAATACTGCATCTTCCTTTATCATATTCTGTAAAGGTTTGACAATTTGCGTGAAATTTGAAATAAATTTGGGAAGAAAATTAATTTTGCTGAGGAAAGATTACATACCATTTTTGGTGCTCGGCTGAGGGATCTGTTCTATAGCTTTAACATGATTGGGATCTACGTGATTTTATTCTTGGTAATGATGTGAACAAGCAAGTTGCCTTCCAAAACCAGGAATATGCTCTTCTTTGGGTTGAGCAAGATTCCATATTTCTGACATCTTTCGAGAATCTGCTTCAAATGGTGAAGGTGGTCCCCCCCTTTTCTTTGAAAAAATGGTGACATTGTCTAGGTAGACCACGATGCTCTGAACCATAAGACCTCAGAAGGTGATATCCATCAATTTCTATAATGTTGCCTCGACATCTATGAGCCCGAACAACATTCAGCGGAAAGAAAATGTCCCCCACTTTGTTTGAAATGTTGTTTTGATTTTATCTGACTCACCTAGCAGGACCTGATTGTAACCAGAGAGGCCATCTAGTACAGAGAAGACTTCGAACCCCGAGATATTTTGGAGTATCTACTACATGGAGGGAATCGGGTAGTTATCTTTATCTGATGCGTGGTTAAGGTTCCGGAAGTCGACACATAGACATATCTCCATGTATTTCTTTCGAACTAGCACTAAATTAGATACCCATGTCGAGTGCCTGACCTTGAAGATGATGCAAGCATCCAACAATTGCTTGACTTCCTTTTGGATGAGGTGTTCTAATGCGGGATGCACCTTCCTCAATTTTTGCTGAAATAGTTTGGCTCCTTCTTTCGTATGAATGACATGCTGAATAATTTGAGTATCCTGCATTTTTCGGTCATCATATGTCCAAGAAAAAATATTGTTGTACATTCCAAATAGGCTGATGAATTCCTGTATTTCCTAAGGGGTGCACCCCAGCTCCAAGTTGACAAACTTGGGGTCAGACTCTATCCCTAGGTTTATCTGCTCGTGCGAAAGAGTGGAACTATGAGTTTTGGTATTCGACAGGCCCCTGAACTAGTTCTGGAGGTTGAAAAATTTCTCTAAGGTCACCACCCCCTTAGGTAAGGGGTTTCCTTTCCACGAATCTGCTTCTTCTTGTAGCAATATCTCACGTTCCTCTTCTTCAATGGTTGCATCTTTGAACACTTCTGCATTTGTCATGAATTCCAGTATCTGTTGGTCATCATTGAAAATGCCCAAGTTAGTTATGTTATCGAGTACTGTCAGTTTATACAAAATTTCAATGGAAAACCCGTCTCTAAGGGGTGTGAATCTAGATACAACATTAGCTAATGTGTCAGCGGCAACATTATTAAATTTAGGAACGAAAATGATATTTAAAGCTTTAAATGAGTTTATTAGATGCCATACCTCTTGCTGGTAATTCTTGAGGTGCAGGGACAAACAATGGCTGGTATTTCGTACCTGTCTCGTAATGATTTTAGAATCCCCGATTATCTTCAAACAGTCTGGTTTTAAGCCAATGGCCTTTTTTAGGCCAAGGACCAATGCCTCATATTCTATGGTGTTGTTGGTGCATTGGAAGTCTAACCTACAAGAGATCAAGAATCTCTTCCCCTTGGGGTCTAGTAGGACGCACCCTGCCCCTGCTCAGTCGTGAGTTTTAGATCTGTGATAATACAACATCCATGTCTCCGTAGTGAGGGAAGGTAAACCTGACTTATGTAAATTTAAGGCACAAAATTTGCGATCAAGGCTTAGGGTTTGCATGGGAATTTCAACCTGGGTATCTAGGGGAACGGTTGATGTCTAAGACTGATAGCACCCAAATAGGGACTCTAGGAGGCACATTCACAACTCTTGTTTGGCATAGCTAATTTTCTCATTAGAGCCTTCCAGGTCAATGAAGGCCTGCTTCTTACAAGGCTCACTATTGACACTAGTCTGGTTATTCCTTCCTTTGTAGGGTAGCCAGAAGTGGGACTAGTTTGTGGTGAAGTAGCCCTGAAGCTTATAGGACCAATCTCTACTGAGAAGAAGGTCGTAGGCTTCTAGAATATCTACAACGATTATGTTAATAAACTAGTGAACTTAGGAATCAAAAGATAACTAAATGATGACATTATTGAATTCTCCCAGAGCCTGAACTTGAGACTTGTCGAGTTGGATGATTTTGGCATCAGTTTGTTCTGGTTGAATATTTAGCTTATTGCATACTGACTAGGGCATGACGTTGGTCAATGTGCCAGAATCGAGAAGGAATTTGTGAACATTAAAATTGAACATCTCGAAGGTTAAGAGGAAAGGAGGGGTTGAGCCTCTTGAGTTAGTGTTTGTAGCACTCACTGTTGCTTGAAGGTCGATCACAGCTGGGGATCTGTTAGGGACTAAATATACCTCAGGCTAAGAAAGGCGAGATCTAGGGTAACATCAAACCATGCTTAACCTGGTAGCTAGACCTACCAGGTTGGGAGAGGGCTCTCTCCTTGTCAATCTCAGGGAAATATGATCAATGAGGTTTTACATGACTAATGTAAAGACTAATTTTAAGCTAGGTATATGTTCAAAGGAGTTTGATTGAATTTAATGGTGGTTTGCTAGCTCAAATGTGAAAGGCATTTTTGGGTCCGGGGAATGGACACAGTATTGCAAAGGTTTCTTTGGGGCAAGGTAGGAAAATGGTTTAGTAATTTGAAATAAGTGAGATGGAGAGTCTTAAGACTGGTGAGGAGTTTGAGAGTGCATGAAAGTCTTAGGGATCCTCTTCAAAAAGTTGAAAACGTGAATAACTAAACAAAACCCTAGGTAGAGCACTACAACATCAATGAATTCTACCTTTATCTTTCTTTCATTTAGTTAAGTTGAATAGAAAGAGATGATGGCATACATAAACACATGTAAACTTGCATTACAGAAGGAAAAACAATACCAAATCAAGTTTCCACAAGAATCCCACAAAATGTTGCAAACCTGGGTCTATTCCTTTGCCAAACTACAGAGATGAATGTACAATAATGCTCAAAGCATTCACAAGAGTCCAACCTTTACAAATAACTGAAAAAATACTATATATAGGCAAAAAACAACTCATTCTAGGCTTTAGGGGTCAAATTCATGAGTTTAGGAGTTGTTTCAATTAGATCTAAACTAAGAACTTAAAAGTAGGAAGTGGAACAGCTTGCCTCTAAAACCTAGGAAACTAATTCATTTAGTTTCAAACTACCTTCTCATGATGTATCTACCTCCATGAGTGAAATTTTATCATATTTACATCAAATTCCATCAATTTACATAAAATTACATCATGAGTTTGAGTATGAGAGAGAGAAAAGTCAAACTAAGAAAAAACTAGGCGAAACAACAAAGTTTTTGGCAAAAAAGTCAATTTTCTATCCTGTGCACCGCGCCTCTGTCCCTGTGCATCACACCTTTTTGCAGCTGATTTTGGAGGCCTTCCTGTGCACCAAATTTTCTCCAAGTGGGCTTGTTGGAAACGCCTGTCTGTCTACTTTCCAGAACAGGTGGAATTTCTGAATTTGGTGTCTATTTGCCTATCCAAAGGTGAGTACTCCCAACACTGCTTCCTGTGTGGCCCAAAAGGAGAAAAGACGACATTTTTGAGGTGTTTTTGACCCTTTTGGAAGCTCAAAACTTGAAAACATTTCTTGGTCATTTGTTGTCATAGACATTTTTGTGCCTTACAGCATTGAGCATGAAATGTCTATAATCTAAGGGATCCAAAGTCCCTAAACATTTTGTTCCTACCCATAGAGGAACAAGGCTAACAAACCACAGCAATTCACAGAAGTTCTCCACCAGAAACTGCTCAAAAACAAGTCAATTCAGGATCAATTCAGTGGCTCCACTAGCTGTCTGCACTGAATGTCAAAGCCAACAGTGGCTACCTGCACTGCAATGCAGGTAGAAGCACTACCAGGGTGCGCTGAGCGAGAATTGACAAATGGCAAGTTCATTCCAAGAGGTGTCAAGACCCAGGAAGCTTCCAGAATCTTCCTCAATGACACTTGCCTCAGTGAATTCGACTAGTGATGAGTAAGAGGTTCCCAATCTCCAAGTGGAAGCAAGAACCTCCAAGTGGAATCAAGAACTGACAGAGGGAGAGGACACTAGTCAGATCTCAAGCTGACTCATCCTCTCTCCAAACATTTATATATGGATCTCTCCTCCATGAGATCTAGAGGCTGGAATTTTGTTATTGCAAAGAATTGCTGTTGGTTTGAGATTGGAATCATTGGGTGCTTAATGCTTTGAAGGGGGTGAAGATAGGAATTCCATTTGCTGGGAAGGAGATGCTGGATTGGAGCCCTCTGGGTTGTATCTCTTCCTTAACCTTGTTATTCATCAATAAAGCTATCTTGGTTTCTCCTATATACTAATGTATCTTTGATGTATGATTGCATTAGTATGTTTAGTGTATTTCTAATCCTGAACTAGTTATGAATATGAATCCATGTCTTGTGTAGTGTTCTCCTCTTGTGATCTTGCAGAAACCTCTTGAAGCTGGGCGAGCGAGAAGGCAAGTAGCTGGGAACTCTCAAAGAGAAGAGAAACCGGATCGAGGGACAAACAGAAGACACCGGTTAGTCCATCCATCTCTCTTCATTCTTAATTCATAAAGGAAGAATACTAGAATAGCTGTCTTTGTTTGTTGCTAAGGCACTGTCACACCTTAGGTGGATAGGATCGTCCTGCATAGGCATTTTTCCCCACAACAAATTGGCGACTCCGCTGGGGAGATCTGTTTAGTCATTTTATTTGTGTTTCCATCATTGTTTGTTTCATAGACTCAACAACAACAATCGAACTGCATCTGCTATTCTCAGATGCAAAGTAGACAGTTGCTGCTTTGATCCAATCACTGGATTTGTCTATGATCTGAACAATGGACTCACAAATGATTTGATGATCCTTTGTGATAGATCTTAGTACCCCCTCAAAGCATCCCTTTGATTGTACCTTGCTTGTTGCTTTTATTTGGCCTGAAACAGTAGATTAATCAGCAATCTGTGACCCAGAACCCAGTGAGAAACTCTCGTTTCTCCTTCAGCGCAGACCCTGTGAAGGGGTTCTGCATTTCAACGCAGGTCCCGTGAAGGCTACCTGCGCTGAATGTCAAAACCCCTGTGTTGAGGTTGCGCTGATCCAGTTAGGCCTTGTGCAGCTGGGGTTCTCTGCTCTGTTTTGCCTTGTTTTGATCTCTGATTTATGCAACCTGTAACCAACATAGGTACCAGTCTGATAACTCCTTTTCTCTGCTTAAATTCCACCTCCTTTTGTACAAAAGGACTGTGAGTGTTTTTATGTGTTTATGGCGTCATTTACAGTTTTCTTTTGCAAGAGTGAAATAGTCATCCTGTAGCCCTTGATTCAGATCTGTTGATTGTGAGCTTAGGAGAGAGTTCATTGGCTGTTTGCAGTTGATTATACATTTACTTTTGCTTTTGGTTTTAGTTTGTCTCTTTTAAGTGTCGAAACAAGTATTCCTTTCAGAAATCGTTAAGTGTTGTAATCTCTTCTACCCTCTCTGATTTTGGAAAAAGTAAACTTATTTGTATTTGTCATTTAAAAGCAAATTCAAAGTTGTACAAAAAATCTTTCTTTGTAGGCATCAATACTAAGAAAGCGGAAAACAAACACCTGCATTGTGCATTTGCATCTTGATAGTTTGCATGTTTGATTTAGGAAAAGTGCATTAGAGTGTGCTGATTGCTCTTTGAGAAAAGATGGTGTCTTTCTTTTCCCTTTGTAGCTAGGATTTTCATAAGTTGAAAAGATATAAAGCTTGCTTATCATCTTTAGACTGCATTTAGGAATTGTATCATACATCTCGTGGTGAACCTCGAAAGGAAAACTTCTAGAAAGATCAACTTAAAATAAATTGAATGAACTTAACAACGCTTTGCAACATAACACACAACATAGAGGTCTAGGCTAGAGACGTGTTCCGGCGTCGTAAAGCCTAGTGACTGTCGATCTCGTTGATGGTGGGTGATTCCTCCTGAGGGACGATAGCGCCAGTACGGATTGTGCTCCCACGTACCGTCGCATATATATTGGGAGACCCCTATAGGCATAAAACCTTTATCCTTAGGAAGCCGTGTCGGCCGCCCTACTGATCGCAATGCACTAAACACAGCATTCAGGAAGATCTATCGCCCGTACCTTAAAAAGTATTCTGCGGTTTTGCGAAAAGTTTGGCACACCCTCTGCCTAGAACTCCAGAGCAGTTCCTTTTGGCCTTTTTTAGACTCTATAACAGAAAAAGTCCATCCGAGCATTTGTCACTCCGGGCTCGTTAAAACATCGAAGGAGACTAGAGTCATCTTTAGCTTTTTCTCAACTCTTTAAAAGTGAAAAAGCAAGTTGTGTCTAAAGCGTCGTTAAAATTTATTTTAAACGGAACAATCACCCCTATTCCTGCGTTGATCTTTAGGTTGAGAAAATGGAGCACACCAACCAAGGAATTCCCCTTGGTTGAAATCCTAGTCCCTTCTCCTCTTGGGGAGATGTTGGTGCGCCTCATATGGCCACATTGTTGCTTCCAGGACTGACAATTGGCTTGCCGGTCTGGCTCTTCTCAACCAATGTCATTCAGAACACCACTATTCCTGAATAGTCGAATCAACAGTCAGACCAGACCAGAGTTACCCACCAGCCTTCTACTTCATCTAATTCTCCCTCTCCTCCTTCCTCTTCGCTTAATGGAACTGGCAAAACAAAAAACCAAGTTCCTAAGGAGAAGAAGGAAAAGAAGAAGGAAGAGAAGAAAAAGAAGGAGCCAAAAGCGACTGGGGGCAAACAAGTGGCGTCTGACAAAAATCCACACATAGCACTGACCAGGCCTAAATCGCCATGTGTCATATGCAAAGGAGACCACTTCGACAGAGATTGTCCCTGCATCCCTCGGATACTAAGGGACTGGTCTCCCCGTTTGCACAATTTGGTAGCGTCAACCTCTGATAGCCATGTTGACTGCTCACCGTCAACTAGTGAAAGTGAAGCCACAGGACAGAGAAGGAAAGCTAGATTTCCCTGCAAACTGTGTGAAGGCGACCATGCTATCCACCATTGTCCCTTCTTAGACGAGGCTAAAAGAGTTTTGGAAGATCGCCCGGTTTTACCAGTGCAACTTCCTCCTGGATATCAAAAACTCCTGCCAAGTCCTTCACTAGTTGAGAACCCGGCTGGCCCGCCCAGGTGGTCAGCCGAAGCACCTATCATTGAAGATGATCCGTCTGAATCCATACCTGACGAAAGTCAAAAGGTTGAGGTGGCAGTTGACCCGGTTTTGCCTTCAGAGGCTCTATCTTCGAATGATACCATCACGGAAGAGAATAAAGACGACACCGTCCAAATTCTCTTCATCAACACAGACTCCGACAAACAAGGGGGCAATTTACCCATTCCTTTATCGCAGGAAGGAACTTCGTCAGATTCATACCCGGCCGTCTATTCGGTCCCACCACTAACCAACCTGGTTGTGTCCTTCCACTGGAACCAACTAGGCAGACCCCGTTTTCGAGCAAGCATACCATTCAGAATTATCGTTCAAATATACAGAATGGTAATGGCTGGCACTATCATGGATGAGGGGGCATCTGTGAGTATCCTTTCCTCTATTGCTTGGAAAGCGCTTGGTTCACCAGCGCTTTTGCCTGAAATGAGAAATCTATCAGGCTTCGATAAAGGAACCGGTCGACCTTTAGGGATCTTCCCCAATGCGCCGATCACATTGAAAGGGAAGACCGTTCAAATGAACGTGATGGTCGTTCAAGGACCCTTGGATTATAAACTACTCCTTGGACGAGACTATATATATTGCATGGGAGCCATCGTCTCCTCACTCTTTAGAGTAATGTGTTTTCTGCATGAAGGAAGAATGGTCAAGCTCGTGGACCAACTTTCATTTCCCGGATCACGCATCGCAAATAGTCATGTACCATCCCTAAATGGTCTCTTCACGCAAGAAGTGTCTCAACCCATGGTCCGTCCTCCTGATGAGTGCGAGTAATCCAGGAGGATATGACTGGAACCCAGGGGGCATGCGTCCTGGTCTGCTTCGGCAGGAAAACTTTGGGTATAGGGTAGTGTTGAAGCCTCGAAAATCGCTGCAACAACATAGGGGAAACCACCCGGTCCGGACCTTGATACAGCTCCTTTTCCGTTTGGAATAGTGGCTCCGACTGGGGAAAATGGGACCAGTTTCCCAAAAATTATAGGTAGACAGGATGGATGAATGACTTATAGAATATGCTGGCGATAAGCGAATAACTAAAACTATCGGCAAAAATATAATAACTATGATCTATCCCAGGAACTTATTGTTTTCTGAAGCGTAGCATTTGATGATCTGTGCTTTAAGACAGGCATATAGATGACTCCATCTCTAAAAACGTAGATATTAAATCATTCAAGACTGTTGTGCATAAATAGTTACGCAAAGCGATAACAGCGAAATTACTACACTTCATCATTTATATCATTGTTACATGCATGATTAAAGAAAAAGGCATATCACAAAACATCCAATAGTGGAATGAGATAGAGATTTGATGTTATAACACATACATGTATTCAACAATAGCAAGAATAATTACACAACAATTCATACAAAAGGAATGAATACAGATACAGATAAAAGTACCATATAAGTTGATCAACACTCCCGTATATCAATCGCTATGTCACAGTTCTTCCTTTGACTCAGAAAACATCCCCAACAAAAGACAGTAGTGCGCAATTTTCATAAAGAAACTTACTTGTCAAATTAAGAACGATTGGTCGAGTTTCATAAAAGAATATAGGTTGAAGCATAGTAGTGCAAACTTCAGTCTTTAAGTCTATTACAAAATTTTACGACCCTTTCCAAAACAATGAAAGGGTCTATAAATACTAAGCTAATCTAAATATCTAATAAACAGAAATCCTACATAATTGGTATCAATAACTATTGATCCTATTTCTTGGAACGATCTGGCAATCGGAAGCAATGATTCATCAGGTAGGCTCTTTGCCTTTAAGCTTGAGCTTATTTATCGCTAGCATTGGTTCTACTTCAGGCGGTTTATTGAGGCGCGAACTGAGCTGAGCAGTGTATGTGGCATCTTGGATATCGGGAATTATACACCCGAGTGCATCAGTTAAACACTTGAGGGCAGACCTTTGTGTGTGTGGCTTGATCAGAAAGAGCCAATATGCATCGAAAGTCAAAGTGTTAACCCCGGCGATTAATCTTCCCTTCTCCTCTAAGTCAGGATAAATTGTTTGCTCAATCACATTTGCTATTGTTATCCTTCCAGGTGTACACTGGGAGATCATGTTTGCTAGGTAGAGGGTGTTGTTGACTAGATCAATCATATTGCTTGCAGTTAATTTACATCTTGAAGCCGCCCTTTCTGCTTTCATCACTTGAGTGTGCCATTCTGTAAAGAGTATGTGCTTATATGTTTCTTGGATTCTAGGCAACTTCGCTACTTTTCCCACATCAGAATCTTGCCAATCAAGATATCCACTAATGAGCTCATCGGCCTGGTCCAATTCATTTCTGACCTTCTCTACCTGCTGATTAATGGATGTAGTTAGCTCGCACAATGGTTCTGCCTCAGTGAGTTGATTACACAGGAGTCTAATCTGTGATATTAAAGCATTGTTTATTTGCGATGCTTCTGCTCTGAACTCCTCCACCTTTTGGGTGCCTTTTATGATTTCGAGCCGTGATGATAATTGAGCTATTTGCTCATCCTTTGTTTTCATCATCAGCTCATTTGTTGTTCTCAACTGTGCCAATGCCTCCGATAACTCTTTTTGTTTCTGGATCGCGCTTTGGTCGATCCTCTGCTTTTCTTCCTGCAATTGCTGGGTTAATTGATTATTCATTTGTTGTTGTACCAGCAACTGCTCCTCTGCTTGCGCTGCCCTTTGTTTTTCCTCGGTCACCTCTGCCTGTAATGCAAAAATATCTTGGTCCTTAGTCTTCAGCAGGAGACTTACCTCCGATGCCTTGTGGATAGTTGCTGTAGAATAGGCACCTGCATACTGTGACAACTTTCTTAGGTCATCGGAGGGGTCCAATTCCTCCTTCCATACTACATTGCCCGTGACTGTTTGCACTGGAAAGACAGAAGGTTGATCAATCCTTCGTCTTTTCCTTGATCGCTTCACAACTTCCCTATGCCTTGGGCTGTAGAAAACATCCAAGGGAGGAATATCTTCCACTTGGAGAACAATTTGATCGGAAGGGTCTTTAGGAATTACCTCAACATCCTGGGAAAAGGGTGGGCCGCTGGTTCCGCTTAGAACTGAGGAGAAGTGATGTCCTGCGTATCATTTGTCTTGGAAGTGTCCCCATCTTTTGAACATTCCAATCCACTGATGATGGAATGAAATTGCTGCCATTCTTGAAATAGTTTGGGGTCTATGGTAGTGTCTACATTGACATCGGTGGTTTGCTTCTGCTGCTCTTTTTCCTGCTCTTTCCTCTGCTGTTCTTCTTGTTCTCTCTTCTGCTGTTCTTCTTGTTCCCTTTTCTGCCTATCTGCCAGTTCTTTTTTCTGTTTCTCTTCTTGTTCCCTCTTCTGTTGTTCCTCTACCTCTTTCTTTTGCCTTTCCACTTGTTCTTTTCTCTGCATTTCTGCCTGTTGCTTCTTTTGATTTTCCTCCTATTGTTTCTTTTGATCTTTTGTTATAACAGGAGGCTGGTTTGACTGTTGCCGACCAGACTCGCTTGAAGACGTCGCTGGGGTTGTTGCCAGTAAATCTAGAGGCAGAGTTTGCAACCTCTGCTCCCTAAGTTTATCGAACTCAGTTACCCCTTGATCATTATATTTTAATCGAGCAAGTTCTCTAGCCTGAACTATTCTTTTGTTCGAAACAAATAGGTCGTCAAACCAATCTTCTTGATGATCAAATTTTGTTAATTTGGCCTGCTCTAATGCAGCATAGGCGTGTTTGGTTGGATCATATAGCCTATTCGGGATAGTGGCCGGGGTTAAAGACTGCATCTTTGTGGCTTCCTTTTCTGCGTGTTTGAGATCATGCAGAGTATATACACCAATTCTCAAGGGAAAAGAGGGCCAACCCCTCTTCTTTTCTTTCTTGAGAGTCTGTGTAGTACTCTCTGCCATAATTTGATAGGAGACTTCTCTTGCTAGCAGTTTATCTGGAATATACAAAGGGAGAACATGCGGATTGGCTTGGCTGCCAAAAACTCTAATGTAGGTAAATCTCTCTTCTCCAAACCAACTTGCTACCGCCGGCAAATCAAAGGAAGCTAGGTAGGAGATCCTGGGAATGGGCTTATCAAAAATAGAATAATGAATGGGAACCATAAAGCCATTGCAGATTTGATACAAATGGTCCTTGTAAGAGGATTTCCACAATTTCTGGTGGTATATATGAATGGGTGAGGGGTCTTGGGCAGTCCACCTCCAACCGAGGACGGGAAACTCAGAATTAAAACATAATGTATCTAAAATGTACGCACTGTAATAAAACGGGGGAATTTTCCTTTCAGTAACAACAGAACCTTTTCTAAAATCACGAACAGCTACGGCTAACTTATCAGAGAGAATAGTAGCCCAATCCATAATTATGTTGTTTACTGTTGCTTCCATTAGAGGAACCATCTCTATGGTAAAATTAGCAGAGTCATGTAATCCCCATAGCCTACATATCATTATCCCCGCATAACAATAGGGAGAAGCCAAAGAATCGACTGAGTACTTACCGGAAGACTCGTGCTTGTGTTTGGCTGGATTCTGCCTCCAATCCCGGATGGGTTCGGATTCTACTTCATTATCAGCTGCAAATTTCTCCAGGAAGGTCTTGTTATAGACTTTCTCTGGCTCAGGCAAATGATACATTTGCCTTAGATGTTCTGGCTTGAACGATCCAAAAATCCTCCCATCTCTGGTGCAAAAGGTTCTGTCAAGGATTGGAATTTCCTCAATTTCCCATCGCACGACGTCTGTGTAGGGGAGAATCTGTTCTCTGGCCGCTATCCTGTGAATGAAAGAGTCGGCTAAGTCTTTAAGAGTGGAATCAGACTTGCGAGTGGGATCTGCAGTAGCTTCTGTCACTGCCTTCTCTGGTTGTTTGGCTTCAATCAAATTATATGTGCCTTGCCATGTAGCTCTAGTAAGGCCCGTGCATGTAGTGTCCGATATTAAGCCCTTCTTTTTATCTGTGGCAGCTTGTCCTGCAACTGATGTAGCAGCGGAACCCACGGTCTTCTTAGATTTCTTCCCCATCATGCTCAGGCTTGTGTTGGAGGATGAATTCTGCACAAAGTCAAGAAAAATCGTAACATAGAAATATAATAATGAGGACTCATGGTGGGAAAGATATATCAATTGAAGCGTGCTGAGAGATTAATTCTCAAAAATGGCTGCGGATCCAATCAATGAGCAGATATTACAGATATATTAAATGGCCGTTTTAAGGCTTGCTACTCCTTAAATGCTTATTACACCATTATCCGGTTGAATGACTCTCTTAAGCGTGCAATGGATATTTTGGCGGTTGAGCGCAGGTGATCGTTAATCGAAGGGGCAAAACTTTAAATATGAATACATCACCTTAGCCCTCCATTTAACGGCTTTTTCGAAATCGGTGCTTTATTGATCGGAAATCAATAACACTTTAGATCTTCAAGCTATACCTTTTGAAATTCCGATCGTCGATAGCGATATCGCATCGCATGGGGAGAATGGGAATTATATAATCATAAGCATAGGATCCTCCGAACGCCAGTTGCAACGTCACATCGGATTAGCGCGAAGAAATATGACAAGGTGCCTTTAGAGTGAATTGCCGCTTTCCCGATAGCCGATATCGCATCGCATCGGGGGTAAGACCTGAGCGCCTTATTAATGTTTATGGGATGTTCCTGACTGCCAATTGCGCAATCGCATCGGATCGGAGTAAATGACTTAAACTGCTTTGACCACATATGAAGTATCGTCGATACCCGATTACCGATATCGCGTCGCGTCAGGGCTTATGTTATGTGTGTATGAAGTGTTGCAGATCGCCGATTGCGATATCGCATCGGGGGTAATCAATGTGCCGCTTATTTACATTTCTTATGTCATTGCGATATGCGATCTCGCGATCGCTTTATCACAATGACAAAGATTTGCCTTATTTCTTTTTTGGGTCTTTTCAAAAAGGGTTTTATGAAATGAATTCATTTGATTATCAAACCTCTCTTGAGCAATAAAAGAATTGATACCAATTAAATTTTAAAGGGACCCATTTCATACGTTAATATTTATAAGTAAAGATGATATGAAATGGGGGGTTGTTGTAGAGCACAACAATTGGCGATTCGCTGGAAGAACCAGTTATCTCTTTGAAAAATAGAAACTTTTAAACTTTTTCAACAATAGAGTTTCAATCAATTGGGAAATTTCTAATACAACTAGATTTCTATATATTCTGATAAAAAGAAACTATTTTGTTGACTTCCTCTTTTTTAAGAAAATAAAAACATTCTAAGCTTTAAAATAGGCCTTTATTGGTTTATGATGATAAAATAGAATACCTTTCCAAATCAGCCTTTATAGTAAACTCATCTGTCATAGGTAGAGCCTCTGCTGCCAGCAAACATCTATAGTTTCGACAGGGATACCTTTTAACCATATGATTGTCCATTGTCCCATTCAATTAAGAGTATGATTAACAGAATGAATTCAAAATATTTTTTCATATTTTGTACTTCATTTCCTTTTTTCTTCTTTGTTATTGATAAGATAAAAAGCCATTGTCCTGGTTTGGTGGCCAGCTGTTGACAATGCCACTCACTGATAGTAGTCTAACTGAACAAGCTGGCTCGTGATGAGACCCCTTGTCTTGTAATTTCAAGCCATTACCCTGTTTTAGTTTGCAGTATTAGTAATGTCAGATAAACTATTTCTCTATGAACATGGTAAGTAGGTTTGTAATAAGACCTCTTATATTTAATCTCTTATATTTTAGAATTACACTCTGAGTAATCATAAACTTTAGTGAATGGGGTGAACAATCTTCTTCTTAAGAGTAAATGGATGACAGAGTAAGAGTTGAAGATGCTGAGATTGGATTGATTTCTATCTTAGTATGGATAACCTTTAGAGACCAATTTAAAAACAGAAAATGATTTACAATATTTCTATGCTTTGAGAGGAGTTGACAAAATTTGAATTGTGATTTCAGAATACAAAGATATCTAATTTCCTAGAAATTATCCTTTTTGGTAAAAAATTCTACCATTTTAAAAGCAAATGTTCATATTCGTTCTATGGGACAACTTTTCAAACACAGCAAAAAGGTCAATGGGAGACATCTCACAACCTTATTTCCTAAAATCCTACAAACTATAAAATCCTACTGAAATGAAAGGAGAAGGGGTTACCTCCTCAGTGAAAGAATTTCTTCAAGACAAGGCCATTAACAGAGAGAGAATCTCTCAAACCTGATAAATCTTGCAATATAAAGGTTGAATGGCCTATCTTCTCACAGATCTGAAATGGTCCAAGCCACAACTTCTGGAACTTGGAGTGTTTACCCTTGTCCTCATGGGCTTTGTCCCATTTCAGAACTAAATCACCGACTTGGAACTGTTTTGAACCGGATGAGACTGAATCAAAAGCTGCTTTGACGACTTGCTGATGTTTGGCATGGATAACCTTGGCTTTTTCTCTTTCCTCTTCTAATTTTAGGATCTGGTCATATCTAAACTGAATAGAAGAGGAAGGAGTTTCCTCAATAAACTGCACTAGGGCTAAAGAAGGAAGAACAAGATTTGTGGGTAAGATTGCTTCTTTTCCATAGACGAGATTAAATGGAGAAGTTCCAATAGAAGCTTTCTGTGTTATCCTATCAGCCCATAATGCAAACACTAAGGATTTGTGCCAATTTCTCTAATTTTGTTCGATAGTTCGCTTAATGATTTTAATCAGATTCTTATTAGTAGATTCTGCTAAACCATTTCCTTGGGGATAGTAATTAGCAGAATATTTTAATTTAAATCCTCTTTTAATAGCGAAATCAAACATAGCATTGCCTGAAAACTAAGATGCATTATAAAAAACAAGAGCATTTGGGACACCAAACCTGGTAATAATGAATTGGTCTATGAATTCAATGATTGCTTCAGAATTTGTTGTCTTTAAAGGGATTGCCTCAACCCACTTTGTAAAGTAATCGGTAGTAGTAAGGATATACTTATGTTGTTTGGAAGATGCTGGAGTAATCTCCCCAATGATATCCAATCCCCATTGCTCAAATGGCTGCTCAATGTTGATTGGTTGCAGAGGGAAGGCTGATTTACGTTGTCTTCCGCTAGCAGTTTGACAATTTAGACATTTCCTTACGTACTCGTGAGCATCTTTAAACAAAGTAGGCCAATAGTAACTAGCATGAATAATTTTGTGAGCTGTTGTGTCAGCTCCGAAATGTCCTCCTGCTGGTCCGTCATGTAGCTCCTGCAAAACCTTTTGGGCTTCAGGTTTTTCAAGGCATCTTAATAAGATAGAATCATAATTCTGTCTAAAAAGAACGTCATCAATGATTGTAAAATTCTTTGCTTTTAATCTAATGGCCCTTTTGTTTTTGTAAGACAAATTCGGAGGTGCATAACCATTCTTTAGATAAAAGAGTAAATCTGCATATTGAGATCCAGAATCAGTAATACTTATCTGATTAATTTCTTGAGTTTGATCTGTATCGCTTGATTCTGGAATGTTGGATGCTCCTGCCAATATCCTGCAAAAACCTTGGCCCCTAACAATCTTTGCTAGCTTAATTTCCAAGTCATACTCTTGAAGTGCTGTGACCCAATTTGCCCTTTTTTCACCTAGCTCTTTTTGGATTAATAGTTGCCTAACTGCCGGGAAAGGAACTACTACTTTTGTATGGGTTTTTAAAAGAAAGGGTCTATAATGTTTGACCTCTTTAAATACAGCAAAGGCTTGTTTTTCTACATCGGAGTAATTTAATTCAGCACCCTGAATATTTGAGCTGAAGAATGATATGGGTGATTCTAAATTGTGGGCATTTGGCTGCGTGAGAACTGCAGCATAAGACACATCGGATGCAATGGTATACAATGTAAAATGATTAGAAAAATTTGGAGTATTCAAGGCTGGGGCATTGATTATTGATTGCTTGATTACATCAAAAGCTTGCTTTTCTTCTGATCCCCACTTGAAGATTGAATTCTTCTTAATCATTGTCTGAAGTGGTAAAATAATTTGAGAAAAATCTGGAACAAATCGTTTAACGAAATTAATCTGGCCTAAAAATGACTGCATCGATTTTTTATTGTGTGGGAAAGGGATTTCAGAAATCTCCTTGATCCGATCAGGATCGATATAAATGCCATCTTTGGATACAATAAAGCCTAAGAGTTTTCCTTGATCAAGAGCAAAGAAAGACTTTTTTGGGTTCAGAGAAATACCATATCTTTTGCATCGCTGAAAGATTTGATTTAAGTCATGCAAATGATTATATCTCTTCTTAGAATATACAGTAATATCGTCTAGATAGACGACTACTGTTCGATTAATCAACCCTCTAAAGGCTATATCCATAGCTCTCTGGAATGTCGCTCCTGCATTTATAAGTCCAAAAGGCATTTTCTGATACGCATATGTTCCCCATTTTGTTCTGAATGTGGTTTTAAGTTGGTCATCAGGATGAACCAGAACTTGGTTATATCCTGAGAATCCATCAAGAAAGGACATCAATTCAGAGCCTGCTACTGATTGAAGTATTTGCTCCATAGTAGGTAATGGGAAGTTATCTTTCAAGCTCGCTTTATTCAGGTTCCTAAAATCAATACAAATTCGAATGTCGCCATTTTTCTTTCTGACTGGCACCATATTAGAGACCCAGTTTGAGTGTCGGACTGGAAAAATAATCTTGGCTTTCAATAGCTTGTTAAGTTCCGACTTTATCTGGCTCTCCAAATTTGGATGTATTTTTCTTAACTTTTGCTGAATCGGTTTCTGATCAGGAAGCATAGGAATGGTATGCTGGATAATAGATGTATCATATGTCTTCAAGTCATCATACTTCCAAGCAAAGACCTGTTTGTTTTTTCTTAATAGTTTAATAAATGCTTCCTTCTCTTCCAAAGAAAGTCCTAATCCTAAATTGATGTTTTGAGGAGCATGATCAGTACCTAGATTTATCAATTCAAACCTAAGGGTAGAACTTTGAAGCTTTGCATTAATTACAGGTTTAAACCTGTCTTTGATATCATAAAGATTTTCGAGCTTTACCACTAGTTTAGGAATTGAATTTTCTTGAGGTGTTTATTTCATCTGTAGATCATGGTCATTTTCCTCAATAATTTGATTGTCATAGGACTTTTCGGAAGTTAGAAACTGTAAGATATCTTCATCATGGTTAAATACTCTCCAATTAGTGACATTGTCAGGAATTGAAGGCCTAAAAAGTAATTCTACGAAAAATATATCAAGGCTATAGTCTTCAGAAGGTAAAAGCTTAGAAGCTACATTGGCTAGTAGATCGGCTGCCGAGTTTTGCGACCTAGGAATGGAAGAAATGTTAAATGCTGAAAAGTGTGAGGTAAGATCCTGTACTAGCGATTGATAATGCTTGAGGTGACTTGAAAGACAATGAATTTCATTCCTCAACTGTTTGACAATGATTTCCGAATCGCCAAATACTTTTAGATATTGCACTTTAAGGCCGATTGCTTTATATAATCCCTGGACTAAAGCTTCATATTCGGCTGTGTTGTTAGTGCAGTCAAATTCTAACCTACAATATAGCATTGTCTTTTCTCCTTGCGGACTAACCAAAATGCAACCTGCTCCTGAGCCCTCGCTAGACTTAGAGCCATCAAAATATAAAGACCAAAATAAAGGAGTATTAACAAAAATATTTACATTTTCCTCAGCATCATTAAAACATCTAGACTTATTAGTTTGTGAAAAATTTTCAATCTGAGATGTGAAATGATTAATTGAAAAAGGCGATGGTTGGGCAACAAAGTTGCCAAAGAATGACTCTGATGAATAGTTCCCCAAAATGTTGTTGTTGAACGCTACAGGCTGGTTTTATTGCTCAAATTCAGTAACTGTGTGGGTCATATGCTTCTCTTGATCGATCCTTATTTGATTTGGCTTTCCCTTGTAGGGAAGCCACATATGTGACCAATCTGTGGAAATATACCCATGCAATTTTTCGGACCAATCTCTGCTCAAAATTAAACCGTAGAATTCAGGTATGTCAGCAATTAAGATATCAATCCTCTGTACAATCCTGGGATCGGCAGACAACCTGATAGTTACGGAATTAATTTCTCCCACAACCTGCACTTTGGTCCTGTCCAACTGTACAATATGAATAGCAGACTTCTGGGGTTCAATGTTCAGTTTAGAGCAAACCGAAGCTGGCATTATATTAGATGATGCCCCTGAATCAATTAAACAGTTGTGCAAGTTTCTGTTATAAATCTCATAGGTCAGCAGGAAGGGCGGAGTATGAGAATTCGATCTATCTGCAATTAGAACTGAATCGGTAGCTTCAACCATACCTGAAGGAGGTTGGCCTGAATCGTTGGCAGCTCTTGCACTGGGAAGGGGAATAGAGGGAACAACATTCAATTCTTTAAGAAGTAATTTTTGCTGATGCTTTAATTTACTAAGCTCAAACATAGTTATGTTTGCCTTAGTTTTCTTCATGTCATCAAGAATGTTATATTCCATTGAATCGGATACCACTAATCTTTTGGATGTTGAAGGCTGGTTTTGGGGAATTACTACAGGCGACTTCTTTGGGGGAACTTTTTCCTTTGTTGTGGTAGCACCTGCACTCCTTTTCTTTGAAGTTGCCTGAGTAGGTTCAGAAGTACTTTTACTTCTTGTAGTAACAGGAAAGGCTTCTTCTTCATTCTCAGTATCAGAGTTTGGGAGTATAAAATCCCACATTCCGTGGCATTCAGCTACTTCTTCTTCATCATCAGTTTGTGAAGTTGTTTCCTCTTCCTCTTCTTCTTGCTCTGAATCTGTGTTAGATATAACATTGGGTGGCTTTGTTTCAGTTTTCTTAAAAGTCCTAAATGGTCTTTTGTTTGAGGTTTCGGCCACCTGCTTCTTTATTTCAACCATTTCGTTAGACAACGTTTTAAGGAATTTTTGTAAACCCTCCATGTCGTACGGGTCCTTTGGGGTTTTCTTCTTGGAATCCTCTTTAAATGAGACTTTTTTAGCTTTTCTATCTTCCAAAGTAGCTTTCTTCTCTAGAGCGTTGATGCGCTTTTCAACAGCAAGTGCTTCTCTCATGTTTTCAGCTAAGGTAGGTTTCCCAGCCCTGTCCACAAAAATGGCTATGTTGGCAGGTAGGGCGGTAATGTACCATTCGCTTCGAATTTGTTCACTTGGTTTGGAAGCTGTAGGGATTTTATTCAGGAGTTTATTAAATCTGGCGTTAAATTCCTTTATTGGTTCCCTATGCTCTATTCTCAGATTGGAGAGGTCATTTATTAAAGTAGCTAAGGACCTATCATCTCCATATTTGGTAAGAAACTGCTCTTGGCATGTGTTCCAACTAGTAATTGAACCAGAGGGTAAGGAAAAATATAAGGATCCCGCTGATCCTTGCAAGGTATAGGGGAAGAGTCTTACAACAACATCTTGTTCTGTCACTCCTTTTAAGTTAACTGCTAACATAAAATTATTAATGTGTTCTTCAGCTTGGGTCCCGTCATCTGGGTTAAATTTAGGCAGCCATTTTTCAGGAGCATCTGGTAGATCATGCAATGGTGCAGGCATGTTGACTGCACCTGGCCTAGTCCATGGGTCTGCCATTATAATAGCGACAGTGGTTGACACTACTGTTGGGATTCCAGATGTATGGGAAGGAATTAATGATGAGGAGTGAACAGGTTGGGATGTTGATGCTTCTAATCCCTGGTGAACGACAATTTGCAATGGGGGAATGGATGGTTGACTTCACAGAGGGGAAGATGCAATGGAGGACGTGGATGAAAGCTCTTCACTATCAGATCCTTCGGTAATTTTCTTCGCCTTTTTCCTTTTGGGTAGAGGGAACTCAGTGGGTTCAATACCGAGTTTCTCGCTTTGAAGTCTGGTGAGAGGATGAGTTAGATTGAACTGCGAAGTCGCACTGCTTTCTGATACCTCAGATTTCTGTGGTGAAATCGAGAAGCTCTGAAGCTTATGGATTAGAGACTGGACTTCAGGTGATTCAAGACTTAATTGTTCTAAAGTATGATGGGTTTGAGCAGTGGTAGTTGATTCCCCTTCTCTCTGTTTGGATACCGGCGAACCAGTATGCAAATGGGAAGATCGAGGGGATTCGGAGGGAGAATTACTCTTAGAATGGCTTATAGGTTTGGACTTATGTGCCATTCACAGTTGATGGCCCTCCTTCTAGCGCCAATTATGTTGAAGCCTCGAAAATCGCTGCAACAACATAGGGGAAACCACCCGGTCCGGACCTTGATACAACTCCTTTTCCGTTTGGAATAGTGGCTCCGACTGGGGATAATGGGACCAGTTTCCCAAAAATTATAGGTAGACGGGAAGGATGAATGACTTATAGAATATGCTGGCGATAAGTGAATAACTAAAACTATCGGCAAAAATATAATAACTATGATCTATCCTGGGAACTTATTGTTTTCTGAAGCGTAGCGTTTGATGATCTGTGCTTTAAGACAGGCATATAGATGACTCCATCTCTAAAAATGTAGATATTAAATCATTCAAGACTGCTGTGCATAAATAGTTACGCAAAGCGATAACAGCGAAATTACTACACTTCATCATTTATATCATTGTTACATGCATGATTAAAGAAAAAGGCATATCAAAAAACATCCAATAGTGGAATGAGATAGAGATTTGCTGTTATAACACATACATGTATTCAACAATAGCAAGAATAATTACACAACAATTCATACAAAAGGAATGAATACAGATACAGATAAAAGTACCATATAAGCTGATCAACACTCCCGTATATCAATCGCTATGTCACAGTTCTTCCTTTGACTCAGAAAACATCCCCAACAAAAGACAATAGTGCACAATTTGCATAAAGAAACTTCCTTGTCAAATTAAGAACGATTGGTCGAGTTTCATAAAAGAATATAGGCTGAAGCACAGTAGTGCAAACTTCAGTCTTTAAGTCTATTACAAAATTTTACGACCCTTTCCAAAACAATGAAAGGGTCTATAAATACTACGCTAATCTAAATATCTAATAAACAAAAATCCTACATAATTGGTATCAATAACTATTGATCCTATTTCTTGGAACGATCTGGCAATCGGCAGCAATGATTCATCAGGTAGGCTCTTTGCCTTTAAACCTGAGCTTATTTATCGCTAGCATTGGTTCTACTTCAGGCGGTTTATTGAGGCGCGAACTGAGCTGAGCAGTGTATGTGGCATCTTGGATATCGGGAATTATACACCCGAGTGCATCAGTTAAACACTTGAGGGCAGACCTTTGTGTGTGTGGCTTGATCAAGAAGAGCCAATATGCATCGAAAGTCAAAGTGTTAACCCCGGCGATTAATCTTCCCTTCTCCTCTAAGTCAGGATAACTTGTTTTCTCAATCACATTTGTTGTTGTTATCCTTCCAAGTGTACACTGGGAGATCATGTTTGCCAGGTAGAGGGTGTTGTTGACTAGATCAATCATATTACTTGCAGTTAATTTACATCTTGAAGCCGCCCTTTCTGCTTTCATCACTTGAGTGTGCCATTCTGTAAAGAGTATGTCCTTATATGTTTCTTGGATTCTAGGCAACTTCGCTGCTTTTCCCACATCAGAATATTGCCAGTCAAGATATCCACTTATGAGCTCATCGGCCTGGTCCAATTCATTTCTGGCCTTCTCTACCTGCTGATTAATGGATGTAGTTAGCTCGCACAATGGTTCTGCCTCAGTGAGTTGATTACACAGGAGTCTAATCTGTGATATTAAAGCATTGTTTATTTGCGATGCTTCTGCTCTGAACTCCTCCACCTTTTGGGTGCCTTTTATGATTTCGAGCTGTGATGATAATTGAGCTATTTGCTCGTCCTTTGTTTTCATCATCAGCTCATTTGCTGTTCTCAACTGTGCCAATGCCTCCAATAACTCTTTTTGTTTCTGGATCGCGCTTTGGTCGATCCTCTGCTTTTCTTCCTGCAATTGCTGGGTTAATTGATTATTCATTTGTTGTTTTACCAGCAACTGCTCCTCTGCTTGCGCTGCCCTTTGTTTTGCCTCAGCCACCTCTGCCTGTAATGAGAAAATATCTTGGTCCTTAGTCTTCAGCAGAAGACTTACCTCCGATGCCATGTCGATAGTTGCTGCAGAATAGGCACCTGCATACTGTGACAGCTTTGTTAGGTCATCGGAGGGGTCCAATTCCTCCTTCCATACTACATTGCCCGTGACTGTTTGCTCTGGAAAGACAGAAGGTGGATCAATCCTTCGTTTTTTCCTTGATCGCTTCACAACTGCCCTATGCCTTGGGCTATAGAAAACATCCAAGGGAGGAATATCTTCCACTTGGAGAACAATTTGATCGGAAGGGTCTTTAGGAATTACCTCAACATCCTGGGAAATGGGTGGGCCGCTGGTTCCGCTTAGAACCTGAGGAGAAGTGATGTCCTGCGTATCATTTGTCTTGGAAGTGTCCCCATCTTTTGAACATTCCAATCCACTGATGATGGAATGAAATTGCTGCCATTCTTGAAATAGTTTGGGGTCTATGGTAGTGTCTACATTGACATCGGTGGTTTGCTTCTGCTGCTCTTTTTCCTGCTCTTTCTTCTGCTGTTCTTCTTGTTCTCTCTTCTGTTGTTCTTCTTGTTCCCTTTTCTGCCTATCTGCCAGTTCTTTTTTCTGTTTCTCTTCTTGTTCCCTCTTCTGCTGTTCCTCTACCTCTTTCTTTTGCCTTTCCACTTGTTCTTTTCTCTGCATTTCTGCCTGTTGCTTCTTCTGATTTTCCTCCTGTTGTTTCTTTTGATCTTTTGTTATAACAGGAGGCTGGTTTGACTGTTGCCGACCAGACTCGCTTGAAGACGTCGCTGGGGTTGTTGCCAGTAAATCTAGAGGCAGAGTTTGCAACCTCTGCTCCCTAAGTTTATTGAACTCAGTTACCCCTTGATCATTATATTTTAATCAAGCAAGTTCTCTAGCCTGACCTATTGTTTTGTTCGAAACAAATAGGTCGTCAAACCAATCTTCTTGATGATCAAATTTTGTTAATTTGGCCTGTTCTAATGCAACATAGGCGTGTTTGGTTGGATCATATAGCCTATTCGGGATAGTGGCCAGGGTTAAAGACTGCATCTTTGTGGCTTCCTTTTCTGCGTGTTTGAGATCATGCAGAGTATATACACCAATTCTCAAGGGAAAAGAGGGCCAACCCCTCTTCTTTTCTTTCTTGAGAGTCTGTGTAGTACTCTTTGCCATAATTTGATAGGAGACTTCTCTTGCTAGCAGTTTATCTGGAATTTACAAAGGGAGAACATGCGGATTGGCTTGGCTGCCAAAAACTCTAATGTAGGTAAATCTCTCTTCTCCAAACCAACTTGCTACCGCCAGCAAATCAAAGGAAGCTAGGTAGGAGATCCTGGGAATGGGCTTATCAAAAATAGAATAATGAATGGGAACCATAAAGCCATTGCAGATTTGATACAAATGGTCCTTGTAAGAGGATTTCCACAATTTCTGGTGGTATATATGAATGGGTGAGGGGTCTTGGGCAGTCCACCTCCAACCGAGGACGGGAAACTCAGAATTAAAACATAATGTATCTAAAATGTACGCACTGTAATAAAACGGGGGAATTTTCCTTTCAGTAACAACAGAACCTTTTCTAAAGTCACGAACAGCTACGGCTAACTTATCAGAGAGAATAGTAGCCCAATCCATAATTATGCTGTTTACTGCTGCTTCCATTAGAGGAACCATCTCTATGGTAAAATTAGCAGAGTCATGTAATCCCCATAGCCTACACATCATTATCCCTGCATAACAATAGGGAGAAGCCAAAGAATCGACTGAGTACTTACCGGAAGACTCGTGCTTGTGTTTGGCTAGATTCTGCCTCCAATCCCGGATGGGTTCGGATTCTACTTCATTGTCAGCTGCAAATTTCTGCAGGAAGGTCTTGTTATAGACTTTCTCTGGCTTAGGCAAATGATACATTTGCCTTAGATGTTCTGGCTTGAACGATCCAAAAATCCTCCCATCTCTGATGCAAAAGGTTCTGTCGAGGATTGGAATTTCCTCAATTGCCCATCGCACGATGTCTGTGTAGGGGAGAATCTGTTCTCTAGCCGCTATCCTATGAAGGAAAGAGTTGGCTAAGTCTTTAAGAGTGGAATCAGACTTGCGACTGGGATCTGCAGTAGCTTCTGTCACCGCCTTCTCTGGTTGTTCGGCTTCAATCAAATTATATGTGCCTTGCCGTGTAGCTCTAGTAAGGCCCGTGCATGTAGTGTTCGATATTAAGCCCTTCTTTTTATCTATGGCAGCTTGTCCTGCAACTGATGTAACAGCGGAACCCGCGGTCTTCTTAGATTTCTTCCCCATCATGCTCAGGCTTGTGTTGGAGGATGAATTCTGCACAAAGGCAAGAAAAACCGTAACATAGAAATATAATAATGAGGACTCATGGTGGGAAAGATATATCAATTGAAGTGTGCTGAGAGATTAATTCTCAAAAATGGCTGCGGATCCAATCAATGAGCAGATATTACAGATATATTAAATGGCCGTTTTAAGGCTTGCTACTCCTTAAATGCTTATTACACCATTATCCGGTTGAATGACTCTCTTAAGCGTGCAATGGATATTTTGGCGGTTGAGCGCAGGTGATCGTTAATCAAAGGGGCAAAACTTTAAATATGAATACATCACCTTATCCCTCCATTTAACAGCTTTTTCGAAATCCGCGCTTTATTGATCAGAAATCAATAACACTTTAGATCTTCAAGCTATACCTTTTGAAATTCCGATCGTCGATAGCGATATCGCATCGCATGGGGAGAATGGGCATTATATAATCATAAGCATAGGATTCTCCGAACGCCGGTTGCGACGTCGCATCGGATTAGCGCGAAGAAATATGACAAGGTGCCTTTAGAGTGAATTGCCGTTTTCCCGATAGCCGATATCGCATCGCATCGGGGGTAAGACCTAAGCGCCTTATTAATGTGTATGGGATGTTCCCGACTGCCGATTGCGCAATCACATCGGATCGGAGTAAATGACTTAAACTGCTTTGACCGCATATGAAGTATCGTCGATACCCGATTGCCGATATCGCGTTGCGTCGGGGCTTATGTTATGTGTGTATGAAGTGTTGCAGATCGCCGATTGCGATATCGCATCGGGGGTAATGAATGTGCCGCTTATTTACATTTCTTATGTCATTGCGATATGCGATCTCGCGATTGCTTTATCGCAATGACAAAGATTTGCCTTATTTCTTTTTTGGGTCTTTTCAAAAAGGGTTTTATGAAATGAATTCATTTGATTATCGAACCTCTCTTGAGCAATAAAAGAATTGATACCAATTAAATTTTAAAGGGACCCATTTCATACGTTAATATTTATAAGTAAAGATGATATGAAATGGGGGGTTGCTGTAGAGCACAACAGGTAGGTTTCCGCGGGAGAATATGACTATTCCGTACCCCGTCCGTGAGTGGAAGAGGGGTTGTTCTAGAATAAGATTCTTTTGTCAAATTTATGTGAGTTGGCGGGCATCGTCGCTCACCTTTGTCTATTTCAGTAGACATCGCCGAGGAAGTGTTTTATTCGTGGCTGCGAATGGAGCAATCTTTGGGTAACCTGAAAGAGGTAGGCCTCTCTCGGTAAAACAATTGTTTTGCCGGACTAAAGTAGGGGTAACCTTGAAACTCTGTTTTATACCTGGGGGCATGCAAACCTTTCGAAGTGCAAGCAAGGGGCGGCTATTTATTTTTTAAATTTTTAGGACCTCTAACCCTTTAAACTCGTAGGATTAGTCATTTCCGAACTTGCATAACGAAAGGATGCAGGGCATAGCTTTGTAAGATGAAGCTCCATAAAAAATAGAATCTTAATGAGACACTCTTATCATATGACTGGGTAATCGAGCAGTTTTAGCACACAGTTCATGCTCGTTAAAAAATAAACGCAAGATTCGAGCAGTTTTAGCGCATAGTTCATGCTCGTTAAAAAAATAAACATAAGATCGAGCAAATGTTTCCACCCGCGTTTAAGCTCATTAAAAAATGAACTATCCCGGTAAATAACCACAGTGAATGTAATATCATCAGCCATTAAAGCCTTGGTAGTGTTTGCACCGTCACCTCCACTTTTCCATTGGCTGATCGTTCACCTCCATATGATTGTTTACCCATTTTGAGGAACAGCTGCGAAGAGTGATTTCACTAGCCATCCTTGTGACACTGCCGTGATTGGAAAATTCCAACCTGTACCTGGAATCAGCTGCTAACCTGTTTCATCACTCGTTCCTCAAAAGACGAGTCTTCTTTAAGCTCTTTTCATCTGACTCGTAAAATATGAAAAGATTGCCGAGTCCTTGGCCTTCCAGCTCGTTAAAGGGATAGGAAGTGTTATCCCTCCTCTAGATTTTAATCTTTTTGGACCTAAGGGATTATTGCACAAAAAGATCGAGCACTTGTTTTATTCGGCTCGTTAAAACTATCGAAAACTCATCCCTTCTGTATTGTTTTATACTTTTTCGGACCTAAGGGATTAGATGACGAAAAAGGACTTTTGGAGTTAACTTTATGTACCTTTTCAGACTCTCTAAAAATGAAAAGGACCGAGTTATCCTTGTCATTAGACTCGTTAAAATCATTAAATAGCGACAAACTTGTCTTTAGACGAGAACGAGTTTCACTATCGCTAGGCTCGTTAAAACATAGCGATGGGCTTGCCCGAAGGGCAGGTTATAGAACAAGCATATGTTATCCTCCTCAAGCTTGACAAAAATAAAGAGGTACTGGTCAGCAATGACTGGGGAAAAATTGGGAGAAACTCAAGAAAACTTTGATGGTAGCAAGTCGCTCTTGAACATGACACTTTTCCTCCGTACCACAATCAGGTTGGGTTATTTCATTCACCGGTCACATCCATGGTCTCGCCATACCATCCATATTTGGGGTAATGCTACCAATCCATCGCATCAGTGTCGCCATATGTTCAAGAGAAGTCGTTCAGAAAAGTCAACCATGTCCCATCCACTGCCGTACATTATCCTTCATCCTTTCATGACCGCCACCCTGAATCATATGTCACAGATCGTTTTCACCTCCATCAAAATCATTAGCTCCATTCCATGTCATTGATGTGGGATTCATTAAGGCCCTCCTTTGACGGATCGCTTCTTGTCGACATCAGCTCATTATCCAAGAAGTTGATCTAGGAACAACCCCTTCAGTACTTTGAAGCTTGCATGCCTCAATGGCAAGTTTCTCACTTCCGGCGACAGGTATACATCAATGACCTTCGACCGAAAGATTTTGCGTGGTGTTCGACACCAAGTCCTTTATTCACACCACGCGAATTGTACTGCAGTAGCTTGAGGGTCATTATCATTATCGGTGATTCCTCTCGCGCTTGTTAATGGTTTACCTCATTGACCGGTAATCAAGCGATGTCTTTCCATGTTCGACTTCAGAAAATATCTCACATGGATCGACTTGTACTTAGAGTGAAGATCGAACGAGTTTGAAGACCCCGGATCTAGTTTCATCCATCCGGGCTGCGATATATATTCAGAAAAGATAAAGACATTGACATGTACATCATTGCAGCAGATAATCATCCTACCCAAAGGATGATAATTTCATCAAAATTATCAGTCTACCATCAGACGATTGTTTGTTCTATGTACAGGAAAATGAATTTATAAAGCTGAGCATGGCAATGCCCGCCTCAGCTAGATCATGAAAGTAGTATGAAAAATAATGTATTGTATTGTATCTTATTATAGGTCTCCTCCCAGCATTGGATGAACTTCGGATCCTCCTGATAAAGCATTTCACCTGATAAATGGCCTCATACTTTAGGGGGAAAATGTTATAGACATTTTTGTGCCTTACAGCATTGAGCATGAAATTTCCATAATCTAAGGGATCCAAAGTCCCTAAACATGTTTTTCCTACCCCTAGAGGAACAAGGCTAACAAACCACAGCAATTCACAGAAGTTCTCCACCAGAAACTACTCAAAAACAAGTCAATTCAGGATCAATTCAGTGGCTCCACTAGCTGTCTGCGCTGAATGTCAAAGCCAACACTAGCTACCTGCACTGCAACGTAGGTAGAAGCACTACCAGGGTGCGCTGAGCGAGAATTGACAAATGGCAAGTTCATTCCAAGAGGTGTCAAGACCCAGGAAGCTTCCAGAATCTTCCTCAATGACACTTGCCTCAGTGAATTCGACTAGTGATGAGTAAGAGGTTCCCAATCTCCAAGTGGAAGCTAGAACCTCCAAGTGGAATCAAGAACTGACAGAGGGAGAGGACACTAGTCAGATCTCAAGCTAACTCATCCTCTCTCCAAACATCTATATATGGATCTCTCCTCCATGAGATCTAGAGGCTGGAATTTTGTTATTGCAAAGAATTGATGTTGGTTTGAGATTGGAATCATTGGGTGCTTAATGCTTTGAAGGGGGTGAAGATAGGAATTCCATTTGCTGGGAAGGAGATACTGGATTGGAGCCCTCTGGGTTGTATCTCTTCCTGAACCTTGTTATTCATCAATAAAACTATCTTGGTTTCTCCTATATACTGATGTATCTTTGATGTATGATTGCATTAGTATGTTTAGTTTATTTCTAATCCTGAACTAGTTATGAATATGAATCCATGTCTTGTGTAGTGTTCTCCTCTTGTGATCTTGCAGAAACCTCTTGAAGTTGGGCGAGCGAGAAGGCAAGTAGCTGGGAACTCTCAAAGAGAAGAGAAACCGGATTGAGGGACAAACGGAAGACACCGGTTAGTCCATCCATCTCTCTTCATTCTTAATTCATAAAGGAAGAATACTAGAATAGCTGTCTCTGTTTGTTGCTAAGGCACTATCACACCTTAGGTGGATAGGATCGTCCTGCATAGGCATTTTTCCCCACAACATTTGTGCGCATTCATATTTTTGCATGAGAAATCTAAAAATGCTGAGTTTCCCTCCAAAGGAGGTCCCTAGAAAAAGCGCGCGCCAGGTGGCGCGGTGCACTAGGTAGAAAAATCTGTGTTTTGCTCCAAAAATTCAAAATTGAAAAAAGGCATGCAAAATTTCTTGAAATTTGGGCTAAGTGTCTTGCACCAAGTGCTATGTTGGTCTAAGAAAGCCTCAACCAAAATCTTGAGCTTGTCTTGCTCTTTCTTCCTCCTCAAAGTTTTTCTCAACTTGGCCTTCAACGTCCTTATTCTCGCTTTGCAAACTTTGTTTCTTTAGGTGACTACTGTTTGATGAATGGTACTGATAAGGGGTACTATGAATGAGTGATTTTGTGCTGGATGTAGGGTTATAAGGGAGTGATAGGGTTTAGAAATGCAAATTAGGGTTTTGGGGAATAATGGGAATTTGTGCTAAGGTTTTAGGGTTTTTTGGATAGGGGAGTAGGATGAGTGGAAATGAGAGAGGGGTAAGGGATATGAAATGAGGGGAGTGTAGTGGAGAGGAAAATGAAAAAGGTGCAGGGGACAACAACAAAAATTGCAACTTTGCAAACCCTAGGCAGTTTTTCAATGAAATTGTGCAACAAACTAGGGTTTGTATTTCACCTATTGAAACACCATCAAAGAGGACGAAAATATCTTGCAAAGGGACTTTTGGATGCTTGACTTAATTTTTGAATGAATATTGCACAAATTTGGAGCTTGGGCAAGTTGTTGGAGTGAAATTTAGGCTAAGCAGGTAGGTGCACTGCGCCGTGCCTTTTTGCATACCAGTTTTGGAGGCCTTCCTAGTGTCAAAATTGGGTGTGGGATAGCTTGTTGGAAATCTTATTGAGCTTACTTTCTGACACAACTTTAATTTTTCAATTTGAAGTTCATTTGCCCTATCAAAAGTCAAATATCCCAAGACTAGCCAAAATGTGCAAAATGAGGCTGGCTAAAGGGAGAGTGTTGTTGCAGTCAACTTTTGAATGTCTTCCTCAACCCAAAATTGAGCTCATGATAGCTCATTGGAAATATCTTAATGTCTAGTTATCATTTGACTCATCAAGCAAGTCATTTGGCCAACCAAACTAGGGTAAAGATTGATTTTCCCAAGTTCACTTCAGAGGTACATCAATTATCCTGAGGCAATTGTATTTTTGACATTTCTCTAAAACCATGGCACCTGTGAAAAACGTGAAGGAGGTTTTTATTTCATGGCCTATTGTGGACAAAAAAAATCTCTCAGTGTTTCCAAATTCATCTTTTCTTTCTCAGAAACATCATTGGAGTGAAACCTATCCCGATGTGTAGAACAAGGGATTTGTCGAAATGAAGTGAAATCAAGGGGATAAGGGACTTCTAAATTATTGAGAAAATTTTGGGAAGTAGGGAGGGATGTTAGGAAGTAGGGGAAAGTGGAATTTTAAATATTGAGTGACAGAAAGGGGTCTAAAAGGGAAAAACACAGGCCTAGCCTTGAAAATTGTCAAATTGTAGTAAGAAACTAGGGTTTGTGCGAAAATGAGGAATTTGAGGTATATCAATGATGGGAAGTGTTTAATAAGGTACATTAAGGATAGGGGAAGGTGAACGAACATCAGGATACAAGTTTTTCTAATGATTTCACCATCCAAGAGAAATTACCTTCAAAACCCTAGGAGAGGGAAATGAACCTTACCTAGACACAACTGAAGCATGAACAAGGTGTAAAATGACCCATTGGAACCTGACATGATGATGACAACCCTCTGAATACCTAGTGACCAAATTTTGCTTGAAGACTCACTGAAATGACAAAATTTGACCTTGACACCTTAAAATCACTTTGTAAGAGCATCTTTAATCACTGGAGGAAGGTTTCAAAGACTGACACTAACATTGGCTCCAATGGGGATGGTAGCTCCTTGGAGGTGCCAAGAACCATAGATCTTTGGGAGAGCAGACAAGTTCCTTCATCCATTGGAAAATGGAGTCAATAACTTCAAAACATCCAAAAACAAATTACTATGAAACTTTGACTCAAGACTTATAGTTGAACTGACTAATTCAAAAATGAAACAAGACTCTCAAAAGCTGAAACTGGACACTCAGCTAAAACTATCTTTAAACTAACTGAAACAAAACATGACTCAAGACTAAAACACAATTGACAAACTGGAAAATATGCTCAAAATGGAGCTTATTCAATACAACCTACTCTAGTTTTTCCATTCATCACCTGATCAAGTGAAATGAAACAACCAATGAAACCAAGTAAGCATTCTGGCTGCTGTTTGTATTCTCCAGAAGTGCTTGCTTATGAAAAACAACAGAGAACTACTGAAAGGCAACTCCCATGAAAAGTTGGAAACAGATCCATTAAATGATATGGATTCTCTATCCACCTCCAAAAACACTGCATAAGGATCTTGAATTTCATGCACATTAGGACTTAGCTCATCCAATGGATTACTTCTCTTCTCCTCATACCATGAATGCAAACTTTCATTTGATCTTTGTTATGAGACTCCTGCTGAAAATGACAAAGAAACCGGTTGCCGGATCAAGTTTGTATCAATACTTGTTTCAAGCTCATAGGTAGCTAATGGAGAAGGACTTTGACTGGAGACATCATCCAACACATCAGCTATGGGATCGTGAAAAACTTGAACAGATTGCTGCAACCGATTTTTTATTGGTTCCGATGAGATTACATGATTTCCTATAGGCTGCTCATTTGAGGATATACTATGTAGTGTTCCCTTCAGAAACTGAAATGATTCAAAACAAAAAGGTACGAAATCATCTTGCATCATTTGATCAAATAGCCCAGTTTCCAAGTCTTCATCTATAACTTCATAATCAATGGCATTTGGTGGCTGCAACTCTGGATAAGAGAAGTCCTGAACAAGGTTTTCATTTCTCTCAAGATTTTCTAGATCAATACTTGTTGTCAGTTGATTTCTAATTGCATGAAAGTTGTCTCTGATGAACTGAAACAAAGCAAAACAAAAAGGAAAAGATCCTTCACTTAATTCAAAATTTGCTGCACTTTCCTCGTCACTTCCATAACTGATATGTGATGGCTGAACATTGTATTTGAGCTGCTGAAAGTGAACTTCTTTCTCTGACAAACAAGTTGTTTATTTGTCTAGAAGACTAGCTTCGGTTTGGAGAACATAATCATCATCATACTGATCAAGCTGAGGCAAATTTTCAGTATAAAACACATCATCAAGCATACATGTCATATCAACAGATCTCTCTTCTCCAAGATGATCTATAAGATAATCATTATCAAATCTATGACAACTAGGATAAGAAAGAAGATGTTTTGGATCAGTAACTTGTTCTTCTTCAATTAGCTAGCTATGGGCTTGAACATTATACTCATTCCTTGTGATGATCCTTTGCATCATCTCTTCCATTGCACTTACCAAAATGTCAAGCTTTACCTCTAGAGATGTCGATTCCTCCGGATCTATGTTTTTCATCTCTTCTTCCTTCAGCTTTACCCTTCGGATCAACGAATTAACCTCTACATCTACTGCACTGTTCTGCATCTCTTCAAGTGTTTCAAGATTCCTTTCTCTTAGCTGAAACTCCATTTCTGGATCAAAGGCACCCGGGTAGTGCAAGAGAGTAGATCCAAGAGGAGGTCTTAAATTAACCGGCATCGAAAAATAGACTTGGTTAAACCTGGCATAAAATTGTTGTACTGTCTCCCCTGGCAATCTTTTCAACTAATTATACTCTTCCATAATCAAGAAAGGGTTTTGTCTTACCACCCACTTGTCGAGGAAAACTTTGACGAACTGTTGAAAATCTGAAATGCTCGCATTAGGTAGGGTTTTGAACCAAATCTTGACTTTTCCTTGCAAAGAAAGAGCAAAAAGCCTAATACTGACATCTTCTTCATCAACTTCAAAAGGGTTGAGAAAAGACTCAAAATTCAATGCATGTCTCTCAGCAATGATATTGTTGCTTTCAGCATCAAATCTTGGTAGATATAGATCATGACTTTTAGGGAAAGCATGGGATATAGGAGGTAAAATCAGAGGCTTGTATCGATTTGGAATTTTACAAGGTATAGGGGTATGTACATAAAGTATAGAATCAATCTTGATCTCTTGAGGTTCATTAGTTTGAAGACGATCATCACAACATTCAGAAAAAGGGTCTTAATCAGGCTCAAAGGCATGCAAATATTTGGTATTCACAATCTTCAAAGGGAAGGAATCAAAGGCAGGCTGAGGATATTTTCTCAAATACAATATACTTTGCAAAGCCCTCTTGACATTCTTGGGAAAAGAGAAGAAATAATTTATAACAAAGAACAAAATTCTTGCATGAAATTCCAACTTGAATACCTGATCTTTCCATATTGTCCTTTCATGTTTCTGCTGGTCAGGTTCATCCTCTAGTGGAGTACTTGGATATGATCTCGAAACTGATTTAGAGTCACCATATCAATGATATCAGCCTTCCGGTGTCTGATCGTTGTCCACCATCGACAATCAGATTTGAACTTGATTACATTTTGCTGAGGAAACCAGATGTTCAGTTCATAAACTAAACCGGAGATTGACTGAAGCAGCATTCATCTACTATGCACTTGCAGAGCAAGAGTAGTTCGAAGGCTACCTGGCTAACTTCAGGATCCATATGTAGTTTATAAAGCAAACAACAAAATTTTCATTTCCCTAGTACGGTCGTCAATATTTTAGGGCGTAAACCTACCTCAGGTTGAGAAAGGTAGGATATAGGGTAACATCAAACCACGCTTAACCTGGTATCTATCCCTACCAGGTCGGGAGAGGGCTCTCTCCTTGTCAATCCCAGGAAAATATGATCAATGAGGTTTTATATGACTGATGTAAAGAATTTTTTTTGGATAGGTATATGTTCAGAGGAGTTTGATTGAATTTAATGTTGGCTTGCTGGCTCAAATGTGAAAGGCAGTTTTGCATCCGAGGAATGGACACAGTCTTGTAGAGGTATCTGTGGGGCGAGGTAGGAAAATGGTTTAGTACTTTGAAATAAGTGAGATGGAGAGTCTTAAGACTGGTGAGGAGTTGGAGAGGGCATGAAAGTCTCAGGGGTCCTCTTCAAACAGTTGAAAACATGAATAACTAAATAAAACCCTAGGTAGAACACTGCAACATCAATGAATTCTACCTTTATCTTTGTTTCATTTAGTTAAGCTGAATAGAAAGAGATGATGGCATACATGAACACATGTAAACTTGCATTACAGAAGGAAAAACAATACCAAATCAAGTTGCCACAAGAATCCCACAAAATGCTGCAAACCCTGGTCTATTCCTTTGCCAAACTGTAGAGATGAATGTACAATAATGCTCAAAGCATTCACAAGAGTCCAGCCTTTACAAATGACTAAAAAAATACTATATATAGGAAGAAAGCAACTCGTGATAGGCTTTAGGGGTCAAATTCATGCGTTTAGGAGCTGTTTCAACAAGATCTAAACTAAGAACTGAAAAGTAGGTAATGGAACAACTTGCCTCTAAAACCTAGGAAACTGATTCATTTAGTTTAAAACTACCTTCTCACGATGTATCTACCTCCATGAGTGAAATTTTAGAATATTTACATAAAATTCCATCAAGTTAAATCAAATTACATTATGAGTTTTACTATGAGAGAGAGAAAAGTCAAACGGAGAAAAAACTAGGCGAAAAACAATGTTTTTTGGCAAAAAAGCCAATTTTCCATCCGCCGCGCCTCTGTCCCTGTGCATCGTTCCTTCTTGCAGCTAATTTTGGAGGCCTTTCCGTGCACCAAATCCACTCCAAGTGGGCTTGTTGGAAAGGTATTTCCATCTACTTTCTAGAATAGGTGGAATTTTTGAATTTGGTGTCCATTTTGCCCTCCAAACGTGATTTCTCCCAACACTGCTTCCTATGTGGCCAAAAAGGGACAAAAAGGGCATTTTTGAGGTGTTTTTGACCCTTTTGGAAGCTCAAAAATTGACAAAATTTCTTGGCCATTTGTGGGCATTCATATTTTTGCATGAGGAATCCAAAAATGTTGAGTTTTCCTCCAAATGAGGTCCCTAGAAAAAGCGTGCGCCAGGTGGCGCGGCGCACCAGGCAGAAAAATCTGTGTTTTGCTCCAAAAATTCAAAATTAACAAAAAGTATCCCAAATTTCTTGAAATTTTTGCTGGGTGTCCTACATCAAGTGCTATGTTGGGCTAAGGAAGCCTCAACAAAAATCTTTAGCTTGTATTTCTCTTTCTTCCTCCTCAAAGTTTTCCTCAACTTGGCCTTCAAAGTCCTTATTCTCGCTTTGCAAACTTTGTCTCTTTAGGTGACTACTGTTTGATGAATGGGACTGATGAGGGGGACTGTGAATGAGGGATTTTGTGCTGACTGTAGGGTTATAAGGGAGTGATAGGGTTTAGAAATGCAAATTAGGGTTTTGGGGAATAATTGGAATTTGTGTTAGGGTTTTAGGGTTTTGTGGATAGGGGAGTAGGATGAGTGGAAATGAGAGAGAGGCAAGAGATATGAAATGAGGGCAGTGTAGTGGAGAGGAAAATGAAAAAGGTGTAGGGGACAACAACAAAAATTCCAACTTTGCAAACCCTAGGTAGTTTTTCAATGAAACTATGCAACAAACTAGGGTTTGTACTTCACCTTTTGAAACACCATCAAAGAGGATGAAAATCTCTTGCAAAGGGACTTTGGGATGCTTGACTTACTTTTTGAATGAATATCACACAAATTAGGAGCTTGCGCAAGTTGTTGGAGTGAAATTTGGGCTAAGAAGGCAGGTGCACTGCGCCACTACCCAAGTACACCGTGCCTTTTTGCAGACAAGTTTTGGAGGCCTTCATGGTGTCCAAATTAGGTGAAGGATAGCTTTTTGGAAAGAATATTGAGTCTAATTTCCAAAAGAACTTGAATGTTTGAATTTGGAGTTCATTTTCCCTATCAAAGGTCAAATCTCCCAAGTATGGTCAAAATGTGCAAAATGAGGTTGCCTAAAGGATGAGTGTTGTTGCAGGCAACGTTTGAAGGTCCTCCTAAACCCCAAAATGAGCTCATGGTAGCTAATTGGAAAGATATTTGTGTCTAGTTATCATGTGACTCATCAAGAAATTCATTTGGTGAAACAAGCTAGGATAAATCTTGATTTTCCCAAGGTCACCTCAGAGGTGCATCAATTCTCATGAGGAAACTGTATTTTTGACATTTCTCTAAAACCATGACACCTACGTAAAAAGTGAAGGAGTTTTTTATTCCTTGGAATATTTTGGATTGAAACCTCGCTTAGTGTTTCCAAATTCATCTTTTCTTGCTCGAAAACTTCATTGGAGTAAAACCTATCCCGATGTGTAGAACAGGGGATTTGTCGAAATGAAGTGAAATAAAGGGGATAAGGGGCTTCTAAATTATTGAGAAAATTTTTGGAAGTAGGGAGGGATGTTAGAAAGTAGGGGAAAGTGGAATTTTAAATATTGAGTGACGGGAAGGGGTCTAAAAGGGAAAAACACAGGCCTAGCCTAGAAAATTGTCAAATTGTAGCAAGAAACTAGGGTTTGTGCAAAAATGAGGAATTTGAGGGATATCAGTGATAAGAAGTGTTTAATAAGATACATTAAGGATATGGGAAGGTGTATGAACATAAGGATACAAGTTTTGCTAATGATTTGACCATCCAAGAGAAATTACCTTCAAAACCCTAGGAGAGGGAAATGAACCTTACCTAGGCACAACCGAAGCATGAACAAGGTGTAAAATGACGCATTGAAACCTGGCATGATGATGAAAACCCTCTGAATGATGGTACATCCAGCTGAATGGTGACATGGACCGACATTTAGAAAACTTTGAAAGGAGTGAAAACAAACCCTAGACCTAATACCTAGTGACCAAATTTTGCTTGAGGAGTCACTAAAATGACAAAATTTGACCTTGACACCTTAAAATCACTTTGTAAGAGCATGTTTGATCACTGGAGGAAGGTTTCAAAGGCTAACATTAACAGGATCGACCTATAGAGCTCCCCTTGTTTGATGTGGAGGATTTGAAGGGGTAGGAGGAAAGGCGAAGGCTTTGGCAATTAACACATCTTAACTAGTCAACATTCATAACTCGTACAAAGAGATATTAGCTCGAGTTTTCTTCAAATATTCGATGATATTGTAATCTAAATCTACAGATGATGATTCTTGTGCTGAGTGCTGCGTTTAATAGGTCGTTTTAGTGGTAACCCCTTTGGACGAATTTCTAGGTCTGGATGAGTCTCCTTTTGTATGGATTGGTGACTCGTTAGGGCTTAAATCATTCGTTTCTCTAGGTGAAGAATTGGATGGCTGGTTAGTATTGGTGGGGGGTAGGATCGTTCGTAACAATGCTCTTTTCTTGTATTCTAGAGTAGCATCTGACATAGTACCTTTACTCCTAAGCTTGTAACTTTCGGGATGCTTGGGGGAGCATCACCAACGATGGCTTCTTGAGTAGTGAACACTTCCCCCCCCCATAGACAACTTCGAAGGTTAACACAAAAAAAGGAGCATCATCATTTGGAGGGGAGTCATCCTCTTCGTAATCGTTACTATCTTCCTCCCCCTCCCTAGTAGCTTGATCTTCTAATGGCTACGTGAATATGGTAGTCATGTTATGGAGCCATTGCAGGCAGGCCTTCTCAAAGTGGGAGGCATGATGGAAACTACATAAGTTATCTTTTCCTAGTGCCTCCACGTTGATGGTTGAGCTGGACGTTTGTGACACTTTAGGGGGGAGGTTGTTAGTTTTCTAGAAAATGGGCTTAGTGGGTTTTCCTCCTCCCAAAGCATCATTAGTTATTCTCTTTAGCTCAGACACTTCATTAGTCAATTGTTTTAGGGATTTGGCCAGTCCCTTGAAATTGAAGGGATCTTTGTCTTTATCTACAGTTTTACTTGATGAGGCCTGATTCTTCTTGTCGAAGGGCTTTGCATCCTCTTGGGACTCATGATCTAAGGCACCAATAGAAAGAAGGTCCTTTTCAACTTCGAGTACAGTAGCAAAGTTATCTACCAGGGTGAATTTTGCTTCGCGTTTAACGAAAACGACAATATCACTTCCCAGAGCCCTGGTGTAATAATCAATCGTGATGGAATCATCAAGGGCTACATCCATTGGGAACTTATTCAAAATGGTGGTGAATCATTTATTGAAATATTTCACCTTCTGTTTCTTATGACATTTCAGCGTGCTGAGCTCAGTGAGGAGCATAGAAGGTGTCTTGTCTTTTGAGAATTTGTCTAGGAATGTTTTCTAAAAGTATTCCCAAGTGCGGATGGAGATGAAAAGTAGCGACTGATACCAAGTGGCTGCTTTATTTTCAAGGGTGTACGGGAATAAATGACATGCTACATCGGCGTACTGGACCTTCATCATCTATAAAGCTAGGTAGAAATTACTAATGTGGTCGTCAGCTGAGGTCCCTTTCTCAGGGTCAAACTTCGGGAGGTGTTTCTCCGAATGGAGAGGCATGCTGTGGAGTAGACCTCTAAGACTCATTCGGGATTGAGCCATCCAAGCCACTGGTGGTGGGCGGTGATTTCCTCTAGGTTTGAAAATGAGGCAATGATGATTGTCTTCTGGTTCACTATCTGTGCCTGATACCTCGCTAGTGTGAGGGGGTCGCCTGCCTTCTTGTCTAGGCACTCTGAGGTGTCTTAGATCTCTAGTGTTTCTCACATTCCTGGTATTCCTTAGGTTTCTCAGGATACGCTAATTGTTGTAGAAGTTTATGTGGTCTCTAAGGTAATCCCCGATTCCTTGTCCTAGGATCCCTTGAGTGCCCCCAGTGAGAGGATGATTCTTAACAGAGGTCTCTTCAGTGATACGTCAATCATTCCCTTGCATCTCCTCCTGACATGATCAATTATTTTCATTGGTGAATGTACTTGTAGGGTCACCTCCCTCATCTTCAGTCGCAACCCTTCAATAGATATCCTCTCAACTACATACGCATAGTCATTGAGCACTACGTTGATTAACTAGAAGCTAGAGTTAATAAGGACTCCTTGAAGTTTGTGGTGAAGCACAGAGGTGCACGTATTGGAAAGGGAGTTAGTGGCAGGAATGCATTTCAGACCCCTGGCGAACTGTCGAGTAATAGGGCGTAGAGCCTTGAGTTGTTCGCTAATGACTTCGAACATGGGAAGTTCCTCTCCTCCGGGAGCATCTTCGAGAGGGGAGACTTGGGATTCTTCTTGAAGCAGCCTGGTGAAGGATGGCCCATAAGGGGGATTGTATGGTATCTCAGCGGGCGTGGGAGGTCGGGGTTGGTTAGTACCTTGATGGTAAATTTTGGTGTGAGGGCATGGATTAGTACTTTCCATGGCCCTCCTTTTAGCACCAAATATGTTGATGGGCTGGAATCTTCCACAAATAGCAAGGGGGACCTCCTTGGTGTAGGTTACCGACTAGAGCCTGCACCATTTGTGATAGTGGTCCCTTCCGATATGTAGGCCTGACTGTCGTTCAGTTTTGTTGAGCCTGCTTCGAATGGAGGCAAAACATGAACTCAATTGAAAGCATGTACCTCAATAAATACAACGAAATAATTGATAAAACTCTTATACCTCATAAACCATGAATAGCCAGACTATAAACAACATAAATCTTATGTAAAGTTACTAATATCAGGCTTCAAATAACACTCATGTTCGCCAATATAAAATTCTTAATAATTGTAAATCAGTTCACAATGATCAAACCTTTATAAGCATAAACAAAGGTGCAGTCAAAACAGATTATACCAATACCAAAGAAATATTTCACCAACATGAGCATAGAATTAGCGAATCAAATACCATTCATACGAAGCAACACAAATTTTGGAGTATGAGAGAGCATATGAGGAAACCACAAATCAAAGAGCTTTCAGGAACATCCGATCCATCAAGTGAAGAAAATACTCATGGCATTAGAGCATAAAAGATCTGAAGAATCCAATAGTCGAAACGTACAATCGCTCCTTGCATAAATTAGAAGAACATAAATTCTCTTAAGCAATGTATATATCTCCAAAAGAGTCCTCAACAAATGGTATTTACAAATGAGGCATGAGGGTATATTTATAGGGTGAGAGTGACTCTTGGCCTGCCCTTCACTCTTGAACTTCCTCATGACCTTTCATCTACCTGATGACTTTTGGTATTCCACATGATGTTTCATATTCAAAAAAATCACTTTTGGTATTCTACATGACCTTTCATATTCAAAAAGTTTTCTATGATACTCTAGAAAATATGTCACCAAAAATAGCTATCGACCTAATTCACTAATTTAATGATGGAAAGTTCTGGAATGTCAAGCCCGCGTTGTTCTGTCAAATATGTGCGCCATAGGTTGTATTCTGTTGCAATGGGACTGATCTACGGTTGGTCTTTGTCATGTTGTTTCAAGCACTCGAGTGCATCTGGGATGAGGGTGGTTCATTTGGCATGCACATGATTGTTCAAGGTTACCAGTTTGGTGTAGAGCCTCATTGGTTCTACCACATAACGCGTAATATTTTCTTTGGTGATTGGCATGTCTTTCATATGGGCTGCTTGTTTATATGTCTCTAAGAATGCTTGTACTTCCTTGGAGATATCATCTTGCTTCCTTACATGTCTGACTTCCCCTATTAAGGGAACCCCATGTAGTTGTATCACTGATTCCAAGCCATTGAATGGATGCGTGTAGGATGCCAATACCCTCTCGACATCCTTGGTAAATTTGTCTTTAGACTGAATTTTGATGCGGAGTTGGACCTTACTATTCTACATGGTGATCTAATCCTTCTTAGGGACCACCAACAGTGCTCCTGGGTACTTGATGAACCATTCATGTATCTTATCCAAAGCAGTCATAGCCTCCTTAAGCATCACGACTCTTTATTTTGTGTGGGCTTGGATGGCCATGATTGGAGCTACTGTGTAGTGCATTTTAGACATCTCTTAATACACTAGTGCCATGGCCTCCCACAGAGTCTCTGTTTATGCTTCAATTTCTATCTGGAATTATGTTGTGCTTCTGTGTACTAAACAGAGTGTCACATTCTCTTCCTCCATCTTCCTTTTCTCCTATTTCGCCACGGTGGCCCTCTATTCGGATGTATAAATCCTGTTCTGCAGATTAGAAATCTATTTGGTTATCTGGGCCACATTGCGTTCTGTGGCGGCAACAAAGTTTGTCCCATTTGAGGCAATCATCTGAGGGTTTGTTGTAATGTTAGGAACAATATCCGTAGCCATGGTTACTAATAAAGGCTCTGCTGGATTCCTGCTATAATAATTTTTCCTTTCCTGTACAATCTTGAGGTTTATTTCATTGAAATTAAGTCTATTGAGATCTAGGACTTCCTCGTCCTATTCCTCCAAGATACCTAGTTCTTGAGGGGGAAGGTGTCTGCCAGTGAGGGTAGTGGTAGGAGACACATCTAATGAGGGAAACTCACTTTGTCTTGTGCCCGAGTCAGCTATCTTGCTAGTATCTCCTTGTTCACTTTCCCCTACTTCCTTCTCCTTGTTCCTCCTAAGATCTTCTTCATGTTTTCTTTTTCCTTCCTCTACAAGTGCTCACTGCCTCTCTAGCTCATCTTCCATATCTTTTAGCTCTTGCTCTAACCTCTTGTTCTCCTCTTGCCTTCTTTTCTTAGATCCTTCATCCTATTTTTTCTCCTCCTCCTCTTCTTGCACTCTTTTTTCTTCTTTCTGCTTTCTCTTCTCTACCTCTTCTTGTGCTCTCCTTTCTTCGTCTTGTTGCTTTATCCGCAGTTGTTTCTCGTTTTCTTGCTCTTCATCCCTTCTCTTTTTCTCGCTCTCACCCTGGTTGTTGGAATCTTGAGGTTTTTTTCTCTCTAGCTCCCTTTTCCTTTTAAGCTCTTTCTTCCCCCTTGCCAAGTTGGCATCCATTTTTTCCAACGTAGCATCTTCCTGCTCATGGTCTCTCATGGTGTCTTCTACCTCTTTTCCTTCTCACTTCTCAGATTCCCTGGTGCCTTTTGGTGCCTCGTGTTCCTTTTTCTTTATGGTAGAAGCTTTTTCCTTGAGGCTCATGTCTTCTCGGGAATTGTCCTAGAGCTCATATTTTGTGGCTTGTTGCTCGCATGCATTAAATTCCCTTGTACCTTTATAGTAGTTTTTTTTCCCACCTTCGAGATCCTTTTTGGTATCAGAATAAGACCAACTGAATTTTGCCTTTTTTCAATGGGAAGCCACGACTTTCTCAGAATCATATGTTCGGGAGTTGAGGGTCACAAAGTGGCTTCCTTTCAATGCCTTAGCCTCTGCCTCCACTTGTTTGAAATTTTCAACCACATATGCTCTGATGGGGAGAGGGAAGGAAGTCCTGAGTTTCTTTTTTCCTTTCTTCAATATCTTTGAAAAACCCTGCGCCAATTGTTAGCAAACCTCTGGCAAGAGCATTTTTTCCATGAAAAACTTGGGTAGGGCATGCAGAGGCTTATGGGTACCGAACAATCTAATGAATGTTAGTTCTTCAATGGGAAACTAGTGCGCTACCTTGACGACTGTCTTGATAGACCTCTTGGACATGCATGGTGGTTCATCCCCAAATAGTAGCTGGTACAACGAGTTGATTAAGGGTCTAGAGATCATATCTAGCATGCCTTTGTAACCCATGTCCCATAAGACCTTGTAATGGTTTTGCACGGGGCTAGCTACTGATGGGTCCTAGTTCCAGCTCGAGTTCTCGAAGTAGCATCCCGAGTAGACAACACCGAGGAGGTATGAAGACATATAGAATTCCAGAGGCTATTTTGGTTGTGGGAGCTTTGAAGCAGCTATGTTCATTTTCAAGGTTGAGCAGAGGATGCTTGCACAATTAAAAATTATTCCTCGGGTGGCAACAACATACATGAGGGGGAACCAGGTGCCGTTAAAAACATCGTAGTCTCACTGGCCATGCAACCGACACATCGTTACAACAATGAATTAATATACTTTATGCAATCCCTTTTCCTTGTAAGCCTGATCTGTTTTGACCCGCAACTTTGACGGGTCTTTCCGCCATTCCCTTAGGATGTCCATCACTAGAGTCACAAACTCAGTGAGCCACCTGGTACTAAAAACCTCTTGTTTCTCAGGGAGTCTATAGTAGGCACTAATATCTCTCAAGGAGATAGCGGCTATGGGTTCCCCATCATGGTCCCTTATCATCCATGATTTTGTGTCTTTACATTGAAAGATCCATTCAATAGTCTTTGAGCATGGGAAGACTTGGGGTGCACCGCTACCTTGTGTAACCTTCACTTTTTGATGTTTAGGTATACTTGAAAATCCTCTTGGGATTCCAGAATGTCTCATTTCACAAACTCCTCGTAGATGCTATACCAGGAAAGCCTTGTGGCTTTACTGATGTTGCAAGCAATGTCCCTGAAGATGGGTGGCTCCTTGTCTTGGTCGGCCTCCCATGACCTACTTCTTGAGCCCCCATGAGTAGCCTTAGTGGTAGGGGAGCTATTTCGTCTTCGAAGAAAGATATGGATATGCACTCTAGATCTACGTCACCTGGCATGTCAAAGATGCAATCCCATGATGAGAGAGACAGCATGAAAATCAATTGAAATTGCAAGACAAAAGGGTTTCAGTAGGTGGTAGGACAGTCACAGGGATGGCAGGTCACAAGGTCACATGTATAAAAAAGTGACTAAGTGACTTACTGTATAGGTCGTAAATTGATAGGAGTCACAAAGTCACAGGTCGGCTAGACAGGTGGCATGGTCGCAAGTCACAAGTCGCAAGACGATGGGGGTCGCAAGGTCACAAGGTCGTAGGAAAAGGGATATCGCAGCCTTAAGACGTGTGACTTATGCTTTTAGAGGATCAGGGAATACACTGAGTGGCCTTAGGAGGCTAGGGTCTCATCCAGACAAGTAAATTTAGGCTTACTAGTGAAAATTGGGAAGGATAAGGTCGAGAAAAGGCTGATGTGTGGGCCTATGAATAATGAAAGCAACCAGGACAATTGTTTTAGGAAAATGATGTGTAAAGCTAAGTAAAATAAGCTAAGATCCTAGGGCGAGAGGAAGCCAATGGTCATGGAATGAGGACAGAGACACCTGGTAGAAAATCATGATTTCTAGGAAGGTGAATGGTTACTTACCTAGAGAAAGACGTGTGCACACCCAAGTCGCAGACTTTCCTAGCGCTCCGTGCGACCAAAGGAGCAGTTACAAATGAGGTTGGGAAACCTTCCTTATATAACTTTGGTCGCACATGCATGGTTGCATGGGTCCGACATGCAACTTTGCAACTTATGTGACCACAATTAATTTCCCAACTCCAATTGAATTGTTGGCACCACAATCCATTTCTCAACTCCAATGTTTATAGGGAAAGGAAAACTTATTATTCTACTTCGTTGTCAAGTATGTTGAATTAAAAAAAAAATTGGTGCAGTTACTAAAGGAGGGAGTTCCTTTCTTGTGGGACTATCGTAACCAAATATCATTTGAAGCCTTGAAACAAGTTCTTACTTCATCCCCACTTTTGAGTCCTCCTGACTACTCGCACAACTTTTTATTATACCTAGTAGCCTCACCATCCTCTATTCGCATGGTTCTAGTTCAAGAAGATAACGATCATAGTGAGCATGTGATCTATTATCTAACTGAACTTGAACTTAGGGTATTTTCGTGTGCAGAACCTTTCCTTGGTAGTCATTTTCCTATCAAATTCTTCCAACATTACATTCTTCTGCAACAAACGATTTTCATGGCCTTGGAGAACCCTCTGAGACATATTCTGTCTCGTCAAATTATTGGAGGTAAGTATTTAAAGTGGAAAGTTACCCTCCAACAATTTAATTTGGCCTTCACCACTCTTATGTGAAGGAAATCTCTAGTTTTTGTTGAACTATTATCAGATATTGCTAGAGTCAACACAAATGAGGTAACCCTCGATCCCATGTCAGATGAATTAATCTATCTAGTTGAATATTTTGACTGATGGTAAGGAAATATCTTTTTTTATCTTTATATTCCATGATTTCTCCTAGATCTATCAAAATACAATCGTCGTCGCATCCACCACCAAGCTAAGGACTACTTAGTGCTAAAAGATACCTTGTGTCTTCATGGCACTAACTTTGTTCTTCGACATTGTCTAACATTTGATGAAGTGGAACACATTCTTAATGACTTCCTGGTTGGGTCATGTGGTGATCATATTTAGAGCATGGCTATTTCCAAAAAAATCTCATGTGTAGGATACTATAGTTTGGCTTTGTTAAAAAAATTCATCGTTGTAGTCTAACAACACCACCCTTGTCAATATTTTACAAAGAAAATGTTCGCAACCCATACCTCCATGCACCGAGTAGTTGTTTTCGATCCTTTGTCTAAATGGGGAATAAAATTCATCACTTCCAATCCTAATTTAGATAATGGTCACGGTTTCATCATTTTCACTGTCGACTACTTCACGAAATGGGTTAAAGCCATTCCGACATATAAGGCTAATGTCATGGCTTCCACATTATTCTTGTTTAATCAGGTAATCTGTCACTTTGGTGTGCCCCACGCAATGGTTACAAACCATGGATCACATTTCTAGAGTCACGTGATGCTATACATAACCTCTATGCTTGGATTTCACAAATATCATTCATTTTCATACTACCCACATGCTAACATCTAAGTCAAAGTCGTTAATAGCATCCTCGAAAGCATGATATTCCAGTTAGTAGGAAATCACAAGGCCATCGGGTATAAAATGTTATATTTTGTGCTTTGGGCATATCAAATGTCAATTGAAACTGTTATAGGCTTCACACCATTTCAACTTGTTTATCGTCTAGAAGCAGTTCTTCCAATCGAGTGTCAAATCCCATCACTAAAAATCATTGTTGAACTCCCACCTGAAATTATTTCTGAAGAAGAATGCTTGTTATCACTCGATGATTTGGAAGAGACTAGTCAAGATGTTGCACTAGATATTGAAGCAAGCAAACATCAAGTCAAATCTCAATATAACAAATGAGTTAAACTTCATTCTTACCAAAAGTACAATCTTATTTTAATTTATGATCAAAAGCATGACCTCTTGGGTCTAGGAATGCTTCAACCATTGTGGATTGGTACCTGCATTTTCACTAATTTTCTTTCTAAAGGATCCTATCAACTTTAGTACTGTGATGGAATTCCACTCACTGAGCCTCGCAATGAGATCTATCTAAAAACATAGTATGCCTAGTGTTTCACTAAGCGTATGCTTTGTGATTTTATGTATACAAGTTTTATTTCCTTTTTTTGTGTGCTCGTTGAATTTGCTTCCTTTTGGCTATGTTTGGTTATTTGTCTCATGCATGCTTCTCTTTTTACAGATATTTCAAATTCACTCTCACCATACATTGGATATGTGGATGGTGCCATTCGTCACATGTAGAACATTTCATCATCATCTTGGGTACTTTACACACTTGATTGAGAGCTACTTCGTTCTGAAGGGGTCTTCCTTGGTAATTCTACTAACAATATTGCTGAGTATAGGTCTCTTATTGAACTCCTTACAGAATCTATATCTCTTGGTATTTCAAATTTAGTGGTCAGCGTAGACTCCCAACCAGTTGTTATGACTTTGAACAATCATTATCGCAATTGTAATACAATTTTATTGCATCATTTTTTTAGAGTTTAGATTTTGGAAAGTAATTTTGAGTATCTTACTTATAAATGCATTCCAAGACAATCTAATGAATTAGTTGATTCGTAAGGAAACTATGTATTATATTGTCATCTTTCACATTGTTTCTAGTTGCATTCATGTGTGTACATTTTCATTAAAAAATTTACATAAAAAATGTCAAATAATCCAAAAAACACCAAAAGGTATGTGTGTGTGTGTGTGTGTGTCTATATATATATATATATATATATATATATATATATATATAGATATATATATATATATATATATATATATATATATATATATATATATATATATATATATATATATATATATATATATATATATATATATATATATATATATAAAGTCTGGTACATCCAAAAAAAATCACAAAACATGTGTGTTTTATCCAAAACAGCTTCACTGAGCCTACCATTGTCACCCTACGACTATCATCTATCCTCTACTATTATTAAACTTATTTCTCATGGTAACAGATCACAACCCTAGCTAACATAATAAGAAGAAACAAAAATATCTTTGTTGCACCCACTATTTACCATTGTAAGTGGATCAGTATCTCTCTGATGGGAAGAGGCATCACACCCATGCTAAGACCTTTGAGGCTCCTCGCCACCTCAAAAAGGATTTGAGTGTCAACTCGCTCTTCGAAGATTACTATGGCCCAAAGCCATGGTAGTTTCTCTTTCTACCCTGCATGAAAAGTTATACCCATAGGATGAACAGGTACCACATATATGTCATGAAAGGCCTCATGTTAGATTGTTTTCACTTGCGTAATTTTTTTTCATAAAATTCAAAAGTAAAAAAGTACTTTGCTCACTGAGTTTCCTTCTTACCTATTAGTCCCCACTATGTACTAGGTGGAAAAATCAATTTTGAATCCCTTGAATAGTCCACCCTAGCATTTGGTAAGTCATCAATCATCGCCATCTGAACTTGTAGCCAGTCAAAAAGGTCTACGATGAAATAGTGTCTGATAGGTCTACCTCTTGTCCAAGGTACTCAGGCTACCCATATATCTAACCTAGGCTCACTTGGACCTTGTATAGCAAGACTCACCCTTGGCCTCTAAATAGGTTCTCTCTTTAGCATAAAGGATATTATCAGTGTACCATATCCAAACTCTACTTGGGTCTGAGTCTTGCATGTTGTCATTTTTCTTTCACTCGAATGAGGACACTCTCACACAATTTAGAAACCTATGCTTGTATGCAATCTAATCCTAGAAGATTTTTGGATTTCGTGCCCACATGTTGGTTGTTAGACCCTTCCACTCATAATATCATCCAAAAAATATACCTCAATGGTCTTTCTCTCAATTGTTGCACTGGAATTTTGTTACTGACCATAAGAGTACTTGATGTGCAATAGTTAATGATCAAATCACTAGTGGTTCTCGGATCTACTATCCCTCTTGCAAAATTTTCTCATGAACCTCTACATGATAAGCGACTGAGGAAATATATCTCATCTCTCTCAATTGAGAGCTCATGGTCCCCAATCCTGTATGTTAGTGTCAGTCTTTGCAGCCTTCCTCCAGTGATCAAACATGCTCTTACAAAGTGATTTTAAGGTGTCCAGGTCAAATTTTGTCATTTCAGTGAGTCTTCAAGCAAAATTTGGTCACTAGGTATTAGGTCTAGGGTTTGTTTTCACTCTTTCCAAAGTTTTCGAAATGTCGGTCCATGTCATCATTCAGCTGAGTGTACCATCATTTAGAGGGTTTTCATCATCATGTCAAGTTCCAATGGGTCATTTTACATCTTGTTCATGTTTCAGTTGCGCCTAGGTAATGTCATTTCCCTCTCCTAGGGTTTTGAAGCTAATTTCTCTTGGATGGTCAAATCATTAGAAAAACTTGTATCCTGATGTTCATACACCTTCCCCTATCCTTAATGTACCTTATTAAACACTTCCCATCACTGAGATCCCCCGAATTCCTCATTTTCGCACAAACCCTAGTTCTTTGCTACAACTTGAAAATTTCCTAGGTTGGGCCTGTGTTTAGCCCTTTTGGACCTCTTCCCCTCACTCAATATCTGAAATTCCACTTTCCCCTGCTTCCTAACATCCCTCCCCACCTCGAAAAATTTTCTCAATAATTTAGAAGCCCCTTATCCCCTTTATTTCGCTTCATTTCGACAAATCCCTTGTTCCACACATTGGGATAGGTTTTACTCCAATGATGTTTCTGAGCAAAAAAAGATGAATTTAGGAAACCTGAGAGAGGTTTTTGTCCCCAACAGGCCAAGGAAGAAAAAAATCCTTCACTTTTTACACAAGTGTCATGGTTGTAGAGAAATGTCAAAAATACCATTGCCTCGGGAGAATTGAATGCACCTCTGAAGTGACCTTGGGAAAATCAAGATTTCTCCTAGTTTGGTTGGCCAAATGACTTTTTGGATCAGTCAAATGATAACTAAACACAAGGATATTTCCAATGAGCTATCATGAGCTAAATTTGGAGTAGAGGAACACCTTCAAACGTTGAGTGCAACAGCACGCTGCCTTGAGGCAGCCTCATTTGGCACATTTTAACCAGTCTTGGGAGATTTGCTTCTTGATAGGTCAAATAAAATCCAAATTGAAACATTCCAATTGGGTTGGAAATTAGACTCAAATAACTTTCCAACAAGCTATCTTTTGCCTGATTTGGACACCGGGAAGGCCACCAAAAGTCTCCTGCAAAAATCACTACGCACAAGCTCTATGCGCCGCACCTCAAGCCCAATGCGTCGCGCCTTCCCTATGCGTCGTGCCAGTGTATTTTTGCACTGAGAAATGTAGCCCAATGTGCCACACCTTCCCTATGCACTGTGCCAGTTTCCCAATACCCCATGCCACCAAAAACTTCAAAAACATGCTCCAAATTGCTCAAAATGCGTGGGTCTTCACTTGTACAAGTAAGATGGGCTTCCATCGTTTCTTTTGATCCAAGGTTAGTGCTCGTGGTTGTCTTATGGTGTTTTTATCATCAAACCCTACCAAAGAAAATAGTATCAGGGTTTTGTGTTAATTATTTGGCTGCCAAGTTATCCCCTCACCTCAATCACTCCCTACTCCATTTTCCCTTGATTTTCCTATCCCTAAGTCACATCATTCCATCTTATTCCTATTTCCCCATCTCATTTGTAAAATTCCAAAAACCTCAAGTTTTCCAAACAGTCAAGTAACTATCCATTGTTCCTATATTTGTCAAAATTCCAAAGGGCAAAACATCACTTGACAAGACCCCACTGTCCACACTGCCCTATTTCCCATAGTCCCTCCCACATTTGGCAATTGCACCAAATTCTCATTCTTCATCTCATTGAAAGCCAAACAGACTTTGAAACACCCTGAAGGCAGACACTGATACATTATATGACCGAGACAATGACTCTACAACTGAAACTGCATACACCAGGAGGGTACTAAGGAGGCGCAAAACACATGATCGGCTCCAAGTCTTGACCGAAGCTTCTTTGACTGAGCATGGCACTTGATGAGGGACCTACAGCCCAAATTTCAAGAAATTTGGGGCATTTTTGGCATTTTGACAAATTTTGGTACAAAAACGGGGTTTTTCTCCCTGTCTTAATAGTAAGGGTTAAATAGAGATGAAAAGACTTTCACCAGAAACAATGAATTTTATCCAAAGTAAAAGTGAAAAACAGTTAAAAAAAATTTAAGGTTAAAAGATGAAATCAAAGCATAAATGGTACATTCTTCAGAAATTTCTTGTTTAAGTCATAGTTTTGCAAAAACTATTGTGACCAATGCAAGATGTATTTTGAGATATTTGAGGTTGGATTTGTTCCTAAAAGGCTAATGTACAAAAACCTATCTCGAATTTTATACAGGTATTACCAAAAAGGAGATAAGTGCATGTCTTCACATCCTATTTTTCAGTTTGTGCAAAGTCCTATTTTTGACATCTTTTTGCAGAGAATAGTTTGAAAATATGGAGTTGGATTTTGGGAAACTAAGAGAGGTTATCTAAAAAACATTCTTATCTATAATAACCTCTTTCAATTTTTACATATCTATCTCGGATTGAGATATACAAAGGTATCAGTGGACCCTAGGTTTGCAGAATTTCTGGGGTAGAATGCACAAAGGAAGGAAGTAGTTAGTGACTGGGATGCCTCATGGCCACTTAATAGTTGCTATCAAATTTTAATTTCTCTTATTTTTCACCATAAATCCATAAAAATAGTGCCAAATAGATTCATTAATTTTGAATGGCCTTTATTTAAGTTCTATTAATGTAAAATAGTTTGAGATATTTGTAAAACCAATCTTGATATTTCTTCAAGATATTTTAGTTTAGAATTAGTATAAATACTTCTTCATTTGAAGTATTTTGGGTGGATTCAAAGACATTTCTATAGAAATTTTCTTCTCAAGTTAAGGAGCTATTGTAATTAAGACTGGATTGGCTTGCTAGATCATGGAATAAAGTTAAAGACATTTCACAGGATTCTTGTGCACAGTGGAAATCAATTAAGTATTATCTCTTCATTTTTATTATTGTTTTCTCTTCATGTTTATAAATATTCACATGTGTCTCTATGAAATCTGAATTGTGAACAAGGAATGATATTTCAGAATTAGCTTTAATAATCTTTTTCTTGATTGTTTACTTTCTCTATGTTTTCTGCTAAGCTATCTTGGTCTGGGAATTCTTAATTGCTCCCTTACTTCTGTAGTTTTCCCCCCCTAGGTCCATAGTAAAGGATTATTAGTTTCCCTTTGCTACTGATCTCCTTTTGCTCTTCATCTTGATCCTGGTCTAAGGATTCTTCATTTCCCTTTCACCCTGGTTAGGACTACCTCATCAATTGGAACCTGAAGATTTTCCTTTTGCTTTGATAGCCTGCCCTGTGAACTCTTCCTTTAGTGATTGATCTAATCTAGTTAAGCCATCCTTTGATTGATTCCATAGCCCAATGGCTTGAAAGCCTTGCTCTATCCATCTGTTCCCAGAATTCCACCACCCAACCAAAATCAAAACCTTATGAGCACTAAGAACTAGCCTAAAATCCCACAAAAACAAAGTTAAATTATAAAGAGAGAGCCCTCTCTAGACTTAGGTTGGCTAGAACCTGAGTCTAAAAGATTAGGTTTGTGGTTACCTCAAAAACTTCTTTCTTTAACCTTGAGAAAATTCTAAGTGATAACATAGTGGCGACTCCACTGGGGAGAACTAACATTTTCTTTAGAATTGTTTTATAGGTTTAGATCTGATCTATGATGGTGGAAAGTGATCAGACACACAAAGGTTAAAATCATCGATATGGTGACTCCAAATCATTCTACAATCAAGACTCCACTGGAGGAATGAACGTGAAATAACTCTGTGAAAAGATCAGGCTTTTAACTTGGATTGTTATCTAAGACATTATGTTCCTTCTCATTGATAAATTTTTTCAATGTATATTGTATTTTAGACAAGATTTTAGATTAAATTTTTATTATTTCCCTTTGAAAATTGTAGATATAAAGTCTCCTTACACATTTGAATAGCAGTCTTCTAACTCTTATGAAGATCATTTTCCAATTGAGGAGCATCAAACAATTAAGACTAATCATACAATCCATGTACATATTCCAATACCTCATAAAGTTCCTGATAGATATAAACCACTCATTTTACCTGCTACACTCCATGCTTCCCTTGACGATTATCACAAGCACCTCCCTAGCTTTGATGGAGAGAATGTTATCACTACCCAAAAACATATTCAAGCTTTTGAGAATTATCTTAACTTATTTGAAGTAGATTAAGAGGATGTCCATATTAGGATTTTTTCTCTTTCTTTGTGAGACAAAGCCAAGAGTTGGTTCAAAACCCTGCCTGAGGCAAGCATCTCAAATCTCCAGCAGTTTCTCAAATTCTTCCTTGATAGATGGGTAATCAAAGTCAATTTTCTTGTAATAATAGAAGCATATAATCAGTTAAAAAGACATCCGGATGAGACAATACAACAATTTTTTGATAGATTTAATCAAATCTATTATTCAATGCCATCAAATATAAGACCTCCTGCTGATTCAACTCTCTTGCATTATCCAGAAGCCTTTGATCCAGAAATGGAGTTTCAGCTGAGAGAAAGGAACATTACAACACTTGAAGAGATCCAAAACAGTGCAGTAGATGTAGAGGCTAATTTGCTAATCAAAAGGGCCAAGTTGAAGGAAGAAGAGATGAAGAACATAGATCTAGAGGAATTGACATCTTTAGAAGTTAAACTAGACATTTTGTTAAAAACAGTGGAAGAAAGGATACAGAAGATCACCATGAAAGATAAACTTTTTGTTCAAAATCACCATGAATCCTTTGTTTCACAAAAAGAAGAGGTTGACAGCCATGAACAAATTCCTGTTAATTCCAACTACCATAAATCTAAAGATAGAGTTATAGAAACATATGTGGAGAGGCAATCTGCTGATCTAATATGTACATTTGGTGACATTACTTCTTATGATGATGTGCCTAAGTTTTATCACTATAACAATGATTATGTTCCACAAATACAAATTAACCTTGGAGAGGAATCAGAAGTTACTTTGGGGAATAAGGAAGTGCAGGTTCAACAGCTTGAAAATAGTGATCAGCTTGTTCATTTCAGCTATGTGAATGAGGAGGAAAGTGCAAAAAATTTTGAAATCAGTGAAGGAACTTTACCATTATGTTTTTCTTCATTTCAGTTTACCAGAGATAACTTTCATGTAATCATAAATCAAATGTCAACAATTTTTTATATTAACCATCTAGAGGACAATAAAATCCTTGTTCAAGACTTCTCATATCTAGATTTGCAGCCTCAAAATGCTATTGAATGTCAGGTTGCAGAATAAGACTTGGAAGCTGGAACATATGATCAAATGATCCAAGATGATTCCCAAACATTCTATTCTGAGGCAATTCATTTTTTGAAAGGAAATTTGCATAATCTATCTGTAAAAAAGGATGAGCAGTTTTTAGATAATCATGTAGTTTCATTGGAACCAATAGAAAATAGATTACAATAGTCTCTTCAAGTCTTTCATGAACCAATAGCTGATGTGTTGGATGGCATTTGTAGTAAAATTCCTTCTCCATTAGATAACTATGACTTTGAAAAAGGTATTGATACAGACTTGGCTAGGCAACTAGTTTTCTTGCCATTTTCAGAAGAAACATCATCATAAAGCTCATTTGAAAACATGCAGGGTGATAAAGATGGATGCATTATTTTAGTTTCATGGCATGCAAGAGATACACAATAGCAGTACGGTTGTTTGAATCAGTTCAAGAATAGTGTATATATTTTACAAGATCCTTTTGTATAGCTTCTAGAGTCAACAAAGGAAATCAAGAATTTCCTTATGTTCTCAAAGGTTAACAAAGTTATATTTGATTTCAAGATCTCAATTTTAACCACAAACAAGCACAAGCAAAAAAAGTCACCAATGTATATGATGCTTGAGTGGTTGCATTGGTTGTTTCATTTTACCTAACCAATAGTCAGAAAGCTAATTAGAGTAAGTAGGTAGGATTTCAGTTTGAATAAATTCAGTTTTCAATAGCAACCTTATGTTAGATCAGATTTCAGTTTGTAGAAAAGGTTACAATTTCAGTTCAAGATTTTCAGTCACAAAGATTATACAACAGAGCATACACATGTGTGGGATTGGCCCAATGGATCAAGCTACTAGTCAACGGTGTTTTTAACATTTCACAAGGAAATGCCGTCCCAAAGTGGAGGCACTATTAGGTTCCTATACCAATAGGCATCATAATTTTTGAATGGCTGAGATTAAACTTGTAATATGTACATACCTTTGCTTTTTGCAAATGTTTTCCATATTCAAAAACTCAAAAAAAATTAAAAAAATGTAAAGAGGGTATGTCCTAAAAGAAAAATAAAAGGACAAAAAGAATGAAAAAGGTCAAAAAATATGAAAAATGAACCACAAGAAGAAAGAAAAAGACCATGAAAGTGTGCAAGTCAAAATGCCACTACCATTTACTTTGATGTAGAATAAAAAGATTTTGTGCAGCTTGTTACCTTTCCCACAATCCATGGATAGTCAAAATGTTTAAACTTGGCTACTTCATGTTTTAAATTTCTTGTTTATAGATAGAGAATAAAATCTGACAAAACTGTTTAATCTTTGCAGATAAGTAGATAGGTAGAGTTAATAGAAGGAGCTCAACTGTTTAATCTGAGCCCTTGGATTTAATAAGGTTAGACTTAGATAGATTACTTTTGTAAAATAAAAGAAAAAGGTTTGATAAGGGTTTTCCAGCTTAAGTGCACCCTAATAAAGAGTAAAAAAAATGGTAGGATGAGTAGATGGGTAAGTAGTTGAATGGTTATAGAATTGTGATAATTGATTAGATAAGATCATATCATTTACCTTCATCATCAAATTTCTAAAGTATGGATGATAATTGAGTATTTACCAAAGTACACAAAGTCAATTGATTAACCTCTCTCGTTCATTACATTTTCCACTTAACTAATTTCCAAGAAAAGTCTTAAAGCACCTAAAACCTTAATTTAAAGGGGTTTAGAGCATTTCTCTGACTTCTGAAGGGACCGAACCCTCGGCCCAATAACTTATAGGTCCTAAGTACTAAAATTCCCCTCACAAACATTCACCCCTCCATAATTCACTTATTTTCCCTAAAACACCCCTTTTTCGTAAGGATAAAACCTTAGAAAAGTAATCACCCCCATGGATACCCTTTTTATGAAAACCCACAAAATGCACTTAGCCTAAGTTATAATGTTCTATCTAAAAAGCAAAATTACAAAAACACATTATGCTTAGCGCACTTCGTTTATCCCTCGCAATCTTCATATTGACTTTCAACATTACTTATATATTAATTCCCCAGAAATACCCCTTTCCCATATATTTTATTAAACCCCTTTAATTTTAATATCCCACCCCGAAGTTTGAAACATAAAATTTATTACTGAATAATTAATGGGTTAATTAAGTCGATCAGCAACTAATTAATAACCATGACCCACCACCAAATAAAAGAGATTAATTAACTGATTTGTGGTTAATTAATAATCTATCACCGCCAATGAAATCACTCCCGATGTCATTAAACTTCCATAATCCACAATTAATTAATCCCGCCATGCTTAAACCTCCACCGGGTCCCTCCATTAACCTTCATATCAAATCTTTGCCCCAATCACCGTACAATCTGGTCCCTCTTGATCCAACAGTTGACCTTCATATCGGGCGACCTCCGAAGGCCAACCTTCACCCACCCGATATGGGTGGTTTCACTATTCACCCCATTGCTACATGGCGCCTGATGAATGGCATCGGGCAGCCTCCGCCCAGTACCGCCAGGTGCCCATACGTTGTGTGAAAAAAACCGCTTACCACCTACTCGCTACGCGACAAACCGTCTACTGTTCAGTTCACACCATACTTTAAAAGTTTGCCTGTTAAAGTTCAAACCCCAAAAACCCAGGTTTTTTCACCGTTCACCCATTCTATTGTGTAAATTTATGAAACCCTTCTGCTCCACCTAAAGCCTATGCTAACCAATTCAAGCATGGTTTACCTCTCGAAATCACTTTGGACTCACTCCATAGACCTATAAAGCTCGATAAATCAATTAAAGACCCTCCCTGTCAACCCAACATTTTCCTAATAGTTTGTTTTATTATATAGGCAATCAGAAGACTGTAGCCTTGGATAAATAGTCTTAATACTAGTCATGAGACATGTTTACTCTAAGATTGTTATCAAATCGATTCAAACAGAGATGGAAAATAAAACATACAGTTAAAAGACAAGCAGAGGAAACACAAAAATAAAATAATTTACTGTTGAAATAGACAGTAAAAACGTAAAATATATAGTGGAGATAAAAGGACACAGTAAATAACAGTCAAAGTGTATCAGGGTTAAAGAGTATCAGATTGAAGACCAAGTCAAATAAATCAGCTAGCATGAAGATAAACAACAGCGAAGGTAGTTACAAAGCATACAGATTCATGTCAAAGTGAAGATAGATGAAAAGACAGAGCGGTAAAAGTAAACATGGAGGCAGTAAGGGTTAAACAGAGGTGAAAACACTTTCACCAGTAGCAATGAAGTTTATCCAAAGTAAAAGTGAAAACAGTTAAAAGAAATTTAAGGTTAAAAGATGAAATCAGAGCAGAAATGGTACATTCTTCAAAGGTTTCCTGTTTAAGTCACAGTTTTACAGAAACTATGTTTTTCTAGGAGCTTTTTGTTCCTAGAAGGCTAATATACAAAACCCTATCTCAAATTTTACACAGGTATTACCAAAATTTAAATAAGTGCATATCTTCACAGCTTATTTTTTAGTTTCTGTAAAGTCTTGTGTTATGAAACCAGCTCAAGAAAAGATAGAAAATATAGATCAACGCCTTAGAATTTAGCCTCTTCGAGGGGGTAACCTCCTTTACATTACATAAATGAACAGTTCTTGGATGATACAAATGAAAAGACCTCCTTTCTATATATAGGAGTCTAAGGGGTTATAACATAATCAGAGCCGACATAACAATAATAATGTAAGGGCTTCTATGGGGCACAATAATAACAATAGTGGGCTTCTATGGGGCACAATAGTAACAATATGGGCACTACATGGGTACATAAATATAATAAGTGGGTTATACTAATAACAATAAGGGGTTACACTAGTAGTATAGGGGCCTAACATGCCCCTCTCCTTCAAAAAGCGTTGTCCTCAATGCTTGAGTAGTTCTTGATGCTTCTGTATAAAATTCTTGTCCTCCCATGTGGAATATTCAGCAGGTAAGTTCTTCAACTTGATGAGATACTCTGAAATTGATCGATTTCGTAGCTGTCGGGTTCCTGTTTCTGTGACTGCTCCAGGTTCCAATATGATTTTTCCTTCCTCTTCAATTTCTGGCAATATTGCTTGAATTGGGATCTTTTGCAACTTTTGAATAAGTGACCATACTTCTTCGTCCTTCTTCCATTCATCCCTTGCTTCGTTTATCCAATTTGGTTGGATAATATAAATAGCACAAAAAATGCTTCCACATCCTCATCCTTGAAGAGTCTTCCCATTCGGTAAGGTCGTCATTTTTTAAGTGCATGAAGTATTGCCAACATTTCCTTCTCATAAATAGCTTGCTTTAGATGTAGTAGTAAAAATACCCAATCACCTACATCAAAACATTTTTCGCTACAATGTTGATCTACCTGTTGTTTCGTTTGATTTTGCACCGAAGTAGAGTTATCCTTTAAAAGTTGGAGAACTTGTTGTTGATGCTCGATGTGATCTTTCTCTGCTTGAACCTTTTTCTTCTTGATATGTCCTTCTATCTTTTGAGGAGTGGTAATGTCTTCTAGTCCTTTACAAGATATGGTCAGATTCATTTCTTGATGCTCGATGTGATCTTTCACTTCTTGAACATTTTTCTTCTTGATGTGTCCTTCTATCTTGATAGTTTGAGTGGTAATTTCATCCATTGAATTACAAGATATGGTTGGATTCATTTCTTCTTTCTCGATGTGATCTTTCACTTCTTGCACCTTTTTCTTCTTGATATGTCCTTCTATCTTGAGAGTTTGAGGAGTGGTAATTCTTGCCAAGGCTTTACAAGATATGGTCTGATTCATTTCTTCTTTCTCTGCGGTGGTGTCCTAGCGTATATCCTCTTCTTTTGATGTTTCTTGATCCTTTTATTCCTCCTCTTCATATTCTATGTAAAATAATTTCTTCTCAGCACACCTATGACCTTTAGTGCATTTGCTATCACAATTGTAACAAAGCCCTTTTTCTCTTTTTTATTCCAATTGTTGTGGTGTAACCCTTGTAGGTTATGGAAGGCTGGGAGAAACAACACTTCCATATTTATAGTTGTGAGGGGTATGCTTCTTGGTTTCCATAATTTTGCTTTCCATTTTTCTTGCTAACCTGAATGCCTACTCTAATAAATCAGGTTCCCAAAGTCGAACATCATGTTGGATATTATCCTTTAAAGACCCTATGAACACATCAATCCTATGCTGCTCTGGAATATATTTTACCCTTATGTTCAATTTCTGGAACTCCTCAATGTGCTCCATTATTGAACCCTTTTGTTTGAGACTTATCAATTGGCTAAAAAAAGTGTTGCTTTTTGTATCCTCATAATGTGCTATCAATTCTTCCGTAAAAATTGCCCAAGTGATAAATTGTTTACGAGAGCAAAGCCATTGATACCATACAAATTGATTTGGTTCCAAATATAAAGTTGCCATACGTACCTTTTGTGTGTTTTGCACATTATTGAGATCGAAGAACTGCTCCATCTGTAATATCCATGTGACGGGATCCTTGCCATCAAACTTCCTCATATCGATTTTTGGAATATAGTGGGTCTTCGATCCAACATTAGAGTCTATGGAATCATGATTAACATTTCTTTTGTTCACATCATGAGTTTCCTTTACAGCCTTTTCACCATTAGTAAGTATTTCTTGTAGAAAATTTGTCAAATCTGTCTTCAAATCTACCATGTCTGTCTTCAAATTTGTCCTCAAATCTGTCTTCAGATCATCCATCTTAGCTTCCATGCCCTTTATCTTAGATTCCACGCCATTTATCTTAGCATTTGTTAGCTTTTGTGAGCGTGACATTTGTTGCACTTGTTCTTGTAATTTTGATATATCATGTAGCATTTCTTCCTCTTCTTCATGAGTCATGCTAGAGCTTTCAGGTTCCTTACTAGGTGTTTGCATTTTCTTTCCTTAGGGCATCAGTTACCGATAATAATTCTTTACTATGCCCTTTGAATTCCTTCAAACCAATCTTATGCAAAAATTAAAAAAGAAAACTACACACCATTTTTTTACTTTGTAGAAGCCTGATATTGAATCTGATGTATCTCTGTAATTTCGAATCATCCAGTTTTGAAATTGTCACCTGTAGTATCCTTCTATGTCCTCTTTCCAATGCCACTAGTCTGATCCAAATTGGATTCTCCAAGAAAGAGTTATGCAGAATATCCCGCAGTGACCTGATTATAGACTAGTTCAGTAGAGCGAAATTGTATGAAGTGCAACGTGTCACTGTTTCAACCTCTAACTCTAAAAGATATATAAAAGAAAACTATAGTCTGTTCTGTTTCTATACCTTCTTACGAAATTTCAATCCGAAGCACAGAAATACAGTTATGACGATTTTCCCCAGGTCACCTGTTTTGAGTGTAATTCAGGAGTCTGCAAAAAGACCAACTTCCTCAGATCATATCTCCGAAAATATCGCGCGAAAAGATCTGAAATTTGGACCCAAGGTTCAGCGCAATTTCTTCTCAAATGGGTTTTTTTTGTGACTTCTGAAACGCCACAGAAAAGAAGTTATAGCGAAAATTCCACGATGACCTGTTTGGAGCAGCGAAACGGTAGAATCCAAAGCTCTGATACCAAATGTTATGAAACCAGCTCAAGAAAAGATAGAAAAGATAGATCAACGCCTTAGAATTCAGCCTCTTCGAGGGGGAAACCTCCTTTACATTACATAAATGAACAATTCTTGGATGATACAAATGAAAAGACCTCCTTTCTATATATAGGAGTCTAAGGGGTTATAACATAATCAGAGCCGACATAACAATAATAATTTAAGGGCTTCTATAGGGCACAATAATAACAATAGTGGGCTTCTATGGGGCACTACATGGGTACATCAATATAATAAGTGGGTTATACTAATAACAATAAGGGGTTACACTAGTAGTATAGGGGCCTAACATCTTGTTTTTGACATGTTTTTCCAGAGAATATTGTGAACAGATGGAGCTAAATTTTGGGAAAATGAGAGAGGTATATCTCAAAAACATTCTTATCTACAATAAATTCTTCCATGTTTTACATATCTATCTCGGATTGAGATATACAAAGGTATCATTGGACCCTAAGTTTGCAGAATTTCTAGGCATAATGCACAAAGGAAGGAAGTAGTTAGTGACTGGGATGCATGATCATCACTTAAGAGTTGCTATCAAATTCGAATTTCTCTTCTTTGTCCCCATAAATCCATAAAAATAGTGCCAAATGGATTCATTAGTTTTGAAATTCCTTTACTTAAGTTCTATTAATGTAAAACAATATGAGATATTTGTAAAACCAATCTTCATATTTCTTCAAGAGATTTCAGTTTAGAATTAGTATAAATACTTCTTCATTTGAAGTATTTTGTGTGAATTCAAAGACATTTCTATAGAAATTTTCTTCTCAAGTTAAGGAGCTATTGTAATTAAGTCTAGATTGGCTTGATGGATCATGGAATAAAGTTAAAGATATTTCACAGGATTCTTGTGCACAGTGGAAATCAAATAAGTATTATCTCTTCATGTTTATTACTATTTTCTCTTTGTGTTTATAAATATTCACATGTGTCTCTATGAAATTTTAATGATAAACAAGGAACGATATTTCAGAATTAATTTTAATGCTCTATGTCTTGACTGTTGACTTTCTCTATATTCTTTGCCAAACTATCTTGGTCTGGGAATTGTTAATTGCTCCCTTACTTCCGTAGTTTTCCCCCACAATTCCATAGTAAAGGATTCTTAGTTGCCCTTTCTTATTGATCTCCTTCTGCTCTTCATCTTGATCCTGGTCTAAGGATTCTTCTTTTCCCTTTCACCCTGGTTAGGACTACGCCATCCATTGGAACCTGAAGATTTGCCTTTTGCTTTGTTAGTCTACCCGGTGAACTCTTCCTTCACTTATTGATCTGATTGAGTTAAGCCATCCTTTGATTGAATCCATAGCCTAATGGCTTGAAAGCCTTTCTCTATCCATCTGTTCCTAGAATTCCACCACCCAACCAAAATCAAAACCTTATGAGCACTAAGAACTAGCCTAAAATCCCACCAAAACAAAGTTAAATTATAAAGAGAGAGCCCTTTCTAGACTTAGTTTGGCTAGAACCCGAGTCTAAAAGATTAGGTTTGTGGTTACCTCAGAAATTTCTTTCTTTAACCTTGAGAAAATTATGAGTGATAACATATACTACAACTGAAACAAAACACTAATACTTACCCTTAGTTTCCACCTTTGTCTTGCCTTTTTATGCACTATGGATCAGTTGCCACAACAAGCAATCATACAGTGACTTCTCCTCAACCATATGCACCTACACATGGTCTGCATGACACACATACAACTATACATGTCATATTTCATCCTGCACTTCATGCATCCATACCAATTTCATATGTACAATTTGTAGAAAGTACCACCTATACACGTGTACCCAATACCAAATACCCATAGCATCACCTACATTACATATACGTCATCCACATGTTTTCAACCATGTTAGTATTATGCTAAAGAAATTTGAAATTTTTCATTCACACTACTTTTAGGTAATTCAAATCGAACCATGTTTGGTTTTTGGATTGGCGAATAAGGAATTCATGGACCTATTCAAATTTTGCAACTAGGGCATGACTGAAATTATTTTATGTCAAAGTATTCAAATGCTTTTATTTAGCTAATATTTTTCATGTATCTTGTGGTTGCATGGAATTTTCAACAAATGATAACATAGATACAGAATACAACATTACAAAACCCATAACTTTGAGTTTTGGGATTGAATCTATCCCATAGACAAGGTTTTAATAACAGTGGAATATGACCTTTTCTTAATCATAAAGCAAAATATTGACTATGATAGTTAATCTAGTATGGACTCCAATGTTATTTTTGAAGTTTAATTACCATATTAACCATGTCTTTAGCAAAGAAAGCAATTGTTTGGTACTCAAAAGTACTCCACACATAACCTAGTTATGCCATCTTCTTTCCTAGTTGCTCATTTTTTATCCAAAGATAATCGAACAATCAACATGTATGTATCCACATATATGTATAAATCATAAGTGAAGGTTACAATTTTCTGCGTTCCACACCCTCCAAGTTTTCAGGCATTATGTGTACCAGGGTGTGAACCTACGTCAGTTACATGTTTACACCTCACCTTATGCATTAAATGACCCCTAGAAGATAAGATAATATAACCTATCTATCCATTATCACATTCGTTTATGCAATACTTGTTACATTGTCTTATTCGGAACTAGACAACACTATTAATGGAATCTGACAATTTTGATAGGAAATATGCATCTCAAATTGTACAATTGTCAATTGGTTTGAATAGTTTGCTAGATATCATTTTATCAAACTAATTATCTTTGTACACCACATCCTTATTTACCAGTACCACTTAGCCATCCAATATGGTTAAATCATCCTAATGATTTAACAATGAGTTGTTGCATGGTTTATTATTCTCTCTCTTCTAGAACCTTTTGTATGTCACACATTATCTGGTGCATGTATTATTTTATTACTAGCATAAGATCCTTACATCATCATAAGCTGTATTAATGCGAAACCTTTTGGATTTATCGAGAATTTGTCTATTAATTCATATAATCATGTTCTAAATCTAGTGTACAATTCTTGTTATTCATTAGGCTGCTCTGAATTGCTTTATTTCTACTTCAAGTGCATTCAACACCACTACATCAAATTTGTTTATCATTTCATAAAGCATGTATACTTTGTTTATATATAGTAGAAACATGTAGTTCATTTTCATCTTATCACTTCCCACAAGAAGTACATTTGCAAGATCTACAATGCTTCTGCAGATTTGAAAGGTTCCTATTTGTGAGATATTAACAGAACCCCATCTATATCTAGATGGATATGTACATTAAGGTACACCTTAAGTTTCAAAATTTCACCCATTAGAATTTGAATGAGTTATTGGGAAGGTGCTCTTAAACTTAATCTTTCTACTATTAACCAAAAAGCGCTAGGATCTTCTTTCACACTACCATTATGTATTTACTCTAGATGTACTTTTGGTGTGAGTCCCATTGACCTTCTTATTGGAGTCATAATTTATTAATGTATGATTTCTTCTCTAACATGCATAGAGTGACCTGTATTACATTTGTGCATTTCATTCACATCTTTGGCCCTGTTCCATCAACATTGGAATATAATTTGTGCCTCGTATCTTCTTTAGTTATAATTATTCAGATATTTATCTACTCATACAAAATCTATATCTTCCAAACTATGCGTGTCCAATTAAATATGCATGTTGTTATTGAACATGTGAATAATTACCTATTAAGGTTCAGTTTCCTCCAACAACGTATATTTGGAAATTTTTCCTGCTAAGGGTAAATTAAATGATTCATCCATTGCCAAAACCATATCATAAATGAATTACATTATTACATGTAGACGTGCCAATCAACACAACAATATTAAATCGAAAGACAATAATAAAATTACACAGTCTCTGCGTAGTGGAGAAGCCAAGGTGCCGTACAATATTTTCCAAGATCTCTCCAAGATAGTCATATCAAAATCTTGGATGACCAAATTCCCATACAATGAGTTATGAGGGACTATTTATAGCAAAGGGTGGGGTGACCCTTGACATTCCCCTTTTTGATCATTCATCTAAACTCATGACTCTTCAACTACTTTATGACTGTTACGTTCAACTATCGCCACTTGAGCTTCCACTTGACAACACATTACATTACAATGCACATGTGCCCATGTGAGACAAAATTGCTTGAGCAAGCCATGCAAGACATCACTAACACTCAGACCGTTGTAGTGAGACCAACTCTTTGACATCCTTGTGATGGTCGAAGGTGGTGAGTTGATGCCAAGGTTAGTTGTCCATGAAGGTATCTATGCACTCAATGGTGACATCTTTCTAAAGAAAACTCTTGCCTTCGTTGTATCCGGGTTCACTGATATGGCTCCTCTGTCCAACTTCTTTGATACCATGTGCATGGTCATCCTGGGTGCGACCAGACTGACAATATGTTGATGCATAGTGTCTACGCTGATCTCCAAGCATGTGCTGGTGGTCATGCACATCAACCTCTCAAAATACATGAACAACTCCAGTCAAATTTTCTTCTTGTCTTCGCCTAGGTGACTGAGACGAATGGGTGGGATCGCATGTGTGCACACAATGACATGCATGTTGCTACATTCCCTTGCATGTGATCAACAAGACTTCTCACCTTGTTTGCTTCGTGTCAGCTGCTGGGATGGATCTATAACTTGTACAGGCATAGTTTCATCCGTCTATGCATGTTGTGCCCCCTGTTGTACCTTTTCTTGTTGTAACTCATTCTCTTGTCCATGCAACTCCTGGTCTTCCTTGAGTTGCTTCTTCAACACATGCTACTCCTTCTCTGTTTCTCTCTCTACCTTTGCGTGATCTTCGTGTCGCACTGTCACCTCATAGCCTCAATCTCCAAAGTTTCTTTCGTCACAAGTGGATCTGCTTGAGCTTGCAACTATGTTCCACCTCTCTTTTATCAACGACCTTCCTCTTGCATCTGTTGCGTGCAGGTGTGATGCCTTTTGATGCTTCTGATGGTGTTAGTTGTTGTGACGTTGTTTCCATTCATATTGATATCCTTTTCCATGAATAACTTGATGTCTTATTGGGTAGGCAAGTTCATAAACACTTGACCGACCGCATGCCCAAGTGTGCTCTAAGCGGTGTCTTCGACTCTACTCTCCTGGAAGCCATTGTACCTGTTTTGCTGAGAGGCAGAGTAACACCTTTGATACCTGTAGACATAGCAACACTCATGACAAGAAATCTATCAGTATAAAACCAAAACAAACTAGAGGACTAACATACAACATACCAATGTGACTCATCGTGAAGGTTGCACAATTTTCACCAGGAGGCTGGGAGACTGACTACCAAAACTGTGCTAGGAAGAGTGCAGGCTGTCAAGAGGCTGATTGACTACTGGAACTACACAATGCATAGTCGATCCTGGCCTGCTGAGGACTGAAATTGTGCAACGCAAAATTTCAGTCAGCAGCGACATACAACTAGAAAACTGCACTGCAAAATTTCTCGGACCAAAAGGACACTGCCTCCAAGAATTGCATAATGCAAGCCTGTAGGTCAGTTTTGGGCTAGAATTGCACAATTTTTTGAGAGAAGGCAATGCCTTCGCTTCTAGAATTGCGTAGTACTAGCCAAGGAAGGCACGGGCTAGGCCAGGGTAACCTAATCCGGCCAACAGGTGACTGAAAACATGAGACGTCTAAATGCATGGCGAGATGAGTGCAAACAATAGCGAAAGATCATACATGCAAATGACAAGTGCAAGATTTAGAAAACGGGAAAGAATGCATGTGTGAGAAGTCAGTCACCGCAACAGAAACCGTTCATTCAAAACTAGTGTCATGCATGTGATAGCTGTGAGATGCGATCAAAAAATGAAATGGTGCTTCCACAAGCTAACATACATTAAAATGACAACAAGTGTTCATTGAAATCAAGAAGACAACACTCACACAAAGTGAAACATAAAAAGTGATAGAAACATAGAGCAAGGCATGCAAAGTGAACTTACCCTGAAACAGGTGAGTTGAATGTGCCGACGACTCCTAGATTCAAAGTGGGATGTTAGATATACAAGTTTGATTTTAGGAATGATCTCTGTAGCATCTAGTCGATGAGTTTTAATAAAATCGATGTTATGATGCGCACACTACAAATCTAGGAAAAGTGACACTTGACGTGAGGTTTCTGAAATGATCCTTGCATGTAAGCTCCAGCTACTAGAGATAGATCCCTGAATCAAGGGATTCCCTTACATGCTTTCTTGGGAGAAGTAGTCCATGAATGAAAATCAGTTTTTCTCAGTCCCATGTGGAACCGGTCAACCCAACGACACATGCAACAGTCTGTTCAGCTAAGGGGAAAAAATGCGCATTTCTGGGAGGGAGTTGGGGTGAATTCCCAGAGGGATTGAATAATTTCTAGGTAGAGCAGTTGACTGCTGCCTAGAATTGTGTAATTTCTAGGCTGAGCAGTCTTGCTGGGAGGAATTGTGCAATTTTTCCAATGAACAGTGACAGACATATTTGTGCAATTTTGGAGCCCAGCAAGCTGTGAGATAGGATTACATAACTTTTGGAGGGAAGGCTGCTTCCCCTCCATAATTGTGCAATTTCTTGATGGAGTTTCTCAACCTGCAACTGCACCAACTCTAGAGAAACAACCTGTGAGGAGGATGCAACAAGCTCTGACGCACATGCTAGGAATCTGGTAGAAAATCACTGAATCTTGTGTACTTGACAAGGCAAGACATGTTTCAATGAAAGGTTCATAGGGAGGCTCCAAAACAAAGCTAAGGAAAAATTTATGAGGGTGGTTCTAGCCGCTACAACACTTGGTGAGACACTAGTAGAGCTCTAGCTCTCTGAATGAACCTTGTTCATGAAAAGAAAGTCTAACACCTCGGGAAGTATTGTTTAGTTCTCAGTTCATATTAGTTTCCACACTTTCTTGATTGTGAGATGTAGCATCTGCAAAGATCTTGGTTGATTGACACACATTCCAAGCGAAGTCAACACAGTTGTTTCGATTGGGGTTGAGGGTTATATTGGTGCACAAGAAGTATAGTCGTCAGAGTCTTAGTTCCATCTCTAGTTTTTCTCTACTGCCAGCAGGCCTAGATAGTACCCCAAAGGAGTCACCCAGGAACACAAGCATTGCTCTACTGTCAGTGAGCCTGGTCAGTACCCCGGTGGAGTTACTTTCATTACCTCTCTGTGCAGTAATCCTTTCTCTTTTCTTTTTCCTTATTCATTTTTCATTTTTGAAATTTTTCACTTTTCATTTTTTTCATTTGACATAATTGTGCATCACACTTATTCATTTCAGAGGTGGAAGAGGTATACCGACTTATTGAGAGTAGAAGAGGTTTTTCCCTTAGAGAAGTAGTTTATTATATACCTCTGACATGCTTGTTAAGGTTTCCCCCTCACCTTACTCTACTTGATTGAGCTAACAAGGGTTAACCCAAAAACAATAGACTAGAGAAGGTGACACTATCTAGCATGCAAGCGTTGTGTTTTCACCAAGGTTCACTTCGAATAGTACGTATTTTCCATCGAGGTATCATGGACTAAAAGTAACAAGTTTATCATATAGAGGCAGGATGACAGATAACCAAGTAGTGATAGCTGCACAAGGCCTCTTGTACTTTTACCCAGCTTGTTTCAAGAGTCATGCATGGTTTCATGCAAAACTAACCTACGAATAGAAAAAGCAAACAAACAACAAGGCAAACTAGAAGTAGAAGTAAATTTGAAATCAAAGTGAGTAAGAAAACAAGCAAGTAAAAGAACAAGCAAAGAAAGTAAGAAAACATGCATGCAAGCAAACAAAATGAAAGAAAACACTACTCCTACTCCTAAGCTAATGGTGCATGGTCTTATCACGTGAAGTGATATTTTCAATGCAGCCATCAACGCATTGGTTGACCCATGTTGGTGAATTCTTGGTCCGCGAGCAACCCGGTTGTGCAAACCAGCAAACAAGAAAGATATAACAATGAAGACAAACACACTTGATGTTTAAAAGTCTCCACATGACATAAGTGAGTGCATGTACATGACATGTGGTCCATGTACTTGTCATGGTGTTGTGCGACACTACGTGTAGATTTGAAGCATACGCATACTCTTGACTGTGACATGAAAGCAAATGAAAGAAACAAAGACAACTTGTGTTGTGCACATGTGCTTTCAATGCTTCCTCCAATGCATGAGCGATGGGATCATGCGGTTTGAGTGGAGGAAGCATGATTTGTGTGTGAGATTGATATTCAATGCATACATATGATTGATGAGGAGCCTCAGGTGATCAGACAATTTTTTGATCAGAGGCAAAACCCACCTCAGGATAGTGAGGGCCTGACATAACCATTAGCTCAAGCTAAAGTGCCTCAATAGTCTAGGGTGTTTCGACTTCATCGTCAGATAAATCAACTTAAATAGGTGGCTTTGAAATATAAACTACGATAGAATCATGATCGTGATCAAATATGAGAGTAAATGGATCATGATATCCATGATCAAACAAATCAATGCTTTCATCAGCATCTTGACGATTGGGTAAATCAAACAGAGGGGTATATGAGAAGCGAACAAATTCATCCTCTATTTTTATGAAAAGGTAGATGAAAGGTCAAGTGGATTGTCAATGAATAATTTATCATATCAGTTTGAGATGATGGACTGACATCTAGTGTTTCCTGCGAGTGATCGACAATGGGTGTATCTGTAGATGAAGATACAAATGCGAAATAATGGATGGCAAGTTCACCAAAGATGTCACGAAATAATGGAGGGGGCTCAGACAGAAGGGAGTCATCCTTTCCCGAGTATTGATGCTCAAGCTCTAAGTCATACTATTCATGAATGACAGTGCATGATGGTTATGCAACACCAACTTCGTCAATGCCCTGATCCTCATTCACAACAAGTGTAGAGTATGAAATGGAAGAACACAAGACATTATCATTCAGAGGATCATCCGAGTGCGAAGATGGAGGTTGTGGTACAAAATGTATATGACAAATCAATGACCTCACAACCAAATCTGTCCAAAAATTAAGCAAAGTGATGTTGGGAGGATATGACAGTTGAACAAATGTGTGAGCATGATCTCTCGCGTCATTCTAAAGTAGTGGATATGTTTGATGAGGGGACGGCGGATAGTCACTTGGGACAGTGACCGTATCCGTCTTTGATTTCACACCTCCATCACTAAAGATTGTTGAGCGAGGTTTGAGTTCAAACTTCTTCTTGGGATGAGAATATTTCTTATGACAATACTTGAATCAGTCCCAAAGATAGAAAAATTTCGTCTGGCTCTTCAGAGCTTGAAACTGCAAATCACGGAAGTGTTACCAAAAATCCATAGGTGATTCATGCAGAGCCTTCCATTGTGGTAACACTTTTTTGGTCAAGATATTCTAGGTCAAAATAATAGAAAGTGTCTTCAATGCGGTCACATAAGTGATCAAGTGAGTGCACACTATTAGTTGGTAGGCTACATGGCTACTGATGTGAAAATTCGCAAAGTGTGTATGAAAGTAACAAACAAGCCTGTTCGTTAGAACATCCATCATCCTTATGAAGCAAGGCAAGGAAGTCATGTACGATTTCAGGCCAGGCCATTTCGCCTTCACCATCATACATGGATGTAGACAAGAGATCAAAGAAATCCCTCGTGATGGTGACAAATTTGGCATGCAAAAAACGTCATGGAGGGAGGAGAGTGCAACACTCCATGATAGATATGAAAAGGCTCATAACGGGATGAGAGGGCATAGCTTGTCATCTGGTCGTCCTTCTAGCGCCAAAAACGTTGACGGTGCTGGACCCATCAACATGTCAGGGTATCTCCCTGGTAAGAACTCCCAATTGGACCTCAGACCATTTGGTGTAGGAGTCCCAGCTGTGGATCGTACGGTAATGCCTTGACCGCGGTTTCATAGAGAGGCAAGTTAGATGTGACAGTTGTGGAAAGACAAGGATGGTGCATGAATGGTTCTAACACACTGAGAGTGGGGTTGGAAACTTGTGATAGCACACGACTTGGAAGGGAACACACGAGAAAAGATGCATCACAAACTGGAAAGAAAGTTACCTAACAATCCAAAGTGATGGTTAAACCAATCAACAAATTTTAGTAAGATTCATACATACTTATACAGAATAGTCCATACGTGCACATGTAAGAAAACAGATACATATACCAATTAGAGTAAACAAGATAGTTGGAATAAAATATGAAATATGCATGAAACATGTTGGCTTTGTTGTATTGAGAAGCGTAAGTTCCAGTCATAAAATACATCCATGTCCAACCACTAGTTCCGACAGTAGAACGATACAGCTAGAACCGCCTGCTCCTTCAAAGAGATATACTAGCTCTGCGCAGTGGAGAAGCCAAGGCACATTATAATACTATCCAAGCTCTCTCTAAGATAGTCTTATTGGAAGCTTGGCTGACCAAAAGCCCATACAATGAGTTATGATGGACTATTTATATCAAAGGGTGGGGTGACCCTTGACATTCCCCTTTGTGACCGTTCATCTATCCTCAAGACTCTTCAACTACTCTATGACTATTACATTCAACTATCAACACTTGAACTTCCACTTGACAAGACATTACATTACAATGCACATGTTCCCATGTGAGACAAAATGGCTCGAGAAAGCAATGCAAGACATCACTGACACTCGAACCATTGTGGTGAGATCAACTCTTTGACATCCTTGTGATGGTCGAAGGTGGTGAGTTGATGCCAAGCTTGGTTGTCCATGATGGTGTCCATGTTCTTAATGGTGACATCTTGCTGAAGCGAACTCTTGCCTTCATTGCATCCGGGTGCACTGATATGGATCCTTTGTCCAACTTATCTGATAGCATGTGCACTGTCATCCTGTGTCTGATTGGACTAGCAACATGTTGATGCATAGTGTCTACATTGATCTCGAATCATGTGCTGGTGGTTGTGTGCATCAACTTGTCAAAATACACGTACAATTCCAGTTGGACTTGCTTCTTGTCTTTGCCTTGGTGAGTGTTCCAAATTGGTAGGATCACATGTGTGCACATAATGACATGCATGTTGCTGCATTTCCTTACATGTGATCAACAACACTTCTAACCTTGTCTTCTTTGTGCCAGCTGTTGGGATGGATCTATAACCTATACGGGAGCAATTTCATCCATCTGTGCATGTTTTGCCTATTACACAACATTTTGTCACTGTCCCTGTACTCCTTGTTCCTTGATCTTGGAGGGCCTTTACAATGAACCCCGCATGCTTTTCCTTCATGGAGAAACTCCCATCCCTCTTCATGAGTAGATCATTTCCCTTTTGAACCATTTCCCCTAAAACTTCAAATTTTCCTCGTTTACAAGGTCGATGCTAATGACCTTTGTCTCCCACACGCTGATGTGCAAATATTAGCACTACTCCTCACGCCGATCAGAGCGACTAAGCTATGTTTTAGTCGCGTCAGTCCTGTTATGGAAAGTTTTTTAAATTAAAGCCAAAGCTTCTAGCTCTAGAATCTTCATAACAAATGTCTGGTAAATAGTTTGGCCGGGTGGGGTCAAGCATGACAGTTTGGGCTCCTTTCCCCTATAATGATGGAACTACCTCAAAGGATAAGTCCTTCTCCCATGAGAAGAGCATCCATCTCCCATCCATATTCCCTATATAAACCTCCCTTGTTCCCAAGCACAAGCTAGTTAGAGTGTTGGTTGAATTTGAGTATACTATTTTGATTAGACAAGTAAGCAATTACTAGTTGTAGCGATCTAGTTGTGTGAGGGAGAAGTGTGTTTGGTTTGGAGTGAAGCCTAAAGGGAAGGCCCTTTCAACTATTGTTGTTTTAAGCCATCATTAAGTGCTAGCATAAGTGTGTGGGAAGCCGGTCTTGTCAGAGGAAGACTACGATGTCAAGATGAATGGTTGTAATCTCTCTTTGATATTAATATATGCAACTATCGATTTATTTCCTACATGTTTTGTAATATTACATATTCATGGCTTAATGTTTCTTGACTCATTGTGTAGGTTGAATTGCAATTTCTCTATCATTATGTTTGTGTTTTGTTGTTGTTTACTTGTTTCAGGAGCTTGAAGAAGGAAGCGAGATATTGCAAGCGAGGACATCATCAAGCAAGATAAGTGACCAGGAGGTAGGCCCTCTTGATTGATTCTAACCTAAGGAAATCTTCCATAGAATGTATATGTTGTGGCTAGACCCATTATTGGGCTAGAAGAACTCATTCATGTCCGCACTTATAATTTTACTTCACCACAAATTGGTGACTCTACTGGGGAATCCCAATCCTTTTGTTTGTCTTGGATTTCATAATTTCATGAGAACTTTTCTAGTTTCACATTTTCCCTTTGGTTCTGTTCCTTTTCTCCTGCTTACTGTCCTAAGTCTAAAATTCATAGTAGCAGATCTGGTCCCTGTTTTGAATTTTTTTTCCTTATTTGCCTTGGCTAGCACATTTAATCCACTGATAGTCACACTGACCAGCACGAATTTCTAAGGAATAGTCGCGCTAACTCTGGCGCTTGTTGTCAGTTAGGTAGTCGCACTGATGCCTGTAAGTGAAGATTAGGGCTTGACCCCAATCTTGGCCAGTGTGTTCTTCTCTTGTAGTTTTGACCCTGTAAGCCTTTTAGACTATCTTCTACTTAACTAGAGAGCTTCATTTAGCTTGGTTTTTGTGCTTACATGCTTTATTCCACCCTCTGATGTGTTAAGTCTCGCCCTATGTGAAGTTCTTTTTTATTTTTTCTTTGAATCCCTCGATCAGCACTAGTTTTCAGTTAGGCAGTTGCGTTGACCAACCATTAGCGCTAGTTGTAGTGATGGTCAGTTGTGATGGTCTTGCTAATCAGCACTAGTGGTAGTACTGTTCAGTCGCACTGATCTCTGAGTTAAGAAAAGTTCAGAATTTCTCCCATTCCAGTGCTAGTGTGTCTTGACCCTTGGACTCTCTTCTTCCGCCAGAGGTGACTAGGATGCTTTGTTTTCTTCATTTTCAATTAAATGAGTGAAAGAGTCTCGGTTGTTATCTTCTTTCAAGTGTCTCTTTTCTCTTTCCAAGTATAGATTGCTTTGCTTGGTTTGACGAATGAAGCATTTATGCGTTTGGTTTGTTCGATTCAGTGAAGAAGTTGCTTTTAGTTTCTTTTATCATGCTTTGGATTTGATCGATGCTTGTTTGTTCGGAATTGTGAAAATTTTCATTAAAGTGCTTTATGTGAAAGATTCATTTTGCATTTTATGAAAAGGAGAACGTCATTCTAGTTTACTTAAGCGAAAATATTACATTAATAGTGTTATTGAGAAGATAGAATTGCATCACCATAAGCATTGGAAATCAAATGAAACTTCTTTTGTTGTTATAGGAAGGTTAAGTGAATTTAAGAGATTTATTAGTGAAATATTTCATTCTTCGATTGTTTCATTAGTTTTGTGTTTTCTATCTCTCAATTAGTGATAACTTTCATCGAAGACAAATATCTCTTTTCTCATATATCTGCATGTAGGATCTTTTGTCATATGACAATAGTAGGGCCTTGTAATTGAATCCTAATTCAAGATCAACCGTTAAAATTTATTGAATTAACCTAAGGAAGCATTGAAACTTAATGCTCACATTTAGTGGTCTAGGCTAGTGATGTGTTCCGACGTCTTTAAACCTAGCAACTGTCGTTCGCTTCGGCACTAGACAGCACTAGTACAGACTTGTGTTCCCCATACTATCGTGTATATAAAGGGAGACCCCACTAGGTTTCAATCCTTTATTTGTAGGAAGTCGAGTCTACTGCCTCGTGAATGTGATACATCAAACATAGCATTCAGGGAGATTTCCTTCCCGTACTTCTCGGTTCGCCCAGAGGTATTTTGCAGTTCACAATCACCTGGTATTCCTTTTGCCTAGATTATCCTGAATAGTCATTTGATCTTTTTGAATCTTTAACTTAAAATAGCACCCCAGCACTTGTCCTTTCAAGCTCATTTCAAATTGAAAGTGATAGATTCACCTTTCATCCTTTTCTCAACTCTTAAAATATGAAAAGGCAAAGTTTTGTTTCAGTGTCTTAAAATTAACTACCCATGAAATATTCCTGGTTAAAGTTATCTTCCTTAGTGACTCTTTAGGGTCGATTCCAATGGCAACATTTCTAGAGTCTACCAGTCAAGGATTCCCCTTGAATGGGAATCCTGGTCCTTTTCCTTCTTTTCGAAATATTGGTGCTCCTTATATGGAAAATTTTTCTCTCCCTAGGTTAACCATTGGTTTACTTGTTTCGTTATTTTCATCCTCGGTGGTCCTAAGTGTCCAAACTCCTACCCCTCCATCTCCTTCACTCAAATCACGTCACGATGATTATAAGTTTGACCCCTTTCCTTCTTCCCCCATTTCTTCACCCTCCTATTCTACTTCGTTTGGTAAAAGTTTGAAATCCAGTAACCAGTTGGCTAAGAAGAAGAAGATGATGAAGCAGAAGAAGTTAGATAAGCAAGATGCCAACTGTACAGCTGTTGCTCCAAATGCAGTTCCTGCCAAAAAACCTTTTTACCCTCTGTGAAAGGTCAAATTCCCTTGTAAGTTGTGTAAGGGTGACCATCTCCTTCGAGATTGTCCTGGCATTCCTAGAGTCTTAGAGGTATGGTCTCAAAACTTGAACCGACCATCCTCGTTGACCTCTGGAGATCATGTTGATGTTATGCCTTAGATGATGATGGTAAGAAGAAGGGAAATATTAGATTCCCCTGTAGGTTATGTGAAGAAGGACATCTTCTTCACCTTTTTCCTATTATGGATAAAGCTTCCAAAATTTTGGAAAATCTTACAGCTCCTCAACCCCAACTTCTTGTTGGTTATCAGAGCCTTTCTGGTAACCCTCTCCTAGTTGGTAAAGAGATTGACTTGGATTCATCTCTTGCCCCTCCTTCTCTTCCTGAGAGAGACTCTCTTGTATCTGTTCCTGACCAACCATTGGTCAAAAAGAGTGTCGACTTGGCTCCACCTTTAGTTGTTCACTCTGTTCCCGAAGAGATTAGTGATCATATTGCTCGTGTTCTTCTCATCTCCTCAGATTCCCACGAATAAAAGAGTGACCCTCCCATATCGATTATTTAGGATATTCTTTCTCCTATTCCTGTACAACATGGGGGAAATCATATGATACTGCCACCAAGTAGTTTTTTCATTTATTTCGATTGGGGTCCATTGACTACTTTCTGCCTCCCATCTCATGTTCCTTTCTAGATCATAGTACAAGCCTATAATACGGTAGTACCTAGCAATATATTAGATGAAGGTGCATCTATTAACATCATGTCTTCCACTACTTGGCAAGCTTTGGGTTCCCCACAGCTTGTGTCTGTCACCCAAAATTTGTTGACTTTGCACGGAGGAACCAATCAACCCTTAAGGATCCTTACAAATTTCCCTATTATTTTGGGAGGAAATACCATCTATATAGACGTGATAATAGTCCAAGGTCCTTTAGATTTAAATCTTCTCCTTGGACGAGACTATGTTTATGTGATGGGAGCTCTCGTTTCCTCACTTTTCCATGTGGTTTATTTTTTTCATGAAGGGAGAATACTGACCATTGATCAATTGTCTTTCATTGATCACCAGATGCCTCCTTTGAAACCATCATCCCCTATCAACTCTTGCTTGCAAGCAGTAACTTCCCCGCCACAGGTTAATTATGTGGCTACCCGTTCCATCTCTGCATCAGCTAATGATCACGCAGATGGTCTAGTACATTATGTATTGGGGGAATTGGAACCTGATTTGTCTTTGGTACCAAATGACATGTATTCCTCCCGAAGCGTGGTTCTTCCGTCTAGTGAAGAACTCTTGGGAGCCATGTTCCCATATGGTTCATGAACAGGGATGATGAGGATAGTTCCCGGTCTTGTGTTGACCTTGTTAAGAAATGAAACAGAGGGTATGAGGATAGTTCCTAGTCTTTTGTTAACCTCGTTAAAAAATGAAAGAAGGGGTGAGCATAGTTCATTGTCTTGTGTCAAGCTCGTTAAAAAATGAAACAAGCGTCTGAGGATATTTTCTTCCTATTTCTACCTCGTTTAAAAGTGAAACAGATGTCAAAGGATAGTTCTCTTACTATGTCAACCTCGTTAAAAAATGAAACAAAGGGTATGAGGATAGTTCCTGGTCTTGTGTTAACCTCGCTAAAAAATGGAACAAGGGGTAAGCATAGTTCCTTGTCTTGTGTCAAACTCGTTAAAAAATGAAACAAGGGTCTGAGGATTTCTTCTTCTTATTTCTACCTCGTTAAAAAATGAAACAGATGTCTGAGCATAGTTCTTTGTCTCATGTCAACCTCGTTAAAAAATGAAATAAGGGTCTCGAGGATAGTTCTTTTACTGTGTCAACCTCCTTAAAAAATGAAGCAACTCCCTTTTCCAAATTGAGTCTTTGATTAAGATCTCGTAAAATCCCAGTTGAATCTTTCCAAGATCTCAAAAGTGAACCTTCATTCCATCTACCTAGTTGACTAAAATGAAGCTTAGGGGGCATGTAACTCGATTGTGTCGTTATGCCGTGGGCATGCAAACTTATAGCAAGCATAGTTTTTCATTTCAAGCTTGTGTAAACGTGAAACCGAATCCAAGCAGAGTTTTCCATGGTTCAAGCTTGTGTAAAAATTAACCCATGCCCAATTTACATCTCGTGATTGCCATTTTTATAAAATATTTTATGCTAGATGAGCTTTCACTTGGTTTTTTTTCCTTTCCTGAGGGACCGCAGTGATGAGTTGTTTTATTAGCCAGCATGTTGACCATCACACGTTTTGAGAAGTTCCACCATTGTCGGAACTAGTTTCTACCCTTTATACCACTCATTCCTCCATGACGCATCACCTTTAAGCTCTTTTCTGACTCATTAAGCTCATATGAAAATATTGCCAAGTATTTTTTTCCCTTTTTGACTCACTAAAGAGAATAAAAATGGGGGATCCACTTTCAGCTCTTTTCCGACCATTTAAAATAGAAAATATGGCCAAGCCCTTGTCATTTCGAACTCATTAATGAATGTGAAACGTTGTGCACCTAGTATAAGTTTACCCCTTTTTCGCGCTAGGAGGCACTATTTGAAAAAAAGGTACTCCTTGACTGAAATGGTCAAGCGGTTCTCTCAAGTATTATTTTCTACCTTTTCGGGCTTGAGAGACACAAACATATGAAAAGGGACCATGTGGAGTTTTCTTGTACGTGTCTTTTTCAAACTCTCTAAACATGAAAAAGATATCGAGTTACACCTTTGTTAGACTTGTTAAACTATCAAACGACATCAGATTCATCGCCATGACGAACATGAGCTTCTCCTTCCTAGGGCTTGTTAAACTTACTAATTTGGATTCGTCCAAAGGATGAACTTATAGTGCAAGAATATGCTATCCTCTTCAATCTTGTAATTAAAAAATAATTGGGGTACCTACCAAAAATGGTGGGGGAAAATTTGGAAATCTATGAGTCATGTCGATAGCTCAATCTTGAACATGACACTCTTTGCCTCATGCCAGGTTGGGACATCCTCCTTTGTATCATTGTCCTTCTTGGGTTTGGACCATTCATTTTTTCCTTCCATTTGATCTCTGCCACGTCATTATGACCACCAATCTCATGGATCCAAAAGCTGCCAAACTTCCAGCTGCGTCGCTAAGATGTTTAAGAATTGTCCTTCTGCAGTTACACTTACCTCTCATTCTCTGTATCATCCAAAATCATTTTGCATCCTCTTGTCTCATGTCAACGATGTGGGATTCATTATGGCCCTCCTTGAACATGGTCACTTTCTGTTGACTTCAACTCATTATCCCAGAAGTTGACCGAGAGACTCCCTTCCAGTACCTTAGAGCTTACATGCCTCAATGGCGAGTTCTTCGCACTCAACAACAGGTTCACATCATTGGCTTTCAATCGAGTGATTTCACGGGTGTTCGACTTCAGTTACTGTATTCACATTACGTGAATTATGTTGATAGTACCTTGAGGGCCATTGCCATTATTGGTGGTTTCTCTCGCGCTTGTTAACATTTTACATCATTGACTGGTAATCAAATGACTTTCTATCATGTTCAACGTCAACACATCTATTCACATGCTAGGATCTGTACCTTGATCGGGTTGTGTTGGAGCGCAAGACCCTGGACTTAGATCACAAAACGTCCAGGTTGCAAAGTGGTGTGACATGGTTATGGTGATATGCATGTCTTTTTCAGATGCCTAGTTGTGACCAGACCATGAGTTATCATATGTGATCCTTCTCATTATTGGATGTCTACAACCATACCTTCCTTTCATTATGATCCTCTTTGGCAGATGGCTGCACCAATACCTAGATCCATTTCCATGATCATTCTTTGGATGGTTGTGTCCATGCCACGATTCATGTATCATGTGATAGAGATCTAAGTTTATGTATATGTATCTCTACTTGCTTGCAGGTTTTCTAATGGCAAACGAGTTCCCTGCATTAATTTATAAAGCATTTCATCCCTCACTCTGGCTCGGCCTTCACGCTTTAAGGGCCATCTGTTACATAGAATTTTGTCACTGTCCCTGTACTCCCTGTTCCTTGATCATAGAGGACCTCTACAGTGAACCGTGCATGCTTTTCCTTTATGGAGAAACTCCCATTATGTCCCTCTTCATGAGCAGATCATTTCCCTTTTGCACCATTTCCCCTAAAACTTCTGTCTTTCCAGTTTACAAGGCCGACACTAATAACCTTTGTCTCCCCCACGCTGATGTGCAAGGATTAGCACTACTCCTCATACCAACTAGAGCGACTGAGCTGTGTTTTAGTTGTGTTGGTCTTGTTATGGAATTTTTTTTAAATTAGAGTCGAAGTTTCCAGCTCTAGAAGCTTCGTAAGGAAAGTTTGGTAAATGGTTTGGTCGGATGGGGTCGAGGATGATAGTTTGGGCTCCTTTCCCCTATAATGATGGAACTAGCTCAAAGTATCAGTCCTTCTCCCATGAGAAGAGGATCCATCTCCCATCTAGATTCCCTATATACACCTCCCTTCTTCCCAAGAACAAGCTGGTTAGAGTGTTGGCTGAGTGTGAGTATACTATTTTGATTAGACAAGCAAGCTATTACTAGTTGTAGCCATCTAGTTGTGTGAGGGAAAAGTTTGTTTGGTTTGGAGTGATGTCTAAAGGGAAGAGCATTTAAACTATTGTTGTTTGAAGCCATCATGAAGTGCTAACATAAGTGTGTGGGAACCTGGTCTTGTCATAGGAAGACTGTGACGTCAAGATGAATGGTTGTAATCTTTCTTTGATATTAATATATGAAACTATAGATTGATTTCCTACATGTTTTGTAATATTACATATTCATGGCTTAATGTTTCTTGACTCATTAAGTAGGTTGAATTGTAATTTGTCTATTATTATGTTGTGTGTTGTTGTTGTTTACTTGTTTCAGGAGCTTGAAGAAGGAAGTGAGAGATTGCTAGAGCGAGCAAGCGAGGACATCATCAAGCAAGATAAGTGACCAAGAGGTAGGCCCTCTTGATTGATTCTAACCTAAGGAAACCTTCCATAGAATGTATGTGTTGTAGCTAGACCCATGATTGGACTAGAGGAATTCGTTCATGTTCGCACTTATAATTTTACTTCACCACAGTGCCCCCTACTGTACTTGTTCCTACTGTAACTCATTTTCTTGTTTGTGTAGCTCATGTTCTTCCTTGAGTTGTTGCTTCAACACATGCAACTCCTTCTATGTTTATCTCTCTGCCTTTGCATGATCGTCATGTCACGCTATCACTTCATAGCCTCAATCTTCAAAGTTTCCTTAATCAAAAGTGGATCTGCTTGAGCTTGCAACTTCTTCCACCTCTATGTTGTCAACTACTTTCCTCTTGCATTCGTTGCATGTAGGTGTGATGCCTTTTGCTACTCTTGATGGTGATACGTTTTGTGATGGCATTTCCATTCATATTGATATCCTTGTCTATCAACAATTTTATGTCTTCGTGCGTAGGCAAGTTCATATACACTTGATCGACTACATCCCTAAGTGTGCTTTGAACGATGTCTTCAACTCTGATCTCCTGGAAGCCATTGTACCTATGCTGTTGAGAGGGAAATGAACACCTGTGATACCTGGAGACATATCAACACTCATGACAAGCAATCTGTTAGTAGAAAATGAAAACAAACTGTAGGACTGGCATGCAACATAACTGTGTGACTGATCATGAAGGTTGCACAGTTTTCACCGAGAGGCTAGGAAACTAACTGCCAAAACTACACAAGGTACAGTCTGAGCTGTCGAGAGGCTGTTTAACTACTGGAACTACGCAATGCACAGTCTAGCCTGGCCTGCTGAGGACTGAAACTACACAATTGGCAATTTCAGTCTGTAGTGACTGCAACCCGAAAATTGCATTGCACAATGTCTGGGGCCAGCAGGACACTGCCTCCAAGAATTGCACAATGCAAACCTAGAGGTCAGTACTAGGCCAATATTGTGCAATTTTAGGAGGGAACATAGAGCCATCGCTTCTAGAATTGCGCAGTGCTAGCCGGGCAAGGCACGGTCGAGGTCAAGGCAGCCTAGTCCAGTCGACGGGAAACTGAAAACATTAGAAGTCTAAATGAATGGTGAGATGAGTGCAAACAAGAGTGAATGATCATACATGCAAACAACAAGTGTAGGATTCATAAAACAGGAAAGCATGCATGTGTGTGAAGGTAGTCACTGCAACGACGACTGTTCATGCAAAAATAATGTCATGCATGTGACAGCAATGTGATCCAAATGAAAATTGAAACGGTGCTTCCATAAGCTAACACACATTAAAAAGACAACAATTGTTCACTGAAATCAAGCAGAAAACACTCACACAAAGCAAAACACAAAAAGTGACAGAAACACAGCACAAGACATGCAAAGTGGGCTTAACCCGTAACAGCTGAGTTGAATGTGCCGATGACTCCTAGATGCAATGTGTGATGTCAGAGTTGCAAGTTCGATGTGAGGAATGAGATTCGCAGTGTTTGGTTGATGAGTTTTAATAAAATCAAGGTTGTGACGTGCATGCCACAAACCTAGGAAAAGTTACACTTGACAGGAGGTTTCTGAAATGATCCTTGCATGTAACCTCCAGCTGCTAAAAATATATCCCTGAATCAAGGGATGCCCTTGCATGTTGCCTTGAGAGAAGCAGTCCATGCACAAAAATAAGTTTTGTTCGGTCACGGGTGGAACCGGTCAACCCAATGGCACATGCAACAATTTTTTTAGCTGAGGGGGAAAAATTCGCATTTCTGGGAAGGAGTTGGGTTGGATGCCCAGATGGATTACATAATTTTTGGGCAGAGAAGTTGACTACTGCCCAGAATTGCGCAATTTATGGGTTGAGCAATCCTGCTGGGAGGAATTGCACAATTTTTCCAGTGAACAATGACATGAAGATTTGTGCAATTCTAGAGCCCAGTAGGCTACCAGATAGGATTCCAAAATTTCTGGAGGGAAGGTTGGTTCCCCTCTAGAATTGCACAATTTCTTGAGGGAGCTACTCACCTTGCAACTAGACTAAGTCTAGAGAAACAACCTATGATGAGGATGCAACAAGCTTTGATGCACAGGCTAGAAATCTGACACAAAATCACTGAAGCTTGTCTACTTGACAAGGCAAGACATGCTGCTGTGAAAGGTTGGTAGCGAGGCTCCAAAACGAAGCTAAGGAAAAATTCTGGAGGGTGGTTGTATCCACTACAACAAGATTATTTGTGCCTTAACAACTTAAGTTTTGGGAAAAATTCTGCACCTATAATTTTAATCTTCACATAATTCCTAACATTTAATAAGTAGGCATAATTGAAAAGGTAAACTACTTATGGTTGACCATTTCTTTGCATTAGTTTTTATTCTTTTACAACATTGCAAGGTTTTATGTTATATAACATATTACAGAATTATTTTTTCCATATAACCTTTCATAGTTCCTCTCTCCCCACAATGCTACTATAACTATCAACCATGGTGTATGAAATACAATACTTGGACTAAGAAATTCAAGTTAAAGTGCAGGGACTAAATCAAATTTGATTTACTCATCAAGCTCAACTATAGCCATTATAAAGTATCTTAACTCAATTTTTAAATCATGGTAATTTGTGAAAATTTTGATCCATCCATGTTTGTAGCATATCAATGCATCTCAATGTAACCACACACATGAGCCATAGATGCGAGCCATTGATATATGTAAGCACCTACATGTAAACACATCACGCATATATCCTTCAAGCATAATGTAAATTATTAACTGCAAGGAGAGAATTCACATTTTTATGGGATGATTTATGCATAATGATAATATAGCTAATACAAAATTATACACACATCGGTGTAGCATGGTTATACAAAATTTGTACATTCAACGATAACACCAATTATATAGTTTTGCATCTCCAACTACCATAATACAACCACCATAGACTTGTGAATTTCAAGATAAAATACAAAGATGATTATGAAATGTGTATAAGGAATAAACGTTTTAAATTATGGCAACAAGCAATGCATACTCATGGCTCTGGAATTTTAGACTACAATATCAAATAGGGAAATTATTATCGTGATGCAGCAGTAATTCCATCCCAGCCAATTTCCTCAAACATTAACTGCAATATTGCATGGAGGTGCTTCACCATGAAAGCTGTCTTCAATCCCAGCTATCCTCGTATTTCCAATTGCAAGACAACCACGTCTTATCAAAAAATGTCATCACAAGCTAATTAAAAAAACCGAATCCATCACCATAATAGCCCACATCATTATCCTTACTTTGCCATCAAACACTATAATTTTGGTTCATAACAAATAAAAAAGAGCGAAAACCCGTATAGAACAAAATACGGTTCCTCCACTACAAGTCATCTTATTATTTCATTCGTATGGAATTAGAATATAGCACAAGGACCTTCCCATTTATACAACTTAGTCGAGAGGGATTTCGAGAAAGCCTACTTAACCCATCTAGTAAAAAAAATGTGGGTCTTCTTAGGTGCATTAGTATTAGGAATTTTTCCCATGACAAAACGATGACATTCAAGGCCATATGCGGTGGTATTCAATCCCAGGCTGTCATTGTTAAGAAAAAATTGGTTTTCAACTTGTTGGACACGTCTTCCATACTCTCATCATCGCAGCTTCGCTCCCATCGCACTACCTACCCAATTTCCTGGCCACAGGCTGACCAGAATGCTCCGACATCTAATCAAGATATATCCTTAAAGATATTAAATCCATTTCAACGGAGGTGCAACCCAAGGTCAGTAATTTTGAGCCGTCATGCAATGGTCACAGACGCTATTTAAAACGATCTTACACACTCGAGTTAAGTTTCCTATGTCCATACCCTAGAGATGCGAATTGGATAATTCTTATCCTATAGAAATTCAATGGATAAGGCAATAAGACCACGTGATACTGAAAAAACCATCAGCCTTGCCAATCTAGTCTTCGACGGAAAGGTAAAAGATTGCTATGAGTGTTGTCAAAGGATAAACATTATCCATCCGGTTGCCTTCAAGGAAAATAAATCCGCAATTTCTCTCGAACATTTCCACGTAAGCAAGATAATTGACTTGTCGATCCAGGGAACTCGAACATCTCCGGATCATTGGTTAAAGTAAAAAATCGATACTGTGGATTGGAAAGAACCCCAATGGTTCTCAATGGGGTTTTTTTTTTTAACACCACCAATCACGTACATCCTTCCTAAAACTTTCTTACCAGCACATGACACTTCGGCAGGATAGTCGTAATTGAGTGCTTTGTGCTTTGATTTAAATTAGTTTTCTAGAAAAATAGCGCATGACCATGCCTCGCGCAATATGCTTAGCTAAATTTCTATGAAATTTCTCTGGTTTATCATTCACACAGGTTCCTTATGCCAAAATATTAGTGATTCTCTATTGTGATTATTTTGTACGAGGAGTCAGTAACATCATCTCATAATCATACACCCAACATCATTACATTCAATCTGATTATTCGTTTACTATCCCAATGACATTCTCTTAGTGATGATCTAATGGATTGAGAAATTTTCCCACTTCGTCGTACGCACAAATCCTGTCATCTCCCCATCATGGTTGATTCAGAAATCGAGTGCCTTGAGGCCTTTCCAACATTATAACTCGCTTAACATCTCCTCTAAGGTATCCATCCTACATGATGATGAAGTCTGAAATCATATTTTCGATACTCTTCGGGAGGCTCTAATTATGGCCAGTCACCCGGTGCACAGTTTAATGAGGTTTTCAACTGCAACCCACCATTGTCTAATGAAAATGAAGGCATGAAATTATCCACATCGAATGATGTCCTCCTGAAGAGTTTTCAATCATCAACTCCCCACAATCGAATGAGTTATCCACGTGATGTGTAAATGTGATAAGCGATTCAAGCGAAATTTTTCGACCTTAAAAACCATTGAAAAAGTCGTTATGATATTGCGATGTGAATGAGGGGTTTGTCATTGAGTCTTTAGTAAAAAACGATAAAATTCCGAGGGGCCCTGTGAGTTTTATTCAAAAATAAAATTGGACCGTGGCTTTCAATTTTGGGCAGGTGGGCTAATTAGATTGATTGAAAACAACTCACATAAAAACAAATTTGAACACAATGCTACCACATGAAGTTTAAAAATAAGGATCATTTCACCAAAAATATATGATGTTGGATTTATGTTCAATGTCACGAAGGCATAAGATGGTGATGTACTGGAAGCTGTGTCGCCATTGTTTGAGGAGGGACGGTGATGTCAGTCTAAGTTGATGCTGAACCAATAGTTTCATTGCACCACCAACATGTAGGCATGCTAACTTCTTTTGGGTAATCAATACATCAATGCTTTTCGTATAAATTCTTTAGACTTAACTGGTTAAGTATATAATAGTTTGATTGAAAATCTATCCGAAGTACTATTTAAACTCACTCTGAAAGTTTAGAAAAACTACTAAATAGAACACAACATTGTCATATGAAGTGTGCATCCACAGTATACTTCCTTGGCAATCGTTGTGTCTTAGTCTCCTTCTTCGCCGACATTTCCTAGCCAAGGGGAGAGGTATAAAAATTAAAATATTAATTAACCACCTTTTGATTTGATATAAACGTGGCCGTGGCCATATCTAAGATCCTCGCTTGCAATAATTTATGTTTAAACTTTACAATGGTGATTTGACCCTTACAACGTTAATCAAACCTTGGCCAATATTAGAATGGATTTTTTTTTTATAGAAGTTATTGGATTAGACACATATTTCTTAAAAAACTTAGTTTAGGCATGAAATGGATTACACCCTTCTCTCTTCAATCTCTAGTGATCCCACTCAAGATTTCAAACTACTTCTGTTTTTAGGTGAATGAGTAGTTACATGCTTGCCAAGATATTTCACTCCTCTTTAAAGGAACAACCTTTAATTCTAATTTCCTTTGGTTTTTAAGTAATCAATATAATATTACTATATATACTATATTATATATGTTCTTGTTACATCCAATAAATCATTTTAAAATTCAATTTCAACCTCCATGGATTCTCATTGGAACCTCTTATTTGTGTAGGACCTAATCTAGTACCCACGACTTGTTCATATCTTATAAATGTGGATTGCCCCATAGGCCTAAATGTTTGAACTTAGGGTTCTGATACGATTTGTCACATACCGCCGTGGTCTAATTTTACAATTAATTACTAGGCTCCCATTCCTTTATTCACACTTCGATTAACGTTCAATAGTCGTCACAAGTATAATTATTTCATCATTTTCATGAAAAATATTATTCATGCAAATATACTCATACTCTTAAAATTTGACCAACATCAAAAGTAATGAACCATAAGATAGCACAATTTAATTATACTCCTAAGTTTAAAAATGCGACACATAAAGAGTAAGGAGCCGCATAAGTAACATCCCAAGCAATTGAAGCCAACTAGACTAGCTGAAGAAAGTCACTTGGAAAACCGAGCACTGCCACTTAACCTAGAACTGAATTCTTCTAGTTCACCCCAAAGCTGAGAGTTCTTTCAATCAATCAACTACCCATATAGATCTCTGCAATGGGAATTTAATGCCCTCTTTCATGATATGGTTTCCATTAGTGGCATCCTGCTTTAATGGATCTTTCTTATCCATTTGCCTAGGCTTTTCCCAAAAATTCTCGCCTTTATCTCCCACGAGGATTTTCCTCATAAAAGCTTGCCTTTATCTCCCGCAAAGATTTTATGTTTTTTCTTAACTTAGCAGCCTTCTCTAGCTAAATAACTTAATGAATATTTATCTCCAAATCCATTAAGCTTATCTAGATTTGGATCTAAAAGTCTTATAAGGAAAAAATTATCCATTCCCATTCACCAATGGGATTTGGCAAGAATCTCATCTCTTGGTGTCTTGCTTTTCCAAGTGGTTAAGTTATTTTATTTAATAATAAATTATTTACTTTCATTGTTACGTATGAGACCTATGTTTTCTTATCTTAGGTCAATAGAGTGTTACATACAATGGAGGGGCACTATATCCAGTCTTTATATATCATTGGGACATTGTTTATATTTCTATATTACCTCTCTCTCATGTAATCTTATTTATAAAAATATATTCCACTCATGATGTCTCTTTCTTGTCGTCCTCATTCTCCTTCTAGAGAAAATCCTCTCTTAGGTTGGAGTTTTCTTTCTTTTTGTGTCCTTTTTTTTTCCTAAACCATCACCGATTCTAACTATTTCATAAGAATTGGGAGCCTAACTAATCACATGGTAGCTCATCTTATATTTTCCTAAATAACAATAAGTAAAAAAACAACATTATTTTATTACTAAGAATAACTATTTACAATCTCATAACTATCAACATCGTTAAACTTTCTAAAACAAAAACAAAAAAATTAAAAAATAAAAAAATTTCACCAAATTGTAAACTACACTAGTGCAATAATCCTTTATTTAAATATTTGTGATGGTTAAAAATAAATTGAAATAATAATTTATCATAATAACAAAAATATATAAACAAATTTTAGAAAACTTATGATAAATTAATATGAAATTATTTAGGAATTTCTAAAGCAGTAAAATTATCAAAAATATATTTAATTTTTACAAATAAAAGGGAAAGCTTAATATTAAATATTTAATAAATTTCATTGAAATTTTATTATATTTTTAATAAAATATTTTTATTTTGTCATTATAATTTATATATTAAAAATCATTAAATAATTTTTAAAAATTAAGTTCTTGTGCATGAAGGAATAATACTTAAAGCATTACCTTTAACACATTTCACTCCTAACTCAAAACATGAAGCAATTGATTTGGCAAGTGAAATTTTTTACACCTGGATTGGAAAACTATTTTTAGGTTACATATAAGAGGATATGTTTTCATTTATTTTAGTGTGACATTTTAGTGCATTGTCTAGTTTAATCAATAAGACAAGACAAGCCAGTAGGAAAGAGAGTTTAAAAAAAAATAAAAATTATTAACTATAAATAAATTATTTTTATATTATATGAAGTGGTATAGTTTTATAATAAATATAGAGAAATAAAATAATTAAAAATAAAAATAATTTTTTTATTTTTTTTATTTTAGTGTTAAAAATGGTATAATTCTTATAGTCCTTAAAAAATATTTCAATGCATAAATTAAATAAATTATTTAAATATCAATCTCTATTAATTTATATAATATCAATTTCATATATATATATAATATTTCAATAAGAAGAAATAACTAAAGGGAAAAAAAATTAATTAGTTTCTCGTATAAATAATAAAAGAGGTGTGTGATTCACTCATTTATTTAATATAAAATTAGCTTATAGTATTTAAAATAATAATAGTAAAAATAAAATATAATATACACCATAAATAATTTAGAGTGATGTATTTATGATCTCTTTACGGTAATAATTTACGATCTCTTTGCAGTAATAATTTACGATCTCTGTGGTCATAATTTACGATCTCTTTGTGGTAATAATTCATGATCTCTCTGCGGTAATAGAAAAACAATCTGGGGCACGTGCGCCTGCCGTCTTGCTTGCTAATATCAGGTGCACACATTCCTTATATTTTTCTAATACATATCTACTCATATATTTTCAAGTATGAATAATTCACCACAATTACCAAATATTACCAAAGGTAGACCTAGCACAGTTACTCTACATAGTCTCTATGAGTATATAGAGTCTTTAGACAAATGTAGAGAAGAAAGAGAATTCAAGCTACAAACACAGTTAGCAGCCATGTTGGAAAATAAATTCACATCTTTTGGAGACAAGATCCAAAAACAAATAGAAAATAAAATAGAACTATTGGAGAATAAGATGGAGGCAATGGAGAATAGGTTGCAGTTTATAGAGAAATAAAACCAAGATATGAACCAAACTTCCTAGCAAGTAGATAGTGATACTTTATAGAGTCTTAAAATGAAAGACATGATTAAAGAGCTAGAAGGAAAAGTTAATAGCTGCCTCACCCTAAATAGTGTGACAGGTAAATTAGATATCAATCCAATTAAATATGAAATGAAAAAATTGATAGAATTAGACCATGAGCGTAACAACAGGGCCTTGAACCTTATAATGTTAGGTTTGAAAGAGCAGGTAGACGAGGATAGTTTAGCCACAGCCCAGACAGAATTATATAAGAGATTACAAATTGAAACAACGTGTCTCATAGAAGCAAAAAGGTTGGGGAAAGTAACTGAGAATAAAAGAAGGTTGATCCAAATAAAGGTGAGATCTACTAACCATAAGTATGACATACTTAGTAAAAACTCAAGTCTAAAAGTGACAGGAATATTTATAAATGAAGATCTCATTCCGAAAGATCAAGAAGAATTGAGAAAGGAGGTTCAAAAAGTAAAGGAAGCTAGGAAGGAAGGAAAATTGGCAATAATCAGAAATAGAAAAGTCGTCATTTGAGATAGAAACCAAAAAGATAATAATAAATAGAAATTAAACATGCTCTAGATTCTTTCTTGGAACTGTCGGGGCTTTCCATGGAACAAAGGCCCCAAGCTAAGTTGGATCTCGAATGATGTTGATATTATTTTTCTTGTTGAAACTTGGGAGCACAAAGAATCTAAGGTCCCTAACATAGATGGATTTACATTATGGTGTAAATGGAAGAACTGATCCTCCCATAGAGGCATTGGGCATATAGCTTGTTACATTAAGAAGAACATCTCTCCCCATGCTGAGATTTATAAAAGTGACCCTTATAACCAATATAGTTGGATAGAAATTATTTACATTTATGATAAAAATACCTACACAGCGATCTGTTACACCCCCCCATCAATTCTAACTTTTATAAAAAGAAAAATCTAGATAAAAATAGTCCTTACAATGGTTTAGAGAATGATATTTCTAGCCTAAGGAATGAAGGAAATATCCTTTTAATGGGTGAATTTAATACTCGAACTTCAAGCAACCAAGCTATTCTTCTAAGCAATCATTCCAACCCTAATCCTCTTTGGTTAGACGAAGACCTTCCTCTCGCTTCCCGGTACAAAAGGAGCTCTGAAGACCTCGGGGAGAATTTGTTTCGGTCGGAGCTAGTCAAGCTCTGTAGTGCTCAGGATCTCATAATTTACAATGGTATAAAGAAGTGGCCCAATTCTAGCCAGATGACCTCCATCCATTGGCTTGGTAGTAGCGTGGTAGACTATGTTATCTCTGATATCCCTCTATACAACGAAATAACAAATTTTGACAACTTAAATGACCACGAGCCTGACTCTGATCATAGGCCTTTACTTATAACTCTCAATTTTGTCATGCATAAAGATCCCATAGAAGATAATCCTTATAGCCGAAAGGAGTTAACCTTTGATAGAAATAAAAAAGATCTCTTTCTAAATGAATTAAAAACTAATTTGCTTCCATTATCTAGTACAGACAACATAGAAGATCTCTATCATGATTTTTCTACAACCCTCTCATATTCTATTAACAAGCTCTCAATTGAAGTTTCAAGTAATAAAAGAAATAACAAAACCAACCCATGGTATGACAAAGATTGTAAAAGTTCGAGGAGAGTAATTAAGGAAGTTGTTGATGAATCTCTTAAAATTAGCAGGATAAAAGAATACAAAGCCCTAACTAAAAGGAAAAAAAGGTAGTATATTCATAAAAGACAAGAGAATCTCTTACACCTCTCTAAGGTAGCTCCTAAGAAATTTTGGAGGGAGATTCTAACTAGGAAAACTAAAGATAATGATAAAATTTCTTTACACGACTACAATTCCTATCTTAAAAAGCTCTATGAATCTCCAAATGTCATGGATAACTATGAAATGCTACTCACAACGAAGGAAGTTTTCTCATTAGAAGAAATTGATTTTGGGGTTAATCGCTTGGCTAATGGGAAAGCTAAGGATATTGAAGGTTACTAGGTGGAAATCTTAAAAATTGGAGGTCCTGTCCTAATCCCCCACATTCACAAGCTTTTCAATCAAGCGGTCAAGCAAGGGTTCCCTAAACCATGGACCCAAAGCCTCATTATCCCTATTTTTAAAAGTGGGAATACAAATAACCCCTCTAATTATCTGACAATTATGGTCAACACTCTCCTAGCTAAGTTATATGGTATTATTTTGGTAAGGAGGTTGAGCATATGGCTTGAAAGTGAAGGTAAGTGGGCTAAAGGCCAAGCAGGTTTTAGAAAGTAGCACTCAACAATAGAACACCTAGTTATGCTTGGGATCGTTGTGTACAAATGCCACAATCATAAATCCAATCTCTTTTGCTGCTTTGTGGACATTAGAAAGGCTTTCGATACGGTTCCTAGAAACAACCTTTGGAACATATTAGAAGAGCTAAAGAATCCTTTTGAGTTGAGAGTTGTTGCTATAACGTTATACGAGAATGTAATTGCCAATTTAAAGAGCAATGAGGGGTGGTCGGAAGATATTAAGTGTAATATCAGAGTTACACAAGGTTGCCCCCTCTCCCCTACCCTATTTGGCATTTACATCAACAAGCTAGAAGGCTGTTTAGAGGAAGTAGGATGTGCTAGCACGATCTTAGCTGGGATAGTCATCATCCTTCTTCTCTACGCTGATCATATTGTTATTCTCGAAAGGTGCCCATCTAATCTTGTTAAGCAACTTATACTTCTTAAGGATTTCTGCTCTACCATGGGTATGATTGTTAACACTGACAAAACAAAAGTTATGATTATCAAATCCAAGAAGGACACTTATGCTAATTTTATGTATGACAATATTAACTCAGAGGAAGTGTCTTCCTACAAGTACATAGGAATTGATATTCATCACAAGCTTAACTTAACTATAGCATTGAGAAAAGAATTAATGGGGGATGAAAAGTTAATTTTGGTCTTGAAAATAATTGCAAAATGGAAAACCTCGTAATGTGGGATAGAAATAAGTTCCTCTTTGAAACTTTAGTCACTCTAGATATCTTCTATGGATGTGAGGTTTGGGGTTGTAGCATCTCTAGGGAATCCTAGAGAAAGATTGAGCAAATGTAGAAGCATTTTATAATGTGTAACCTCAAAATTAAAAGCAACACACCCTATCATATTCTCCTTATAGAAGTGGGTCTTTCCCCTATCGAGAGCCTAGCTATGACTAGGCTTCTGTTGTACAAGCACAAACTCAATAACATAGGAGACCATAGACTTCCTAAGCTAGCTTTAAATTCTAGCCAAAACCACCTAAGGCTCAAATGAGGTTGGTATAAAGACACCAAGGCATGGTTAAACCATTGGGATATTGACAAGAATGTTGCATTGCAAAACATTAATACAATTGAAAATATTCTTACTTCTAAGTTCAAAGAACATTTGTGGTTTGAGAAAGATTTAGTAGCTAAAAGAAAATTAAGATATTATAAGGAGGTCATCAACCCCACCCTAGAAGATAAAAAGTATCTTTCTATTTTAACTAGATCAAAGAAGAAAATTAATATAGCCAAGATTAGAACGAACTCTCATGAGCTCCATATTGAAACGAGTCCTTGGGTAGTTCCTAAAACACCATGGATGGAAAGGTTCTACCATCTCTGTGAGAATACGAACATTAAGGATGAAAATCACTTCCTCTAAGAGTGCCCTGCGTACAACCACATTAGATCTCAGTTTCAAAATCTTTGTTTCAATACTGACCTTCCTAGCCTTTTACGTTGTCAAAATTATAGTGAGCTCGAGAGGCTTCTCTCCAAGATTTTTGAGCATATGAATAAAATCTTAAATCAAACTAAATAATTCGTTTCTTTAGGTGACCAAACCAGAGTTTGGTCTCATTGGACGTTAACCACCACCACCACCACCACCATCATCATCATCAAAAAAATACAAAATTAATAAATAAAATTAAATAATATTAACATGTATTTGAAAACATGTTACTACGTAAATTATAGTGTATAAATAAAACATTTCACTTCTGATTTAAATAAATAATAATGCATTGATAGATGTATAAATAAAATAAAATATAAATAAAATAAATATACCTATTTAATTAGTTTATAAATGACAAAAATGATTTTTTTTATTATTTATCTTTACTCTTTTATATATAAAATTCTTTATTTATCCTCTACTCTCATATATATATATATATATATATATATATATACATGCCTATTAACCATGATCTGATCCGTTCGCTAAAATGTATCTATATTGATGAAATAGTAAAATGATATAAATAAAATGAGCAAGTGTCAATCTTATCAGAGTACATTTTTCAAAAGTACAAGAAACAAAAGCTTAATACTAGAAATAGTCATATTCACGTATATAAGGCAACCTGGTTCTGCCTCATGTCGTATAACTTTTGCATCAATTGGAGGTGCCCCAAGAGCAACAAATGTGATATCAATCCTATACAAGTATAATTTTCAACAGTGCAAGAAACAAAAGCAACCTCAGAAATAAATTAATTATATTCACGTATAAAAGGCAACTTGGTTCTGCAGTCATGCCATATACCTTTGCATGGATTAATATGTGTTTTAAAAGGTTTGGATGTGCTACAAGAGCTATAAAACATCAATGAATATATAATATGTGATGGTCCCAAACCACGATTTATCTACTCGCTGTGGATTTATTTTAACTGAAATCCCTGTAGCAGCAGCAATAAATAGTAGATAGATCGGGAATAAGAGATTCTGTTACTTATATAACAAACTAGTTCTACTGCATTTCTGTAGCTCGCTGGAGAAGCTGTCGCCATCTTCGCTGCTGTCATATATTATAATAAGGAAATCTGTCAATATAGTTCTCAAATTCCTTCTAAAATAGGACAAAGATAGAAAAACGGTGATTAGCACGGATGCATCAACAAATAATTTTGGTTCAGAAGTGGAGGAATCGACTGTAGCAATCAACTGCTACACAACCATGACGTTATGTAAATCATCTTATGGAGATCTTACACCTGAAATTATATTGATGTTAATAGAATTTAGAGTTTGAGGAAAGTAGTACCTTGGTAAGAAGCTCAGTATTTTCCTCTTCCAGAGAGCGTACCTATCGCTCAGCAAAGCAATGTTACATTGTCAATCTCCATTATAGGTCTATTTGCGTAGGCTACATTACACTCCTCGTTGTTATGCGTCATATAAAAACTAAAAGAAATAAATTGGTTTAGTTCGTACTTATTAATAGGAAAACTAAAAATATATAAAAATATAGTTAAGGTTTTCTAATTTCGTTTTTATTTATAGTATGGGAAAATTCACGAATTCAATATTGATATTTTATTGTTAAAATTAATCGTAAATAAAAAGAATAGTAATAGAATATTAACCCATCAGATTACTTTAGAGGTCTTATAACTCATACCATTTCTTATTTACATTAAAATTCTAATAATGATTAACATATGAGTGACTTAAAACATTTGTTCCTTGAAGACAACTCTCTAAAAAAATTTATACTTTTTATTTCTCGAAAATGGTCCTCGTTGCATTATTCTTAACTTAGCTTTCTATACATATCATCATTTTTAGTAATTAATACATAGCCTTTGACTCAGTTTCATTGGGTATTAGTAGGCAGATGTTGTGTATATGTATATCCATATTTATATATGGATAAGTTATTTTTGTATTTCAATAAAAAAAATATTTATATTAATTTTGCAAAATTAGCCTTTCTCTTGCCATATTGGAAATCTAACTAGAGGGTGTAATGTAGAGAGTTAAAAATTTGCAAAATTAGAGGAGAGTCTATGAAAAATAGAGACCAAAAATATTTGTTTGCCCAATGACAAGAGACAGAAATAAGAGCTTTGTTGAGCTAACAACAAAATTAAGCTCAACATGGAAGTAAAGGAAAACATAATAGTAGTCGAGGTCCATTTATTTCATTTCTTGCCACCTACATTAGTATGGATATCTTGAGCTACGATTTCCTGTCATTCTTTCTTTAATTAGGAAGTGGGGAAGGAAGATCGAGAGGAATGGATCAACATAGAGATTACACCACAATCTTCATTGGATGATCGATCTATGAATCATTTAGCCTACTTGTGCATATGTGATGGAATGACAATAGAGGTTCAGGGAAGGGGTTGTTTGATGAGATGTAGGGACCTTTCATGTCTCCAAATTTTTGTGATTTTGAGAGATAAGGTGATGCGCCCCACTAATAGGTATATAATAAGGCCCATTTTTCCATCCTCCAGCCTATAATTTCCTATTTTCTCACATTTATGAACATATTTTTTACTATAATGTGCATAATATGGAGACGAAAGGATGTTTGTCATACTTCATGGCCTAATGTGATTAATATCCAACAAAAGAGTTCTTTTGAGTGCATTTACCATTATAGGTACATTGGAGGCAAGTGGAGGATATGTAGGACACTTTTCTACTACATTTACTCACCTACAACTTGACTTGATCCCTAAAATCACTCACCTAGTGCTCAAATCTTTGCTAGGAGTCAATGCACACAAGGAATTGTGAGGATCTAAGGGAGCTAGATCCACTTTTTTAGAGATTTTGAAGGGAATGAATCCTCTTTCCAAGGAAGCTGCCCGTCAGCCATTTTTGTATAAATAGGCAAGCCTATGGGCTCAATAAGATTTGAACATTTGGAGCAGATAGGAGCTACTAAGAGCTAGGAGCCTAAGACTGTCATTTCAATTCCTATGCATCATGTACTTTAACTCTGTTTTATATCAATGAAAATCTTACTGTTATCTTCCATCTAATTTTGTTTGAGAGGGTTAAGTCCCCTTAGGTTAGTGCCCGACCCAAAGGCTATATTCTATCTTTTTGTATTTTATCCATACATTACCTTTCATAACTACATCTCTTTTCTTTCTTGATAGAAGTGTGATTATAAATGTTGCATATGGAAGTCTATCTACCACCTCTCTTGTGGGAAGCATGGTTGAGGAATATGCATTGGAAAGCCAAAAACATATGGTACTTTCCTTCACAATTGTTAGATCCTAAACGAATTCTCTTTTACATACTCAGTTTATTGCATACATAGAAATTAAATCATAGTATTCTTTAAGCTTTAATGGATGTAGGTAATATTAATGCTATAAGCTAGATTGTATTTTGATGCAAAAAAATTCAACTCATACTTTCTTACTTAGTTTCATAAAATGTAACTCATCCTTTCTTGTTTAAGTTCCATTTTGCTGCAATTTGGTTATTAGTTTGGCATTTTTTTAAGTTGCAAAAGGATTATTTGTGTGGTGTCCAAGTACTACTATTTTCTTACAAGGTTGGTATAATCATCCCATGTTCCTCTTACCATCATTAGCCTCTCTCTCCTCACCTCACAACACCCTCAATTATCTTCCATCGAAAGTACTTTCTATGTCATTGAAGGACACCGTGTACATTTTATTTTCTACAAGATGGGCCTCTAAGAAGTGTGAAGATTTTAAAAGGATTGATACATCCTTCGTATACCTTCATCTACCCTTTCCCACCTTTCAATCACCATTTCTACTCTCATAATGCTCACATATCTAGTTTTGTAGCAAAACAGGGAAATCTTGTAGCAATCATGTAGCATCCTATAGCACCATGTAAACTCGATCAGATTTGTTCCAAAATATTTATTTTTCCCTCTTAGCCTTAAATATTTTCCCCTAGGCTCTAAAACCATGATTGAGGGAGACAAAATACTACATAGGATTTGTCTTTTCTTCACTGCGACACATTTTTTCAATTTGGGTTAGTGGTTAGATTTGTGAATTTAAAGATATAGTGATTATTTTCTTGATTGCCTCATGAAATTCCTAATGAACTTTGTCACTAAAGCTAATCTCTTTGAACACAATTATTAATGGCTGAATTCATGCTAATTCATTTATGCAAGATATACTACAATTTTTTCTCTTGGATTAATGCTTCATCTAAGGTTTCAATTTCAAAGCATTATTATTTCCATTTCATAGGTTAGGTTTCCTTTTCAATGCAACCTTTACATTCTACAATTAGATTAGTGTTTCCATTCTTGCAAGTAGCATATAATTTACATTTTGCAAATACATTAATGTTTCCATCTCTACTAGTAATATTGCTTTTACATTCTCGCAACTAGGGTTAACATTTAGATTTGAACAACTAGCATCTTCGTTCCTTTTGCAAGTAGAATAATATTTCCATTTCTGCAACTACAATAGAAATCTCCTTTTATGCAAATTCATTCCTTGATACAGCTAATAGAGTGGTCTTTATATGCCTTGGTCTGGTCCATTACTTAAATGTGGCATGAGTAGAACTTAACCTATTGTACATATAGCATTGTCACCACTTAAGTTTGTACGAAACCTAGGTTGATAAATAAAGTTCGTAGCCTTGGGAGTTGCAAAACTCTCTTTGCAATACTGGGGCTCATCAGCTTTTGGCATCGTTTTCGAGGAGGTTTCCAAGTAAGTGTTGTTTCTGCTTAGAAATTTCCTTTATTTTTCATCTTTCTATTGCTTTGCATCAATATTGATTGATTTGAGAAAAATTTGAAAAACAAAAACGAGGAAAACATAAAAAGCATAATTTTTTTCATTCCTCATAGGATTAGGGATGATCAAGGGAAATTTCTACCAAAAATCCCCACCCCTTCAAGCAGTTAAAAAACCCTCTTCTTTGGTGACTGTGAAGTTCCCACACTAACAACGTGGGAGTTAGAGAATCCTTTAGGTGAGCAAAAATAAATATTTGAAGAACCCAAAGGGTAGGAATAACCTATATCACCTATCCAAAACATGGTTGTGGGTAGGTAGAATGAGCTCTTTAATATCCAATTCTACATAAACAGGGGTACAATATAAATAATATAAGCCCTACTCCCCTTCCACATTTAAATGGCCTAGCCTCTGAGGAGCCTAACACATTCATGTTTGAATTTGTTGTAGTTTGTAGGAACTATGATTATATTTCTAATGAACATAAGTTGAAGTTATTCCCCTCCAACCTCAAGGATGCAGCCTCGCACTGGTTCACAGGCCTACATGGCAGCATCATCACTTCTTAGGAACAAATGGAGCAAGACTTTAATGAGAAGTACAAATATTATTTTAGGTCTAAGGAGGCAAAGGATGAGATCTTTAGGATGGCCCTAGGGAAAAATGAGTCCTTAGAATATCATCATGAAAGGTTCCAACTTAACTATAGAAGGGCTAACTATACCTTTGACCCTAAATCTCTCAAGAATATACTTCTCTGTGGGATTAGGGAGGATTTAATGCAGACCTTCAATATGTTGTCTAGTGGAGATATTTACCAATTGACCTATGATGGCATCAAGAAAGTATTCAAGAATCATTCTTGTGCTGCAAGAAAGAGAGGTAGGTCCAGTCAAGGCCTGGTCAACTCTTCTCCATCCACTTTGACCATGAAACAAGAGATATGGATTATGCTAAAAGACATAAAGAGTGAGATCTTGCACACATTTTCCTTACTTCTTTTTTGGGTAAGTCAGCTTGTTATATTAAAAAAGAGGAAAATATAGTACAAAAAGTCTGCACTTGCAGACAGAGGGCCGCCAGACAGCAGGCCTATCTTCATAATTGACCAAAAGAGATAACCATACTAACATAAGCACACCACGCAGGTTGGCATAGTCATAGAGCTTAAGAAAAAGACAAAAGACTAAACATCTGCCTAAATGAGGCAGTAGACAGACGACAGAAGCGATAGACCAACTAACTAGCATAACAGAAGGGAACATGAACGATGAGCCGAAAGAACTCAGATACCAGCCGCGGTAGAAATAGCCCCTTGACATCTTGAGCACAACATAATTCCTAGATGTCTCTGATGCTGGTTTAGACATTGAGATGCCTACCTGCGCAGGCTTGGGATGAGTGCCTTGATAGTCTCCCACCTGTTCATCTTTCTGGTTTTCAGCTTGCCTTGTATCTTCTCCAATAGTTTGCCTTAAGAGCTTTATAAGCACCGTGAGCTTCTTGGTAATGCTATCGACTTGTTGTTCCAGCGCACCAACCTTGAACTCCAGGCTCTCTAAGATCGCAATGTGCTCCTCAGTCTTAGCCTCTGAGTTGTGCTGGACTTTTCGCAATTGCTCCACATAATTTCCCTGCATGCTTAAGGCTTGAGCTAGGAGTGTTTTCATTGTCCAGCTTTCTTCTTGAGTTCTGACAAACTAGGTGGCCTGCGTGGTGACAGTTCCGGGGTCCTAAAGCCAATCCACTTCCTCTGCTATTTCCTGCTCCGATAGCTTCTTTTCTTCCTCATGGACCATGGCTTCCAAGTCAATGATCTTATGCTTGTTCTTTTGCGAAGTGCGTGTCTCATACATTTATCTCGCCACCTTGAAATCTTTGTTAGCAGAAGCGTTACGACTTCCTTCCCCTACCATGATCATGCCTACACTCACAATATAGTTTTGCGTGCTTTCTGCAGAATAGATGGGCTCTGGCCTACTACAGGATAAAACAATGCTTTTTCCCTTGCCTTTGGTGGATGTTAAATAGAAGTTTCCTGGGATGTTACCGGCTGGAGACTGCCTGTGTCTTTGCAACTTGCATGTCATATCATAACTACTTCTGCGTGATGGTGAATTGTTTGGGTAGTGGCTCATATTCTTTCCCTTACGGTCACCTTTTCTCTCCTGCTTCAGTTCCTGCCAAGTGTCCCTTTCCTTGACCTGGCCTCAGTGGCGCATATCCTTATTCATCATATCTGATACTATATCCTCTTTCTCCTGCTCGCGCCATAACTGCGCCGAACTCGCGTGCCCTTCTTTCCCCTACCAGTCTTTAATGGTGCCTGCAGTGCCAGCATGTCTCATCATAGTCTGACGTTGTTATATTCTTCCCCCCAGTCAATCTCAATTGTCATCACCAGATCTTGCCTGGAGAGCTGGGTGCACTTTTCTTTTAATTCTGGGCAGTCTACATTCTGCCAACAACTGTCCCACGTGGTGTTTGGGTGCTCGATTCCAAAGTTCGCCAGGTGGTCCGCAACCATATTAGTTTTCCATCGCACAGCCTGAAAAATCATAACTTTCGTTTCTCCCAGCATTTGTGCGATGTTGTATGTAACCTTGGCAAGTCTCCAATGTTTAGTAACCTTACTTGCTTTCGCTCCCCCGTAGAGCTTCCTTGCCACTATTATTGCCAACTCTGAGTCTCCCTCAACCACCGTGGCGCCAACCTATGCATCTCTGAGAATTCTGAGTCCTTGTTCCATGGCAGCAAACTCCATCTCATTATTAGTTCCTTCCCCCAAGGCTTTACTGTAGATGTGAAGAATTTCCCCTGCATTGTTCCTTATGATGCCTCCGATGCCCGCGAAGCTTGGATTGCCTCTGGAGGCTCGGTCGAAATTCAGTTTGAGAAAGCCTGCAGGAGGATGCATCCAGCCAATTGACGCGGTACTTGGTTTCTGCTGGCAGTTCGTGGTGCCCATACTTCTACCATTATCTAATTTGAAGGTTTTTAAAATATGTAAGTCTCTAACCGAAGCTTGGTTATCTGGTTCTGCTCTGCACTTTACCAGGACTAATTGTCTTATATTTTGGGTTATAGTGTCTAGCGAATGCTTTATGTCTTTGTATTCATTCTGAAAGATTCTTCTATTCCTTTCCTTCCAGATGGTCCAGGTTATAAATCCTGGAAAGGTTTTCCAAATGCTATTAACTCTTATATTATTTGAATAACCGCTCTGCCAATTCATGATGGTGTCCTGGATAGAGTCTCTGGTTCTATCTGTCTTTTGCATAATGTTTTCCACCCATTTCCATGGGTGACAAGCCCAGTCGCAAGTGTTGAAGAGATGGTTCATTGTTTCTTTGGCTAAATTGCACATGGGGCATCTAGATGGGCCATTAAACCCTTTTTTGCGAAGATTCTCCCAAGTGACGGTTTTCCTTCGCATCAGGAGCCATAGGAAGGTTTTAATCTTAGGCCAAAATAGAGTATCCCAAACCTTATTGCTCCATTGAATCACCTCCATTTGCTCTGTATTTTCGAGATGCTCCCTGGCTTCCTTAAGCGTAAAATTACCACTCCCTTTCATGCCCCATCTTAGCTGGTCTTTTTCTTTAGCTTTCCTTATCTTCCTTTTGTTTAGTTGGTTGAACAGATCCCTTATATTGTTGTTTTCCTCATTTGATCTTTCTGTGTCGTTGATCGACCAATCTCTCCATTCCAGGTCCCTGCTCCTATGATTTCAGTATTGATGGATAGTCTATCTTCCCCTGTCCTAACACTGTCTCTGAAGGCCTACTAACTCTGGTCTTTCAAGCTTAGGGAGTTGCTGCCAAGCATCTTCCCAAAATAAAGCTGTTTCCCCATTTCGGATTTCCCAAAAGCTATGATCCTGCACAATGTCGCGATTCCTTCTTGCTAAATTCCATATGGGAGACCCTTCATGAACCTCCTGCAGCCTTATTAATTCCTGAATGTTGCACTCTGGGGTATATTTTTCCTTCCAGTGTCTGGTCCATGGAAGATTGGGTTCCTTCAACCATCTCCACCAGAGCTTGGCTCCACAGGTCATATTGATAGTGGAAGGATCCACTAGATTTAAGCCCCCTAATTCTTTTGATTTGCAAAGTTTGTTCTAGGCAACAAGCGCCCATTTTTTTTTCCGCATTGCCATTCCAGACAAAGGATCTCTGGATTGCCCTAATCTGCTGTAGGATTCCTTTTGGGGCAAGGATAATAGAGAGCAGGTACTGCGGAATGGCTTGCAATACTGCTTTGGTGAGGACTAATCTTCCAGCGAAATTGAGGGCCCTGTGGGTCCATTGCTGACATCTCTTCTCCATTTTAGCCAGAATTTTCTCCCAATGTACCTTTTGCTAGGGTTTGTCTGTCAGAGGGGCCCCCAGATATGTAGAGGGTAGGCTACCTCTTCGAAAGCCTAGAATACTAGACAAATGCTTCTGAATAGCCAAATGAGTATTGAAGAAAAAAATAGTGGACTTTGAAAGATTAATTTCCATACCTGAGGCCTTACTGAAGAGATTTAGTATTTCCTTGAATGCCAGAGCTTCTTTCACTATTGGTGTCCCATGCAGCATTGTGTCATCCACAAATTACTGGTGAGTTGTCACTGGTATGGAATGAAGGGGTTGTAGTCCTTTGATTTTTCCTTCATTCTTTGCTTTGTGGATGAGTCTGCTCAGACCTTCCATAAGGATTACAGAAAGGAAAGGAGACAGAGGGTCTCCTTGCCTGATGCCTCGGGAGGGAGAGAAAGGGTCGGAGGGGGAGCCATTGACAAGGATAGAAAATTTAGTGGATTTAATTAGGGCGAGAATCCATTTAGTCCACTGTTTATCAAAGCCAAAAGCATTCAGTATGGCTTCAAGGTAGTTCCCGTTGACCTTATCATAGGCTTTAGAAAGATCTAGCTGCATCAACATCCCTGCTATTTTCCTAGTTCGAATAGTATGAACCATTTCCTGGGCTAGTAGAATATTATCCAAAATTTGTCTTCCTTCAACATACCCCGACTACTCTACCGAGATGAGGCCAGGAAGAATGGGTTTCAATCTGTTGGCTATAACTTTTGATATGATTTTATATATCACATTACATAAGGCTATAGGTCTAAATTTCACTAGGGAGTTGGCCTCTTCTTCCTTTGGAATTAGAGCGAGGAAGGTAGAATTTAGTGATTTAAGGATAGAGTAGGAGTGTCTGGAATCTTCTACTACTTCCCATATTTTAGTCTTAACAAAGCTCCAGCAGGCTTTAAAAAAATTGATGGTGAAACCATTAGGCCCAAGTGCCTTGTCATTCGGCATGCTTCTAACTGCTTCTTCCACCTCATCCAATGAGATTTCCCTAATAAGAGCTAGGTTTTGCTCATTGGAAGTAATTTTAGGAATGGCCTGAGTTAGTTCCTTAATAGCTTCAGTTCTGTCTGCTTGCGGCTCCTGGGCTATATGATTAAAGTGCTTTGTAAGCAGCGTTGTTATTTCTTGGTGACTTTGTGGAGTTTCCCCTTTTTCATTGTTGAGACAAAGTATTTTATTTTCCCCTCTGTAATCTAGTGCAGACCTGTGGAAGAACTTGGTGTTTTGTTCCCCTTCCTTTAGCCATTGTATCCTGGATTTTTGTTTCCATAAGCTCTCTTCCTGTTGACAGCGTAGTTGCCACTGTTGCATCAGGACCTTTTCATGTTCTGATTAGTTCTCGTTGTTGTTCCCATTAGCCCATTCTTTGTGAATCTGTTCTAACTTTCCCTCTATGATGGTTTTCTCCTTGAAAATGTTCCCAAACTCAATTGCATTCCATTCTTTAATTTTGTTTTTGATGTTTCTTAATTTGCTTTGAAGTTTAAACATTCTGGTTCCTCTGATGTCCATTGGTTCATGCAATCATTTCTCCACTAGTTGAATGAAATTATGGTGATTCAACCAGAACTTCTCAAATTTGAAAGGCTTGTTTCTGGGGGTTCCTTGGATGGCCGCTACCAAAGAGATTGGCCAATGATCCGATCCTCCACTAGGAAGGATGTCGGATTCCACTATTATTCCTTCAAGTAGTATGCTTTCATAAATATGAAATCTATCTAAACGGGAGGCTATCTGCTTCTCACCTCCTCTCCTATTATTCCAAGTGAAAGTTCCACTTTTTGGCTGGATGTCCACTAGTTTGGCAGAATCAATGAATTCAGCGAAGAGCTCAGCATCCTTATTGAGTTTTCTGATCCCTCCTTTCTTTTCCAAAAGAGAGGTTATCATATTAAAATCTCCACCCAAGATGATTTTCAAGCTGGGATATCTGAGCTTTAGACTTAAAAGAGAGCGGAGAAAAGATAATTTATCTTCTAGCTTTTGAGGTCCATAAACATTTGTGCATAAGTAAGTTTCAGAATTACCTATCATTTGAGTTTCCATGGCTATGAACAATCTTGTAGCTTCTATCGAGAGGATATTTATCACCAGGGAGTCCCAAAGAGTTACTAAACCTCTTTCCCAACCTTGACTGGTGACTTCCATAAATTCTATGTATTTACCAAGCCTTTTGCTGATATTCACCATGTTGTTGTTAGCACACTTGGTTTCCTGTATGAACATGATATCTAGTTTCTCTTTTTGAAATTTTCTCTTTAGGAGTCCTTGTTTCGCTTGGCTATTAAGCCCTTTTGCATTCCACAATATAACTTTCATTTTTAACTAGACAGATTATTGGTAAGACGGGAAAGCATTCAGAGCCTTCATCTTGCCAGAGTTTAACATTAAAATACCCAGTTCCTGCAATACTTCATTGTTTGTTCTTCAACCTCTCTTCCTTCTCTGTTACGAGCTGGTTGAATTGCATAAAAGGCTCTTTGAATGGTTTCCCATTCCCTTTGCTATGCCTAATTTACTATTTTTCCTGTCAACCTCCACCTTCTGCCTTGCAATGAATAGATCATTGATCTTTCTAATCTCTTCTTCCAGAATGTTTTATATTCCTTGAGTTTTCCAGTTTTCTGCCATGACTGGTAAGTTCACTCCTTCCTGCTCTAGAAACTCATTTAGCTCCATCTCCTCACTACCACCATCACTGGTTAGCATATCCGCATCTTCATCTGGCTCTCCTATTGGCTCCTGCATTTGAACTTCTGCTCTGAGGGGATGTTCCTCCCCTTCTTTGGTTTTATGGCCTGTCATTTCTTTGTTCCCTTCATTAGTATTTGATTCCTTATTTTGTTCTTTTGAATCTGTATCTGTCTTTAAGATCTCAAAGGCGTTACTGGTGTTGCCTTGTGCTGCCCTTATTCTGTTCGTTCTTTTTCTGTTAGCCCTTTGTCTTGCTTTTGGCTTTATGAAGGCATCACTGCTCTTTACTGCTTACTGTTGCTTAGGTTCTTCCCCTGTTTTGTTTAATGGACATTCTCTTACTAAATGTCCACGTTCGTGAAATTTTCTGCAGTGGAAGAGGATTTTCTCATAGTCAATGGCTTGAAAATAGTCTTCATCCTTGTACTCCAACCACAATCCTTCGTGTAAAGCTCCTGATACATCCATCTCCACACAGATTCTCGCGCAAGAAATGTATCTTCTTTGCATCGTTGCTTCGGAGGCTTTGATGAAAGTTCCTAGTCGATCCCCTATTTGCTTTAGTGCCGACAAGCCCCAATAGTCTATTGGAAGGGAGAAAATACGGATCCACACTGGGACCTATGTGAAGGTCTCTCTTTCTAGCACGAAGTTGGGTTTCCAGGGTCTCATGTAGAGACCAGCTGAAGCGAAGAAGTAAGTACCCCCATCAAATACTATATCCTTATCCTCTAAATTTGTAAAAACAACAGTGAAAAAACCTTTCGCTCATAAGTGTAGTTTAACATCACCTTTGGGTTTCCATTGCTGCTTGATCCAGTGACATAGCGCTCTTTTTGTTGGCCACAGTCCCATGAACTTGCAAATTACTGCATGTTCTGACATATGTTCTCTATAGGCTTGTATCTCCGGATCTGAGATCACCACTCTTAGGGTTTCTACTTTTTTTGGTTTGCATGCTCCTCGTGTTGCTTTGTTATTGCTGGGGTTTGATACGGTTTCTTTCTCCTCTTCATCTCTTGATTGATTCCCTTCCTCTCGTTCCCCCTCTTCCTTTGTTTGTTTATCTTTATGGGCTATGTGTCTTTGCCCTGTTTCTTCCTTCCTTCCGCTGTCCTCCTTTCCATTGCTTTCATTTTCTTTCATTTTTGGGTTACTGGTTGTCTCTCTATCCGCCCTTTGTTTCTTCTCTTTGCTTGTTATGCTATCTTGCTTAAGCTTTCCATATCCTGTTATCTTTACTCCCTCCTGCGCTGCTTGTTTTTGCATAACTATTTGTTTGAAGGATGGGGTCCCAATGGACCCCCCGTTTACCATTTGTCGGGTCAATCCTTTTCCTCTTCTGATCAGTTCCACTATTGTGGCCATGTGCGCGTCCAGATCTGATCTTGGTTCTGTAGGTTTGAAGCGCTAAGCCCTAAACCTCGAGTCAGCAGCCTCACCGTTTCCCTTGCACACATTTTCCTTACATATGGATACTATGCAGATTAAAAGGAAGGAAGAGGAAGAAAAAGGGCATTACCTATATTTTTCCCCATATGCACCAAGAGGCACCCAAGAAATGAGTGTCCAATGAATGCCATAGAGGTCTTCTCTATTTGTGAGGAGAACCATGCAATAGAAAAATTCCCTTCTTTTAGGGCTTAAGATTTTATACCAATGGGGCAAAGAATGGCTTAGAGAAGCTTTAATTCATCAACCAAAGGAGGCCACAAGGCCCTCACCCATACCAACAAGGTTTCCAGGGTGCACAATATCCTTCTTTCAATCTAAATAATAATGCACCCTTCCAGCCTTGTTATCCTCTAACTCACTCATACTGGCCCATGCCCTCCCACTTGGTCCTATACTCCTTAATACCCTCCTCAGCTTGTCAATCCACATTTCCATACTTATTAACATCAACTTCCTTAATGGGGAAACCCTTCACAAGGATCGAGGAATCAAGAAGCCCAACCTCATGCCTTAATGCTTCCTCCTCGACCTCAATGACAACTACCTCACAATAACCCATTGAAGCAACCTCAGATGCTTGACCAACCAAATCTAACCCGAACAATAAGTAGGCACAATAGGTCTACAGTGGAGAAACATCCTATCATGCTTATGTTGTGGAAATCCAAGAGATCAACCTTATGTCTTGGAAGGTACTTCAAGATGCTCACTCACCTCTCCACCTGATGATCTTGAAGAAGAGAAGGAGGACATTACTCCTCAGTCTAATATAGCTCGCTATCCTAAAAGGTTTGTCCAACCTAAATAACACACCCTAGTAGAGGCTAAACTTCCAAGAGAACTGAAGAGCTTGGGTGTTAAGATATCACTTCCTGAGGCCATCAAATATGTCCCAATTTACAACAAGCTTATTATGGAAGAATGTTTCAAGAAGCTTAGGAGAAGAAAAAAATATGCCCCTACTATCAATATTGCTGGCGAGTTTTTTGAACTAATGTTGGGGATAATAATCTCCCCAAAGTACTTGGACATTGGTAGCCTAGTAGTGTATGTGCACATTAAACAAATTGTAGTCCCCAACACCTTGATTGACCTGGGGGCTGCAATAAATTTCATCAGCAAGGAAGCCACACTAAACATCAACCTCCAAGGAGGCTTGCGGAGGACGACTATAGTGTTGTAGCTTGTAGATATATCCACAGTATCCCATGATGGAGTTATGAAGGATGTGATGGTATCCAATGACTTCAAGAAATTTCTAATATATTTCCTTCTCCTCCAACCAAAAGCCAAGTTTAATGGGTACCTTCTCATTCTAGAGAGACCTTGGTTAGTCACTACTGATGCTTACATTAGCTTTAGGGTTGGGAACATGACCATTAAGAATAGAAATCTTTGAAAGCAACTCGTATAATATCCCCCTACTCAACCCTCTATTAAACATGATTTACCCTTGTGGGTAGAGGAGGAGGAAGAATAAGACCTTTATCATCCATCCCTATACCCAGTTTGTGAATTAGAAAGAGCTACAGGAAGAAGGAAACTAGATGGGGATGAGCTTATTGATCACTTCTTGTAGAATCACCCTCCTACTGCCATGAAAATTGATGAGCTAGTGGAAGAATCCTTAGAGAAACCTGATAGCAATTCAAAGGTTAAGTTGTGCTCTGATAACTCCAACCTAGATCATGCCAATATTGTGGAAATCAGCCCATCCAAAACTCAAAATAAACCTAATGTTGGGCTAGAATTCACTTCCAATAGCTAGGGGACTCTGCGATGCAGAGTCCTAATTAGACTCTAAATTGTTTGGTTTAGGGATCCCATCCGTTATGTAGGATTAGCTATCGTATAATTGAATTATGTTGGCTTCACATGAGAAAAGGAATATGGCTAAACATAACATATAAACTTCGAAAAACACGAGTGAGTAACTAATGAATACTTCATAAAATAGATACCATAAATAGTAATATTATAACTCGAAAGAATGAATATTAAGTTAAGCATCATTAGCAAAACTTCAAATAAGACCACACATATCTAATGGATAAATTTAACAACCAAGAATGTGTTCAAGATGGTTAAAAATTTACAAGCACAAGTGAGTGCACAATCTACAATAGCATCATGTTAATATAAATAAAGTTGCTTATCAACATAAGCATAGGTTCAACATATCATATAGCATCCATGTGTTGCAAAGGAAACTAATAGCATAGGGAGATACACGAGGAGACGTACACAAAAACTGGTAGGAAACTCTAGTTCATCAAGTTAATAATATTCATGGAATCACAATACAAAGTGTTCATCCAATCGAGCACTGGAATTCAACTATTACTCCTTGCATTTATTAGAAGAGAAGAATTTCTCAAAACAATAGTTACCAAAATAAGTGCAAAGCTAAAATTCCATTACAATATGCCATGTGGGTGTATTTACTAAAAAGAGGGTTAAGTTTGCTCTACCCTTGACTCTTAGACTTCCTCATGACCTTTTTACTTCCTTATGAATTTTAAACTTCCTCCTTACTCTTTGAATTCCTATTTTTCTCTACTCTATCCTATCTTGCTATTCTCAACAAAATAAGTTAATTTATATCCTATAAATTTGACAATAGATAATTCTAGAACATCTAAATGTAGCTTCGCCACAAGGTAAGTGTGCCAAATCTTGTATTTGACTATTATTTGAGATATCTTTGGCTAATCCTTTTCATGCCTATGTAGACATTCAAGGGCATCTGAAATGAGGGTGCTTCTTTTGACATTGATCTGATTGGTGAGATTCGTTAGCTTTGTGTACATCCTCATGAGTTCCACTATATACCGTGTGAAGTTTTATTTTGTAACCTGCAAACTATTTGAGTTTGAAGCTTGCCTGAAAGTGTCAATAAATGTGTGAACCTCCTATAGGATGTCCTCCTACTTCCTCACTTGTTAAACTACCCAAATAGAAGGAACCCCATGGTTTTCAGTCACTGACTCCAAACCACTCAGAAGATGCATGAAAGAAGCAAGAAATTAATGAGTAATTTGAAATTATCGTTCTGGTAGTCATCCAATCTTTTCTTGGGAGAACCATTAGTGCATCTAGATATTTGAGTGTCCACTCATAAATGTTATCTAGAGTTGTAATGCCCTCTTTTAGCATAGAGGATTTATCTTTTGTGTTGGATGATGAGCACCAGTATTGCAACAAGAATGCTACAACTCTTGGGGCTACCAACTTTACCTTATCAACTCGGGGTTCAAACAAACTTGGAGGTGACAGTGTTGTATACACAAGTGAAAGTTATGGTTCTACCTTTTTTCAATGTTCAGCTGGCGAGGGACCACTATGGTTTTTCAAGCCAAACTTCTATGGATGTAGAAGAAGCTGGATTACTGATGAGGGAAAGAGAAATCTACTCTAAGAGAAATCTTGTCTACTGCAGTAAGGAAAAAGATTGAAATCTAATGCTAAAACACACCATTTCCTACCAAACTCCTAAGACACTATGTTTCAGAAGAAATGCTAGATTAACATGTATGAAATTCAACTGTCTTAAGCATGTAAATTTGGAGCATCAAGATTCTACTACTGTGCATGTAAATGGCTACAGAAAATCTATTTTTTTCTTTTTGTCTCTTTCCCTTTTTATGGAGAAGTGTGAAATCTACTCTCACTTGGTGATGTGGCAGGTGGCTTAGGGATGTTGGACGATGGTTGGAAGGTTTGGGGGACCCTTAAGTGACCTTTCTTGGCTTCCTAGAGGTTTTCCCTCAATTCGGCCTCAAAACAGGCCACTACATGAAAACCTACAGGATGTCCTAAAAGCCTACAGGATTCCATGTATTTATACGGGATACAACCGAGAGAAAAACGATGGGTGCTGAAGGTGATGGAAGGCTTAGGGAAGGTGGTTGGTGGACGGAATGAAGTGAGAAAATTCCTAGGATCAGTTAGAATGCAAAACCAAGGTTGGGAGATGGTTGGATTTGCTTAACATGCTTGCAGGAGTTTCCTTGAAAAATGATGAAATTGGTGAGGGTCTTAGTGAAAGAAAGGAGTGATCATGGATGGATGAAGTTGGGAGGAGGTTTCTGACTATGAGATCTATATTTTCTTATGAAACACCTACACTGCATCAAACAATTATATTTTCCCAAAAATCATGTAAACAAGAAGGATTTCAGTAAGCTAGAAAAATAGAGTTTAATGAGCTAGTTGTCTACTTCATGCATGAGGAAAATTTGCAGAATAAGATGAAATCATGGATGATATCTATTGTAATATTGAATATGGAAGAAATGATAGCTAAATCCTACAGTTGAAAACTGGTCAAATGTTGGCTTAAGCACAATAAACTCTAAATTCTATAAGAAAGTACAATTATGTCTTTTTTGGGGCTGCATAGGGGTCCTTTCCTCAAATCATGGTCCCCGAAGGAAGAAATGAAGCCAAAACACCTATTGATAGCTTTTTGATGTTCCTTTTTATCCCTTATAACTACTATTGAAGTGAAGCAAAAATGGAAGCAAACTAAAAAACAAACTAATCAAATCTATACTACTTGCAATGAGATACTTCAAAGGACAATTTAACCATGAATCTATTAAATTAATCTAAGCATACAGATACAAGAAGAGGAGCCTTTTCTACTAGGGTTGGGTGCTAACCCAAGAGCTTCAACCCTCTAAGTTAACTCATTGCTGGATCAAGAAAAACGTCATTCTCATTATCGAAATAGAAAATTACACAGTAATGTCTTGCACAAGTCTGAAGCTCAAAAATAACTAGTGTTTTTACAACAAAAATTCAAATCCTAATGAGGCTCCAGGCCTCTTTATTTATACAACTAAAGTCCTCAACGACTTCCTTAAATATAGGGAGGCTCGGCTCCCAAACTTGAGATCAGCTACTTCTTTGATTGTCACTTGCTCGGTTGCCTTTTGATCTTCATGACTTGGCTACTTGTACTCCCAGCTAGTGTGATGGATGCAGGAATATTCAAATGAGGGAGGAGTAAATGAGGAGGATTTACCTCCCATAATCTCTCTTCCTTGTTCCATTTGAGTTTTAGCATTTAATCTTGCCAAAATTCCCTAATTTTCTCTCACAAACCTGCATTCAATGCATATTAGTCCACTAGGCATAATATCTCACTTTGACTCATCTCATTAAACAAAATATAATTAAAACATGTAATAAATTGCGAGAAGAGTTTATTTTACTAAGCTAGGAGGTGAATTAAGGTCCACATAGTTACCCAATGATGAGGCTCATCATCACCCCCTATTGAAAGTGTTTCTCACCCTCTGAGCAACTCAATCAATATCCATATCTTTCATAGCCCTCGTGGTCTCCCTGACATCTCATGCTTCTGTCGTGGTCTCTTCTTCTTGTGCATAGAATCATGCCTTCCTTTCTATCTCCTCCCACTACTTTCTTTCTTCCTCTTCCTTCCTTATTTCTAACATCCCCAAGAGCAGTGTTGGACTGAGTCTCAAGCCAATCCAATTGACATTGAGCCTTTGGATGGTTTTCTTGTACATGGGTGTCCTGTTTAGTTCTTCTCTCATTCTTGGAGGAGAATGGTACTCTCTGATTTTCAAACTATATGGAAAAGTATTCCATCTCCTTTGGCAAGATTGCATGTTGTCATCCCCTAATGGCCTGAACATATCTTCAAAATGTGTAATTTCTTGCTCTTTGGTAGCAAGATACCTAGGTGCAAGTTGAGGATCATTTGTAATTAAATTTTTTGTGCTAATGACAACCATTGGATTTGACTGCTCAGATCTTGTCAGATAGGCTATGTTTTTTCCCTTGCCAATATCTTCTTCATTTATGCTTCCCTCGCTTCCTCATGGTTCATCCATGATGCCAAAGCCATCAACTGCAGATCCCCTAGTTTTTCATTAGGGTTCCATATATTCAGATTTATCAGGGCCATGTTATGCAAGTAGAATTCAGACATCTCATCCCTATCCTCCAATGTGCTTTGATCACACATATCAATGAACTATCTATAATTCTAGAATGGCATAGTGCCTCTCTATGCTAGGATCTTGATTTGGAACTGCAGTCACTGTTACTTAAGGTATAATGCATATGACTTAGCTGGCATCCTGCACTGGATTCCCTTTAAAGATATACTGGCCATGCTTGCCAATTGATTCTCTTCTTCTTACAACAATCCTTTAAACCATGCATTTTCTGCCTCCAACTGAGTTGTCATTATGGCCTCTCTATCCTTGAGGCTGCTTAGTTATTTGTCCATCTCCTTAAGCTTTTCCTCCACGTGACCTATGTCCTCCACTCCCTTGGACTTGGAAATCTACATCCATCTATGTGTTACTACTCTTTCTTTCTCAAGATCAAAGAATTATGGCTTGGCAACTTTTGTGGAATGACCCTACTCCCTTCAATAAATCTGTAGTAGGAGTCAAGGTTAGGTTGAGGACTAGGTTCCTTTAGCTATGGGTCCTCCTCCTTTGTTTCTTGCTGCATGCTCTCTTCCTTATCAAATTTTTAAGATTCGTGTAGGTTTAGCAGAGTTTCCTGTAGGATTGTCTCTGCTTCCTATAGGTCCTATTGTGTATCCTGTAGGATGTCTTTTCCTTTGGATGAGAGAGACCTAGTCACAGGCCTTCTCGCATAAGTGATAGGAGACTTAGGGGAGGTTTTTCCTCAGGATTCTTCTCCTTGAGTTTGTACAAGAGTAGCCATCTTCTCCTACTGTTTAGGCGAGTCCTCAATAACAATTGGAATCTTAGTGGGAGTTTGAGTTTTTCCCTACCTTATTCTTGTACTTTTTCTTGTTTTGAAGTATAATGGAGTTTGTCTTTGTATTTTGCCTTTTTGTTTGATAGGGGTGTTAAGGGTAGTGAGGATAGCTATTGCATCCCTATCAGTGGGTTCTGGAGACACCCTGGGTGACTCCTCCTTGTCTTTTTCCTCTTCTTTTCCATTCCCCTTTTCATTTTTCCCTTTCCCCTCTTCTTATCCCTCTACATCCTCACCTTGTTCATTAGTTTCCTCCTTGGGATCTTCCTCTGTTTCTCCACCACTTTCATTCTCTTTCTTTCCCTCTTCTTTCTCATCTATTTCCTCTTCATCCCTCTCTACTTCTTCTTCATCTGTTTTAGTCTCTTCTTCATCCCTTTCACTGGCAGTAGTGCTCTTGTCATATTCGAGGTCTTTTATATCCTCCTCTATATGCATGTCTTTAAAATTTTCCCATGTGATAGGAATTCTAAGTTTGTGGAGGGCATACTCTATGATCAGTCTAATTAACCCATGATGGGCCAGATGATGGTAGTTTCCTTCCTTCACTTTTATGCTCATATCTATCAAGGATTGAAGATGGAAGTAGGGCATGCTGAGTCTGTGGTGAGGAGGTGTGTCTGCTCCAAACCTAAATTCCTCAAGAAGCCTAAAGTGGTATCCATATACCACACTGTACCTACCTTCACATGATATGTAATTTATAAGGTGGTAGATTATAATTTTCATTCCAGGGATACGGTAGGCTTGTTATTCTCACTCCATTCTTATCTTACATGGCCTCCTCTCCGTCTAGAAAGAATTTCTTCTTTGCAATTTGGCTATTTCCCTTGTCTTGCTTTCTCCAAGGCACTCGTAAGGGAAGTGTGGTAATTCTGCTTATGATTTTAGGTGTGAGCTCTATGGAGAGGCATCTCACCACAACGGTGGCATGGGTCCTATTCAGTGGAATGAAGGAGAGAGAAAAATGTTTGGCTAATCCATCATCATACCCTCTCAATTTCTCAAAGTACCCCATCTAGTTATGCTTTGTGAATATTTCTAGCAGAGGCGGGTGTTGGTGAATCCTCACAATTTTCATGGGCTCCCTTCTATTAAACCCCCCTGTCATTTTGTCTAATAAATGGAGGAGCAAATATGTCTGATACAAAATCTTAATGAAGGAGGAAATGGAACTGAAATTTCTATGGATATAATTCCCTTATACTACAATCAATTTCAATAAACTAGAAGATTTATGTTGCTTTTACTTGGAAAAATACGATGAAATGTAGAGCCTACCTCCTTGCAATGCTTGATGTAGCCAACCCCTATGTTTCCTCCTCTAAAATTGCTTACTGCCAATCCTATAGATTACATTATTGTATCCCACAGGATTCCTGTGGGATCCTATAGGATTTCCCGTAGGATCCTGTAGGAGATCCTGCGTAGGAAAAAAATGAAGTTTTCCTCTCCTGTAGGCTGCTGGAGGGCCAAGAGCGAATTTGCTAGTGTGAGCCTCAAGAATGTGAAGGCATCTGTGCATGGGGATCAATTTTTATTTCCTCTTATAGTTGATTAGAGTGAGGTGGTGCGGAGGTACAAATATTTATTTTTGGACCGTTGGTCCCACAACCACATATTCATTCCCCTCACCTCGTAATCAATTCCCACTTCGGCCATCTGTAGTCTTAACTTCTTCCAACCTCATCCTCCTTTTCTTTGACTTGACTGTTGCCATGTGTGTGACGACTAGCTGTTTTGTCCTCGTTGACTAATCAACTCCCACTTCAGGCATCCGTAGTCTTAACTTCTTCTGACCTCGTCCTCCTTTTCTTTGACTTGACTGCTGCCATATCTGTGATGACTAATTGTTTTGTCCTCGTTGTCTAAACAAAGGTGGCAAATTTAACTGGACACCTTTCTCTTATAAACCAACTCGTTCACAATTTTTAAATCTTTCGATTACATTATGCAAATGAGAGAGCGGAAGTGAGATACTTACATGTGGTAACAATACCTTGCTGCAGTTTGTTAAAGAAATGAGCTTTTTGTTTTGTGTTCACTGCATGTGATTTCTCCTTTTTCTATTATCCTTTGATGATTTTATTTGTTGTGCAGGTACCTAGTTTTGATGATGATGATATTGTTGCTACTGCTACTAGGCTCTGGAGGAGCCTCTTATACCTTTGGATCTTCATGCTTGACTTGTTGCAGCCTATTATTTTTGCTTTATTGGATAGGCTGCTACAGGATTGCCTATAGGATGTCCTGTAGTTGCTTCTCCCTCAAAATTTTTAATCATATTCTACTGCTAGGTCTTGAGGATGATGAGTATGGTCAGAGAGGAGGTCTAGGGGTGTCTGCAAGGTGAAAAATAACCTTCAGGTGTTGTCTCCTTGCTCTCTGTCCCATGTTTTTTTTTCTTTGTGTTTTTTTCTTGGAAACTGTAATTTTTTTGAAAACTGATTTTTTCTAATGATGAATGCAAGGGTGATCAAGGTGTATAATGAGATGGTGATGTAGGAATTTATTTTTTTGATATGGGTAGGTCATTTCCTTTCCCTAGGATTACCTCCTTTAGGACTCCCAAGCCTCTGTAATTCCAATAGGATCATCTAGTAGGTTTTCAGGGGATCCTGTAGGTTTATAGGGAATCCTATAGAAAACATAGAACCCTTGTAAGTTGAGGCAAATGAGTGAAAAAAATGAAAGGAATGGTGGAATGATGAAGGATAATGAATGGAGAACTAAAAACATGAGCTGAATAGGTCCCTTTTAATTATCCATTGCTGCAATAATTGTCCTCCTGCTGACCTGCAAACAATATTTTCATGATTTTTCTTTCCCCTTTTTCTTTTTCTTTTTAAAACAACTAATCTACCTCCAAGAGGTTTTCATCCTAGTTGTTTTCCCTGGGAGCCTCAAAAGAGATTTTCATCTAGAGATATTTTTATTTATCTCTCTTTTTTTTTGACACCGTTGTTCTGCCTCAAGAGGTTTTCAACCCAATAGTGGGACTCGAGTGCCTCATGGAGGTTTTCACCTTAGTCTCCATATTTTTTCTTTTTTGTTTATTTTTCTCAGTGACTTGACGAGGTAAGAGTTGAGACTTGATCCACCACCATCATTGTTTGTTGATACCATCAATGAACTCTTTCTTTGACAATGGCCTTTTCTAAACTTTCAATTCGTGCCCATTAACAAGTAAAGGAATGGCTTCTGCATCTATGGTTATGATCTGCACTAAACCATTATCGTGACATTTCTCTATGACATAAGGCCTTAACCATCTAGTCCTTAACATGCCCTTAAAGTATTTATATCTGGAATCATATAACAAAGCCCAATCACCTTCTTGAAATTACTTTTCCTTGATGTTCTTTTCATGCCAGATCTTCCTTTGAATTTGAGTTACATCTATGTGTAGGAGGTTTTGCATTCTAAACTCATCTAAACCATTCAACTGGAGCAATCTCTCTTTTTGCGCACTGCTGAGACCTAGATCTAGTTGGGCTGCCATCCTCAATGTATTGTACTCAAATTCAATGAACCGCAGTGCCTTTTTCCCATAGACCAACTCATAGGGTGTGAATCCAGTGGTGGTCTTTGAGGTGGTATTATAGGCCCAAGTGGCCTCAACTAGTCTATCTACACAATCTTTTCTATTGCTGCTAACCACTTTGGTTAGAATGCCCTCTAGCATTCAGTTGGTCACTTCCACTTGCCCATTAGCTTGTGGGTGATAGGGAGTGGAGGTTCTATACTTAATCATATGATGGCTTAACAAGTCTTCAATCATGTTGGAGGTAAATTGGTTGCCTTTATCAGTGACCAGTTCTCTAGGGCACCTAAACTTGTAGAATACATTCTCCTTTAAGAACTCAGCCACCTTCTCCTCTTTTATTGCCTTGATTGCCTTGGTTTTGGCCCACTTAGTCAGATTGTCAGTGCACAAAATGATATACTTCTTTTTCTTGAAAGAAGAGTCAAGAGCCCCAATGAAATCCATGCCCCACTTGTTAAATGGCTTGAAAGTAACTTACAGTTGTAGAGGCATTTCATCCCTTGGAGTAGGCTTTCCCATCCTTTGGCACTGATCACACTGACTAGCATATCCTTTCACATCTTGATGAAGAGTGGGCAATAATAACCATCTTGTAACACCATGAATGTTTTACCCTTTGCTGCAAAATGACCTCCACAAGGCCCATCATGATAGGTCAGAAGGATGTCAAAGACTTCCTCCTCCCTAACACATGTTTTTATAATTTGATCTCGGCCCAGTTGGAAGAGGTTGCCCCCAATCCAAGTGAATGAGGCACTCTTCCTCACAACCTTTCTTTTCTCTTTGGAGGACAAGTTTGGTGGGAACTATGCATATACCAAAGAGTTTGCTATGTCAGAAAACCATGTAGAGAGAACTGAAATGGTGAATAAGTGTTCATCTGGTAACTGATCATCAACCATTCCTTCCTCACCTGCAGGAAAATTTAATCTTGACAAAAAAATATGCAACAACATTTTCCTTGCCAGGCTTATCAATAATAGTTAGATGAAACTCCTATAATAATAGTAACCATCTAATAATCCCGACATTCACATCATCTTTATTCATTAAATATTTGATTGCAACATGGTCAGTATGTACAAACGTTTGATAACCTGTAATGTAATGCCTAAATTTGTTCAACGAATGCACAATATCCAGGAGCTCCTTTTCAGTCACTATGTAATTCCATTTAGCCTTTGACAATTTCTTACTGATAATGTAAATGGCATAAGGAAATTTTTCATCTATCTGGCCTAGAGCTACTCGTATGGCTTTGTGTGAGGCATCATCATGTATATGAAAAGGAAGGGCCCAATTTGGGCCTCGGAGAATTAGTGCAGTGGTTAACTTGTCCTTCAGGGTGTCCAAGGCCTCTTGATAGCTTTTTGACCATACAAACTCAAAGTCTTTGGCCAACAACCCAAATAAAGGAGAAGCTAACTTCCCAAAGTCTTGTATAAACCTTCGACAGTGTCTAGCTAACCCTTCAAAACTTCTAGCGTCTCTTTTATTTTGCGGAGGCGGGACCCTTTGGATGATAGCTATTTTGTTTGGGTCCACATGCAGTCCTTGCTGGGATATTGAATGACCTAGCATAGTCCCTTTAGTCATCAAGAAGTCACATTTTTTGGGACTATGGGATAGGTTCATTTCATTGCATTTGTTTATCACCTTACCTAAGTTGGGCAGAGCCTCCTAGAAATCACATCCATAAGATGGAAAATCATCCATATAAATATCTACTACATCATGGACTAACTCGACCAAGATACTCAGGACTTCTCTCTGGAAAGTGGTAGGAGCATTGCATAGGCCAAAAATAAGGACCCTATAGGAAAAAGTACCCGAGGAACAAGTGAAGGTGGTTTTATCTTGGTCTTCTGGGCTGATCTAGATATGATCGTACCCACTGAATCCATCTTGGAAAGAGAAAAATGTTTTCCCTGCCAGGCCACCTATCCCTTGGTTGATGAAACGTAGAGGGAAATGGTCCTTCTTTGTCGCTTTGTTTAACTTTATGTAATCAACACAAATCCTCCACTTACCATTTTTCTTTGGAACCTATAGTAAAGGAGAGACCCACTCACTATCAGTGATAGGGTAAATGAATCCTGCATCTAGCAGCTTTTGTAGTTCTTCTTTGACTATATCTTTGAGAGTTGGATTTAACCTCGTTTGGGGTTGTCGGACTGGTTTACAACCTTCTTTGATATAAATGTGGTGAGTACACACCGAGGGGTGCACTCCCTTCATTTATTTGTAACTCCAAGCAAAGGCATCCAGGTCTTCCTTTAGCATGTTACACAATGTTTCTTCTTGGTGAACAGAAAGAGATGTGTTGATTTTCAAAGTTCTTCCAGGGCCGAATTCTATGGTTTTGACATGGATAGGGTTGGAATCGGCTAAAAAAAGATCAATCTGATGGTTTTTCTAGGTTTCCTTTACTACTTCTTCTAAGGATAATGTGTTGGGATTTGGACTTTGGAATATGTGTTTAATCAAATCATATTCATCTAGTTGTCCCCCTCCCATGATTGTTTTTAAGGTACAGAGATGGGCAGAATAAACCTAATCCTCTTCCTCCTCTTCCATCCATAAAGTTAAGTCATGTTCTAGATATGGTTGGGTAGGAGGATATAGGACTAACTACTTGGACATATACCCATTCTTGATAACCATATTCCCAACTCTGCATCTAATGTAGGCATCAATAGTGGCTAGCTAGGGCCTTTGAAAGATGAGAGGGTAACCAATAAGCTTTGCCTTACGTTGGAGAACTAGGAAACCTGTAGGGTATTCCCAAGAGTCAATGGAGACCATCACATCCTCCATAATCCCCTCAGGGTAACTGTGGAGCGATCTACAAGTTGCAGTACCATTGTGGTCTTTCTCAATGAACCCTGGAGGTTGAGCTTGAGCATGGTGTCCTTGTTCATCACATTAATGGCAGCCCCAAGATCAATCAAAGTGTGGGGGACAATGGTGCCATTGACGTGCACTACTACAAGGATTCCACAGTCCAAATACTTTAGACAGATTACTTGCGCCAGCATTAAGTCGGGTAGTTGTCCAATGACATTAATGGTAGGGGTATCTCTTCCTCACCTCCCTGGATGCTTGAAGCACTTCTCCTTGATCAAGTTGTTGTAAATAGGCACATCTTTCATATCTTGATGAAGTGGATTTTGACACATAGATTTTTCAATTCTCCCACAAGTTCAGTCTCCTCTGGGGTAGGCAGGAATGGTTGGGTTAATCTCTCCGGAAAGGGTAGTGGATTTACTTTAGGCATTCTTTCCTCTATTTCTTCCTCAACCCCCCTAGGTGTAGGTCGAGGTTGGATGTCTCGGAGCACTCTCGCACATCTCAGGATTTCCTGAATTTCCACATCATAAGCTAGATAGGATGTCTCTCCAATGTATATTCGCAGTGCCTATCTATTCTTCAGGTTCAGATTTGGTTGTGTAGGCATCTAGGGTTGTTTAGGTGGAGCAGAATGTAAAATCTATGGTTGAGTAGGTGGTGAAGGCAATAAAGCTGGAGAATTGTTGTATGTGGGCCTCCACCCATGGGGTGCTGCATTCCATTGAGGTTGTAGCAGAGCATATGGTTGAAATGACTGGCTGGTTGGCTGGGAATGATACTGAGGTGCACAGGACCAAGGAGGAGGTGTAGACTAGGAAGGATGAGCATGGTGGCCCCAAGAGGGAATGGATGTGGTTTGGTTGGGATTGTAATATGCATGAGATGACCCTTGCATGCCCTGCTAGTATGGCCTAAGCTAATGAAGTCTCCTTTCGTTTATGTCGAAAATTTGTTAAGTTACCCCTTCAGCTCCTTGATATACAACTTTTAGTCCAGGTAGAGAAGGGCATTTTTATTTGGAGTGGTTTTCTTCACAGACTCAGCAGATTTCAATCGAATTCAATGGACATTCATTCCTAGGGTGCCTCCTGTTTCATCTAGGGATGAAAATGGCTAGGGCTCTCTTCACTTCCTCATGTTTCCTCTTAATGTGCATAGTGTCCATCTATAGGGTAAGGGTTTGCAGCGTCTCACTCTTGAAACCCTCCAGCATGTTTCCAATTTCACCCTTGATGGATGAATTGGATGAGGATGGACTGACCATAGGTCGACTACCCCTATCCTTTTTCCGAGCTTCCCTAGAATTGTTTCTAAAGACAGTCTTCATATCCTCATAGAGTAACTGGTAGATGTCCCCTACTACTAACAAGTTTAGCGTATCTAGTAGATCTTCCCCTACTCCTCTAAGCAAGACTAGATTTAGTGACTCAGGGTCAAGTGTGCACTTGGCCCTATTGTAGCTAAGCTAAAATCTTTCTTCATAATCTTCTATGGATTCATCATGCCCTAAGGTCATCCTCTTTAGTGTCTTTAGACCTACAATAGTCTCGATACTTAGTGTTGAAGGCTTGCTGCATGTGAGCCCAAGTGGTGACTCTATCCTCAAGTAAACCCATGAACCAACGCAAAGATGCATCCATGAGAGTGGACAGGAATAGTTTCAACTTCTTCTCATCATTAGTATAGTCATACGTTCAGCATATGACAACAAATTCAAATAAGAAAGTTTCTGGATCTTCTGTGGTCAGGCCATGGAAATGAGGAAGGGAAGAGGGGCTTATACTCTTTATCTTAGTATCCTCATTGGTTTCCCTAATGGGGAAGGCACCTTAACTCTTTCTCTATTTCCTCTGTCATTTATTTTTTCATCCATTGGATCAGTAGGAATGGCTTCTTCTTCTTCTTCTTCCCCTCTAGGTTCTTCTAATATTTCAGGTTTCTCACCTAAGGGTTCCTCCAATTCACAGCCATCAAGGAAGAGGGAAGGTTGGTTGTTTGAAGCAATGGGGCTATTTGGCTAAAATTTCCCTAAGTTACCCCTATTCCTATGAGGCATGAAAAAAATGCTTTTGTTTTGTTTGGTGTTTTTTTCCCAAAATTTGAAAGTGATTGCAGAATTGAAATTACAAACTGAATGAAAGCTAACGGACTGAATGAAAACTAACAAATCTATTTTTTCCTTTTTGTCTCTTTCCCTTTCTATGGAGAAGTGTGAAAGATAATCTTTCTTGGTGATGTCCAAGTGGCTTAGGGATTTTGGAGGATGGTTTGAAGGTTTGGGGTCTTGGCTAGTTGAATTGTTTATTGATTAAACAATCAAGTACCACATTAATTGTCAACCTGGGAAAGTCTTTTTATTCCAAAGGCTATTGCGTACTGTATGTACTTAATCCTAAAAGCATTAAAAAGCTGTAGTATACGTAATCCTTACGCTAAGTTATCATAGTACTGATAAAATGAGAGTAATTAATTAAGATTACAAATCTGAAAAGCAAAATGATGGATGCTCTGTTGGCAGAGGATCAGGACCCTATCCTCCAGGCGAGGACGTTCAACACCTGCCCCTGTAACCAGATTGCTAACACACACTGCACTCTAATTCACCGGTGAAATATCCTTGCACAACTTCAAACAATGAATGAAACAGAGTACTAGCAAAGCAGAAATACCAGAGGTAATGCTACAGAATCCAAACAGAGTACCAGCAGAAAGAATCTATCACACACTTATACACTTGACAGAAAAGTAAATGGGTGAATCTTGTGAGGAAGGTGGGTCCAGTCCCTCTCACAAGATTCCCCAGAACACAAAGGCTAGATTAAGTGCTCAGAACAATCTTCTATTCATCTGCCAAAAGATTCAAGTACAATAAAGTTCATAGTTGCTGATGTCTTTCAAAATCTCACTTACAGATCACACATTAACCCCCTTCTAATGTAGATGTCTCATCTTTATAGAGGAGACATCTATTACAATGGATTATTACAGTTCATTCAGTTAACCCATTTTATCAAAAATAAGAATTACAGAACGCTGTTACAACAGTATAATAATATATTCTTTCTTGGGTTCTAGCTGTTACACAACTAATAACCGTCTTCGACCGTCTTCTTGGGATCCTCGCATTCCTTTATCGTTTCCCCATGTTGTTCCTGATTTAGGCAATGGTAACTGTGTTCTACCCGCTTTAGACAACTGCGCGATCATGCCGCGTCAGCGTTCTTCAGATAGTTGCCGTTTGTTATTCCCAGCTGTTGCAAAATAGCCTGCTTTAGATGGTTGCTGTTGCTGACTGTAGCAACTGTGTAGTTACTGCTTCTAGTGTTGCAGCAACTGCGTAGTTGCTGTTTCTGGTGTTACAGCAACTATAAATTATAATTCCTGCAGGCTTAAGACTATTACTTGGCAACTTAGTCAGCTTTTCAAAGATAAATATAAAGATACTCACGAATATGCAATGAACAATTAAACATATAGATATGCGGAAAGTTACTTCGTAACTTGGGGAGATTGAGTCATTATGTAATCAAAGCTTACAACTTATGACTGAAAAGGATAATATTATGGCAAAAATATAAGGTCAAAATTGGTCAATTCTGAGTCCTAACATCGCCCCCAACTGAAGAGATTGCATGTCCCTATGGAATGCCTACTCTGAGTTTGAGTCGGAGTACTGGGATGAACAATGTAGATTACTGAGACAATAGTTATAGGAAGTAGCATCAAACTTCTTCCTGAATCCACAGGCAGTCTGCATTTGCCTCCATGTTGTGCTTCTTCCCTGTTGGATAATCCAAACTGTCCTTTGTATTGTTCACCAGATAGCCATAAAAGTGGAAATCTAAATCTGTAACCCATCCAATTTTCAACATAGTGCTGCATGCAATTAACATAATGAGGTACCCTTGAGAGTGCTACCTGGAAATTAGGTGGATTATAAGGGTGATATTCCTGCCTCTCCTTGGGGCAGTTCTCCCAAAACAGTTTGTTTGCCTTGACAGCCAAGGATGCCTTAGTCTTTACATAATGCTGACAGTCTTTCAGGACCATTGCTTGCAGTTGCTTAACATGGTCCTTCATTTCAGGATCACTTACCATTCTCAGGTGTTGTGCAATAAAGGTGGCTGCATTCTGCGGTTCAGCTCTAATCCACAGAAGACAATTCTGTTCATTATGTTGAGTTGAAGCAAAGGCGTTCTGCCATGTAAGTTGATTAGCTAAAAAGGAGATAAAGGCTCTCAGCTGTATGTCGCCAACTACAGGTATCATATTCATATTTATTTCTTCGGACATGGCTTCATTATGGAGATAAAGCTCGCATAACAAATTTTGATCATTTTTAGGTGCCTCTGCAAAGGTTTGCATAAACTGCTCTGATGTAACTACCTGATGAGGTCTACCTTCTTTGACAGCCTTTATCTGCAAAAAAGTGAGTCTTTCCCTCAAAAATGTTGCATAATTAAAAGAGGGTTTCCTTGTAGCAAGTATTCTTTGGAACAACTCAAACATCTGGGTCAATCTAGCTTTTAGTTCCTTGATCTCTTTCTACTGGGCTCTGCACTGCTCAAGTGCTTCCCAGTTCTTGTATGCATGACTAAACCAGATCCCTTTTTGCTGTTGGAATGCGTTGCCTTGTGACTGATCATATTCTCTCCACCAATCTCCTTTTAATGCTTGAAAACTATCTGTTTCTGTGCATACATCACTAACAGAGGGAAGCTTTGTTTGTGTAAAGGCATCCACAAGGATAATCTGCTCTGTAGGAGTAGGCTGGGATGATCCAACATCTTTTTCTTCATTTCTGGCTAGTGTCTCTTCTTCCTGTTGTACTGATTCATTTTATTCGATGGTGATTTGGGTGGGCCAGGGTGAGTCTGTGCCTTTTTCCTCATTTCCTTCTTCTTCTTCTTGTTCCTTGGCAATTTGAATAGGGCTGGGTGAGTCCAATTTTTCTTCATTTCCTCCTGAAACTATTTCTTCTTCCTCCATAACAGTTTGGGTAGGCCGGGGTGAGTCTATACCTTTTTCCTTATTTTCTTCTATTTCTTCCTCTCGTTCCATGACACTTTGAGTGGGTCGAAATGAGTCTGTGTTTTCTTCTTCATTTCCTGATTCTTGTGTAACTACTTCTTCCATAGCAATTTGGGTAGGCTGGGGTGAATCTGTATTCTCCTCTTTCTCATTCCTTGTTTCTTCCTGCATAGTTTCTGGGGAACTTGCTGGTTCTTGTGTGTCAGCAAGTTCTTCTGTTTGTTCTTGCGCAATCTCTGGAGAACTTACTGGTTCTTGTGTGTCAGTAAGCTCTTATGTTCAGACCTGTGCAGTTTCTGGGGAACTTACTGGTTCTTGTGTGTCAGTAAGTTCTTTAGTTTGGTCTTGTGCAGTTTCTGGGGAACTAACTGGTTCTTGTGTGTCAGTAAGTTCTTCAGTTTGGTCCTGCATCTTCTCTGGAGAGCCTGTTGGTTCTTGTGTGACAACAGGTTCTTCTGTCTGCACTTTTTCTGGAGAACCTGTTGGTTCTTGTGTGACAACAGGTTCTTTTATTTCAGCAGAGGATTGTGGCATTTTCGTCTGTGTAACAGCAGGCTCTTTTGTTTCATCTACAACATCGGAGGCTTCCTTCATTGGTTCTGCCACTACCTTATATCCTGCCTGAGTATATATTTCACCACAATTGGTACACACATATTCATTATCCTTACTTTTCTCTGCTACAGACGCTACTCATGCTAAAACATGCAGGCTGAATTCATTCTGATATGCTTCCTTAACCCTTATTATTTCCTCCTGATAGTCCTGAATCTGAGATTTCAAAAATTCAATTTCTTCCTGCAGGGCGGGTACGGTAGGCTGGTCTTGAGGATCAGTAGATTCCAGTGGAGGCAGAGGTTGTGTTTCATCATTTTGATCAGTATTCCCCACAGGTGGTTCTTGTGTGTCACCTGGGGTAGTGGTTGTTTCTTGTTTTGCAGCCACTTGGTCACTATTACCTTGGGTGTCGGCAGTTGGTTCTTGTGTGTCAGTTGTCTTAAAATATGATGTCATGAAGCTATGAACACTCTGCATCTCAGCATCCGAGGGTGAGGGAGAGGAGTTTTGAGGACTGGTGGGAGTGCGGATCCTTATAGTGATGGGCGGTGAACTGGGGGAATTAGGAGATTCAGCTGCTACCGATGACCGAGTTCTTCGCTTTGGTAGAGAAGCAGGGAATTCAGGCATTTTTCTCTTCAGGCTAGCTTTCTTTAGGATGGGGACAGTAGCCGGGGTAGCAGGTGCCTTAGCTGAAACCCTAGTTCTTCTTCTTTTCGATGGGGTTTTCTTTTCCTGCTGCCTTTTTCGTTTAAGCAGGGTAATAGGGATATTGTCATCGGAGTCATCAGTAGAAATACCAAGTATGGGAATGGAAGGATTGGTTCTTTTTGGAGATGGGGTTGTTCTCGTGGTTATTTCTACTGCTGCTTGTTCATTCTCAGTAACTTGTGGGGGTGTTTGCTGGATTTGTTCAGGAATGTGCTCTGCATGCTGAGGGTTTTCTAGAGGGATTTGTTCAGGCATGTCCTCCGTTTGCTGAGGAAGTTCTTCATCTTGCTAAGGTGTGTCCTCGGCTTGGTGAAGAATTTCCTCTTCTTGATGAGGAATTTCATGTTCCGGCTGTGGAATTTCTGCCTCCTGATGGGGATTAATTGGGGGTGGGGGGTTATTTAGAGTGAGGGCTCTATTAATCAGCAATTGGGCTAAGCGGTGGTGTTTTAAGGAAAGAAGTGGACGCTTCGCGTTAACAACATATCGTGACATGTTTTTGAGACAACCCAATAGATAATATGGCATGTTTATTAACTAACCATTTCTCAAATGATTTAACAGGACGAAGTCGTGCTGGTAAATTACCTGGTAGCGTCCTTCGCACATCAGATATTGCTTGACAAATTCAGCGACTTTCGGCCACGGTTGAGGTAACGACCGAAGTGCTATGCCTCTGCCTTTGGGCTCTACCTGCTTGCCTGGTCAGAGAAAATCCTGCTGCACATTAAGAATCAGGTGCTTTCTGCTGAACCACCGTGTGCCATTAGCTGGTAGCCCGGTAACTTGGGCTATAATTTCCTCCATGACTGGGATTTGAACTCCCTAGACGACAAAGAATCCTTCTGTTAAATTGCATGCAAATTCAAGGACATGCTGCTCGTCAAAGTCCGGAAGTCTCCTGAAGTACTCTATCCATCCCGCTTGTAATAAAATTTGATAAATCTCCGGAAAGAGTTCAAGGACTACTGTCGTGCCAGGCTCATGTGTAATGAGGGTTCCTCCCATAGCTGTTGTTTCAGTAAATTTCAGAGTTCAGAGCCGAGCTTCCAATTTCAGTTCAGAGTAAAACGTCGCAAATGGTAACATGCCGTGATAGGGTGGCTTTTACATATTACCGGGAGAGTTAAGGGTGGCGGTAGTTGGCGTAGTATGTCATTATGAGAGTTGCTTTGGTAATCCCCCCCCTTCTACGTGTAAATGATATGATTGGAAGTACAATTATTTGATAGTCCTATCAACTTGTCCGCATTATCTATTACTTAATGTCCATACATAATCATGCGTACCTTCGTATTTTACCTTTTTGATTGCTGCGTCAAAAAGTCTTGTCTTGTCTTTTGCTGGATCATAATGATTACCGCAGATCTAAAAGCATGGGAATACTGGTGATTTGTAATGATAATGACGGGAAGTGATAGTAAGGTGTTGTAATCATCACAAGAAGTGGTATATTTTATCAAAATTTGTTCCTTGGGGCTGAAGTGGTAAGACTGGTGTTTTCGTACGTGAGGGAATTCACTGGGAAGGGTATTCCGTGATCGGGAAGCGATGTTGTAGCACCGGGATTGGTGCTGCAGCAACGGAAAATTGCTGATGTGGCAACAGGAAATGATGTTAGACGTTTGTAAAAATGGGAAATGTGCTGGAGCAATAGGAATGGTGTTGTAGCAACAGAGAATGGTGTTGCAGCAACGGGAGTGGTGTTGCAGCAACGGGGAATGGTGTTGCAGCAACAGGAAATGGTGTTGCAGCAACAGGAGTTCCGAGTCCACAAAGTAATTGCTTTGAAACTTTTGTTCTCAGCTACTTCCCAGGCTAAAATCTGCAAAATACTGAAATGTAATATCGCAATCCTTGGCAGGATTTATTAGTTTCTTAAAAAAAAAGAATATCTAACCTAAAAAATTACATAACTAATAGAAACTCAAGTGCTTTGAGGGACAGCAAGTTCCCCTGGAAAAGAATATTGTTTTATTGCCATGCAAGTGGCTTTAAAATCTTCTTTGGAAACCGGCTGCTAATATAACCGAAGTCGGTAGCCATTCACTAACAGTGGTGTTCTGCTTCCATCAATTGTTAAAAGTTTAACTATTCCATTTGGAAAAACAACATCCACTTCATACGGCCCTAACCACCTTGTTCTTAGCTTCCCTTGGAAATTCTCGAAACGGGAATCATAAAGTAGAGCCTAGTTACCTTTCTGGAACTGATTTTGCTTGATGGTTCTATCATGCCATCTGCTTCTTTGTTGCTGTATCATAGTTGTTTGATGGACGACATCTAGTCTTTTCTCATCCAATTCCTGAAGCTGCTGCAACCTGGCTATCTGTGCATCAGTTAAATCAAGGTTAACAGCTAAGGCAGTTCTTAAGGTTTTAATCTCAAACTCTACAGGGAAAATAGCATTCTTTCCAAAAACTAATTCATAGGGTGAAAAGCCTGTTGTATTCCTCCAAGTGGTTCTATAGGCCCATAGAGCCTCGGGCAACCTCTGAAACCAGTCCCTTCTATTCTCCTTTATCGTTTTTGTTAAGATGGCTTCTATGACCTTGTTGGTACTTTCCACCTGCCCATTTGCTTGGGGGTGGTACAGTGTAGTCATTTTGTGCTTGATATGATATTTTTGGAGCGTATTTTTGAAGCCATGAGAATTAAAAGGAGGTCCTCCATCAGTGACTAATTCTCTGGGTAGTCCAAATCTAGCAAAGATTTCTTCAAATAAGAATGTTAGTACTTCTTCTTCATTAGCTTTAATGAGTGCTTTGGCTTCTACCCATTTAGTCATATAATCCGTGCATACTAATATGTACACTCTTTGATTAGATGGAGGGCTAATGGGACCTATAAAATCTAATGCCCATTTCTCAAAAGGTTCAAGAGTTACCTGGGGATTAAGTGGCATTTCATCCCTATGGTTAGGCTGGCCCATTGTTTGACAGCTGTCACAAGCCTTCACATATTTTCTAGCATCTTTAAAAAGTGATGGCCAATAATAACCCATTCTAAGTACCTTGTGTGTTGTTCTTTTGTCTACAAAATGTCCTCCACAAGGGCCATCATGACAAGCTTTTAGTATATCATAAATCTCGTCTTCCCCAATGCATCTCCGGATTTCTTGATCTATTCCTGTATGGAACAGAAACCCGCTTATCCAGCTGTACCTAGCACTTTGCTGGATGATCTTTCTTCTTTCCCTATCTGATAGGTGTGATGGTAATTTTCCTGCAACTAGATAATTGGCAATGTCTGCATACCAAGGTGAGTGAGCAGATACTGCAAATAAATACTCATCAGGAAAAGAATCATCTACTGGAGCATTTTCATCAGTTTTTAAACGAGAAAGGAAATAAACAACTACATTTTCTTTTCCTGGCCTATCTACAATTGTGATATCAAATTCTTGTAATAGTAATAACCATCTGGTGACTCGGGCATTTGTAAATGATTTATTCATTAAATACTTAATGGCCGAGTGATCAGTATGCACAAAAGTAGTGTAGCCAGTAATATACTGTCGAAATTTATTAATAGCATAAATAACTGCTAGAAGTTCCTTCTCAGTAACTGTGTAATTTAGCTCAGCTGGTGTCATGTTCTTACTAATAAAATAGATGGCATAGGGGAGACTGTTTTCTTCCTGACCCAGGACAGCTCCAATTGCCGTGTCTGAGGCATCGGAGGAGATATGAAAGGGTAATGCCCAATCAGGTCCTCTCAAAATGGGGGCTGTGGACAACTGATGTTTAAGTTTATTGAATGCATTTTCACAATCATCAGTCCACTTCAATTCAGCATTTTTCATTAACAACACAAATAGAGGAGAAGCTATTTTGGAAAAATCCTTAATGAATCTTCTATAGTATCCGGCATGTCCTAAAAAGCTTCTTACATCAGTTTGTGTTTTGGGGATAGGAAGATTCTGAATTACCTGTATTTTAGCTAGATCGACTTGAATTCCTAAAAATGAAACAAAGTGACCCAATACAATACCTTGATTCATCATCATATGCCACTTTTCAGTGCTTAAAGCAAGGTGTGCTTCGATACACTGCTTAAGTACTTTTTCAAGATTCTGCAGTGCATCCTCAAAAGTCACTCCATAAGGGGTAAAGTCATCCATAAATATTTCTAATGAATCATTTAACATATCAGAAAAGATCCCTATCACCGCTCTTTGGAATGTTGCTGGAGCGTTACATAGCCCAAATGGAAGTACCCTATAAGCAAAGGTTCCCCATGGGCTAGTAAATGTGGTCTTGTCCTGGTCCTGGGGTGCAATCTTAATCTGATTATATCTACTAAACCCATCCAAGAATGAAAAGAATTTCTTACCTGCTAAATTATCCAATACCTAATCAATAAATGGTAAAGGGAAATGGTCTTTTTGGATGGCTTTATTCAATGCTCTGTAATCCACGCATACTCTCCATTTCCCATTTTTCTTGGGTACAATTACAAGTGGGGAAACCCACTCACTATCAGATATAGGGTATATAAATCCTGCATTCAAGAGTTTTTGAAGTTCCTCCTTCACAATTTCTCTAAGGTTGGGGTTCATTCTTCGCTGGGGTTGGCAGACTGGCCGAGATCCCTCCTTAATATAAATACGGTGAGTGCATAGTTCAGGGGAGATCCCTTTCATGTCTGTGTAGTCCCATGCAAATGCCTCTTTATTTTCTTGGAGTAACTTTATTAATTGCTGTTTTTCATTATCAGTCAAGTCAGGATTTATATTTAATGTTTTGCCAGGCTCAATTTCAATTGTTGTACTTTTGGAAGGGCTGCCTACTGCTGTCTGAAATAAGTTTTCATCTTTCATGTTCTGCTGGGATTCAGATTCTAAGATTGCAGTGAAGTGATTATATGTTTCAGGGCTGACCGAAGAGGGTTCAGAAATAACGCTGCTGATTAATTCATCTTCGGTGGAGTCCTTAAAAGTCAAGGCTTGTCCAATAGTCAATATAGGTTGGGTTTCTTCATCCTTGTAGTCTACCCATACAGAATTGTCATTATTAATCATGGGTGTAGCATGAGGATAGAGGGTAAGCTGTTTAGTTTCCTGCCCATTAGAGATGGTCATTGATCCTGATCTACAGCTGATGAACGCATCTACTGTAGCCAGCCAAGGTCTCCCTAGAATCAACGGATGACCCCCCAACTTTGTTTTAGTTTGTAACACCACAAAGTCAGCCGGGTAATTCCAGGATTCTACAGAAATTATAAGATCTTCAATGACCCCTTCGGGTTTAATTGTAGAGCGGTCAGCCAACTCTACGATAGTTGGAGTTTCCCTAATAAAGTTTTTTAACTGAAGCAATTGTGCTGTTTCGAGTGTCATAATATTTATTGCAACTCCTAAATCTACTATAACTTTAGAGATAAAGGTTTTTCCAACCTGGACTGTTACTGTAGGGTGACCAGGGTCACCATACTTCACAGGATAATCTTTTTCGGTCATTAAAGCAGTTAATTCTCCCATCACATGAACTGTGAGGGGATCCTTAGCCTTTCTTCCCGGTTTTTTTATACAAATGTCTCTAATAGTTCTAGCATAAATAGGAACATCCCTTAATGCTTGCAATAATGGGATTTTAACATACAAATTCTGTAGCTCTCCTAAAAGGTTAAAGGTAGGTTGCTCAAGTGTTTTAGTGAGAGCCAGCCGTTCAGGGAATGGCGGATCTATTGTTTGATCATTATTATTAGGTGCTGATTCTGCTGTTTCAGCATTATTGTTAGCTGGTTTTTCTTTTCTAACTTCTTCTTTGTCAGAGTCAGTGATATCATCTATAATGGGTTCAACAATTCTCCCTGAGCGAAGATGGATATCGTTACATTGCAGGGGAGAGACAGGCTGATTTTGAATGTCAATTACTTGCAGGGCTTTATTGTTATTTGGATTGGGGTTAGGTTGTACAGGCAGCTGTGGTCTCATTGCCTGGTTATTTGGAGGAGTATTGGATGGTAAGGAAAGAGACTGTTGTTGTTGAGGAAATGGTATCTGTTGGGCTGCCCAGTTTGGATTCCATTGATTAAAATACGGTTGCTGGGGAGCCCAAGGATTCCATATAGTAGGATCAGGAAAAGGAAGATTTGGTTGCTGCATAAGTGGAAAATTCATTGTATTAAAGGGTGGGTACTGCATTTGGTTCATGGGTGGGTAGTTTGTTTGAAAAGGAGAGTTATTATTCCAACGACTGAATGCTGTGTTAGAGTTCATACCTTGTCTTTGTGGCCATTGCCTCCTCTGTGTCATCAGGTACACTGCTTCCGTCTCTTCTTCAGTTGTCTGCAATGCTGCTTTGATTCCAGGCAGAGAGGGGCATTGTTGGGTTTCATGGTCCTTCTCGCAGATTGTGCAGATAGGTATCTTATCCAATGGGCATTCCCTGAGTGGGTGTTTTTCTCTGCATTTGGAACAGAAAATAGCTAGAGCAGCTTCTGCTTTCGCCTGTTTCTTCTTAACCTGCAGAACATCAATTTGTGAAGAAAAAGAGATTAACATCTCAGTTTTAAATTATTCTAATAAATTACCTATTTCAGCCCTCGTTGCTCCTCCGCTTGTTGACTTCTGAACTCTTGAATATACATTATCTCTGCTTTTTGATCTGCCTACTGCTCCCCTTGAACATCTCATGAAGAGATTGATAATTTCATCAAAGGGTTCTTTGGAAATGTCCCCTTTTCCGAGCATGTTTAACATGTCCAGGCAGTCATCTCATACTCCTTTCAGCAATATAGTCTTCAGAGTATCTTTACTCATATTAGGATGATCAGACCGCTACAGATTATACTGTAATCTTTCCACAAAATCTTCCAAATTCTCGTCCTCTTTCTGAACCATTTTAAACAATTCTTCCTTCCTTTCTCTCGTCCGGCAGTAGTCTTGATACTTAGCCAGAAAGCTCTCTTTCATCTGATCCCAGGTACTGATTGCCTGAGCTCCTAGGCTCATAAACCATCTTAATGCATTCCCTTTCAGTGTTGCTGGAAATAGTTTTAGTTTCTGATTAGCACTCACATAATCATAACTCCTACATAGTATGTCGAATTCGAAGAGGAATTCATCCGGGTCTTCAGAGGATAACCCATGAAAGTTGGGTAATGCTGAGGGTGGAATGTTTTTCATGGGGGTTGTTCCTCTCGGGAGCTCTCCAATAGGGAATTCTAGGGTAGAGAGCGAATTTTCCCCTCTTCCTTCTGTTCTGTTATCCTCCATTGGTCTTTTTCCTGAATCACTTGCTTTGACTTCTGTGTCTTATGTTTCTTCAGGTTCTTCTATCGGTTCCTCTGTGTATTCTGGTACTTCCAGCTTCCTTTTAGGTCCTATTACTTCCTCCGTTTGTCGGTCTATTTGTGAGGAATACTGGATCTGAGGTCTCCGGGAACTTGTCCTCTGTGATGTTTCAGCCTTTGAGATGATTTCGTCGATATAAGTTTTTCTTCCTCCTTTTCCACCTGTGAAATTAGGTTTCTTGCGTCCTCTCATGCATCTGTTATTCTTGAAAAGAAATCATTAATGCTTTTAGAAATCTCTAGTTGCCTTCCCCGGCAACGATGCCAAAATGTTGGCTAGTTGAATTGTTTATTGATTAAACAATCAAGTACCACATTAATTGTCAACCTGGGAAAGTCTTTTTATTCCAAAGGCTACCGCGTACTGTATGTACTTAATCCTAAAAGCATTAAAAAGATGTAGTATATGTAATCCTTACGCTAAGTTATCACAGTACTGATAAAATGAGAGTAATTAATTAAGATTACAAATCTGAAAAGAAAAATGATGGATGCTCTGTTGGCAGAGGATCAGGACCTTATCCTCTAGGCGAGGAAGTTCAACACCTGCCCCTGTAACCAGATTTCTAACACACACTGCACTCTAATTCACCGGTGAAATATCCTTGCACAACTTCAAGCAATGAATGAAATAGAGTACTAGCAAAGCGGAAATACCAGAGGTAATGCTACAGAATCCAAACAGAGTACCAGCAGAAAGAATCTATCACACACTTATACACTTGACAGAAAAGTAAATGGGTGAATCTTGCGAGGAAGGTGGGCCCAGTCCCTCTCACAAGATTCCCCAGAACACAAAGGCTAGATTAAGTGCTCAGAACAATCTTCTATTCATCTGCCAAAAGATTCAAGTACAATAAAGTTCAGACTTGCTGATGTCTTTCAAAATCCCACTTACAGATCACATATTAACCCCCTTCTAATGTAGATGTCTCCTCTTTATAGAGGAGACATCTATTACAATAGATTATTACAGTTCATTCCGTTAACCCATTTTATCAAAAATAAGAATTACAAAACGCTGTTACAACAGTATAATAATATATTCTTTCTTGGGTTCTGGCTGTTACACAGCTAATAACCATCTTCGACCGTCTTCTTGGGATCCTCGCATTCCTTTATCGTTTCCCCATGCTGTTCCTGATTTAGGCAATGGTAGCTGTGTTCTACCCGCTTTAGACAGCTGCGTGATCATGCCGCGTCAGCGTTCTTCAGATAGTTGCCGTTTGTTATTCCCAGCTGTTGCAAAATAGCCTACTTTAGATGGTTGCTGTTGCTGACTGTAGCAACTGCGTAGTTGCTGCTTCTCGTGTTGTAGCAACTGCTTAGTTGCTGTTTCTGGTGTTACATCAACTATAAATTATAATTCCTGCAGGCTTAAGACAATTACTTGGCAACTTAGTCAGCTTTTCAAAGATAAATATAAAGATACTCACGAATATGCAATGAACAATTAAAGATATAGATATGCGGAAAGTTACTTCGTACCTTGGGGAGATTAAGTCATTATGTAATCAAAGCTTACAACTTATGACTGAAAAGGATAATATTATGGCAAAAATATAAGGTCAAAATTGGTCAATTCTGAGTCCTAACATGGGGGACACTTAGGTGACCTTGTCTGCCTTCCTAGAGGTTCTCCCTCAATTCGGCCTCAAAACAGGCCACTATAGGAAAACCTATGGGATGTCCTAAAAACCTACAGGATTCCGTGTATTCCTATAGGATACAGTTGAGAGAAAAATGATGGGTGTTGAAGGTGATGGAAGGCTTAGGAAAGGTTGCTGGTGGATGGAATGAAGTGAGAAAATTCCTAGGATCACTCAAAACTCAAAACCAAGGTTGGGAGATGGTTGGATTTTCTCAACATGCTTGGAGGAGTTTCCTTGAAAAATGATGAAATTCGTGAGGGTTTTAGTGAAATCAAGGAATGATCATGGATGGATGAATTTGGGAGGAGGTTGCTGACTATGAGATCTCTCTTTTCTTCTAAAACACCTGCACTGCATCAAACAATGATATTTTTCCCAAGAATCATGTAAGCAAGAAGGATTTAAATAAGCTAGAAAAGCAGAGTTTAATGAGCTAGCTTTCTACTTCATGCATGAGGAAAACTTGAAGAATAACATGAAATGATTGATGAGATCTACCGTAAGACTGAAGATCGTAGAAATGATAGCTAAATCCTACACTTGCAAACAGGTCAAATGCTAGCTTAAGCACAGTAAACACTAAATTCTATGAGAAAGTAGAATTATGTGTTTCTTGGGGTTGCATAGGGGTCCTTTCCTCAAATCATGATCCCCGAAGGAAGAAGTGAGGCCAAAATACCTATTGAAAACTTTTTGATGTTCCTTTTTATATCTTCTAACTATTGTTGAAGTGAAGCACAAATGGAAGAAAACTAATAAACAAACTAATAAAATCTATACTACTTGCAATGAGATACTTCTAAGGACAATTTAACCATGAATCTATGAAATTAATCTAAGCATACAAATACAAGAAGAGCAACCTTTTTTGATAGGGTTGGGCCCTAACCCAATAGCTTTAGCCCTCTGAGTTAACTCAGTGCTGGATTAACGAAAAGCTCATTTGCATTATGAAAACAAAAAATTACATAGCAATGTCTTCCGCAAGTCTAGAGCTAAAAAATAACTAGTGGTTTTACAAAAAAAATTAGAATCCTAATGAGGCTTTAGGCCTCTTTATTTATACAGCTAAAGTCCCCAATGACTTCCTTAAATCTAGGGAGGCTCAGCTCCCAATATCGAGATAAACTAACTCTGACTATCACTTGCTCGACTGCCTTTTGATCTTCATGACCTGGCTGCCTGTACTCCGAGCTAGTGTGATTGCTGGGGGAATATTCGAATCAGGGGGGAGTAAATGAGGAGGATTTACCTCCTACAATCTCTCTTACTTGTCCCATTCTAGTGTCAGCCTTTAATCTTGCCAAAATTCCTTAATTTTCTCTCACAAACCTACATTCAATTCACATTAGTCCACTAGGCATAATATCTCACTTTGACTCATCCCATTAAACAAAATATAATCAAAACATGTAATAAATTGTGACAAGATTTCATTTGACTAATCTAGGTGGTGAATTAAGGTCCATGTAGTTACTCAATGATGAGGCTCATCATTGGCTTGTATGGCAAGGATAAGGGCTAGAGTATGGTGCAATTTTTACATCCCTTCATAAACCATTTCCATGGCTCCTCTCAGGATTTCATCCTCTTCCTTAATTGCAACCTGTAATTCCTTCATGTAGGAGTGGGATAAGAAATTTGTTTCATTCACTTCTTCCATCTTCCTTATATATTATTTTGCTCTAGCAGCCCTTTTTCATATAAGTAGAGCTTGTTCCATAGTTTTTCATATTGCTTTCTCATTCTGATAGCATTTAGCTTAGTTGCAGTCACAAAAGAGGTCCCAACTAAGGCAATCATCTCAAATAACTGTCATTTCTAGGAAAATATCTTTCTCCATGGTCATGGAAAAAAGCTCTGTATGGCTCCTAGCTTAATACTTCCTCATTTCTCGGATAACTGTCATGTCTATGAAAATATCTTTCTCCATGGTCATGGACAAACGCTCTGTATGGTTCCTAGCTTAATACTTCCTCATTTCCTTCATGATATTGTAATTGTGTTGATTAAAATTGAGCTTGGTAAGGTCTAGCACTTCATCTTCGGCCTCCCTAGGAATGCCTATCTCTTTGAGAGAAATATGCCCTCCAGTGATGGGAGTGGGCAAGGGAACATCTAGCGGAGGCAGTGACACTTTCTCACTCAATTCTTGTTATTGTTTAGGTTCCACTTGAACATTCCTGTTAGACTCTTCTTGTAATTTTCTTAATTCCTCCTCTTCCTCTCTTTTCTTTTATTCCTCTTCCTTCCTCCTTTATTCCACTTCCAAACTCTCCTTCTTTTCTTATTGTTGGGCTATCTATTCCTATTTCATTTTCACTTGTTACTCCTATAGTTGTTTCTTCCTATTTTCCTCCTCCTCTCACCTCTTCTCAAGTTGGTCTTCGGGTTGTTTAACACCCGACCCCTAGGATCATCTGAGTTCTTCTTCTCTTTTTATTTTCAGCTCTTTATTTTTGTTTTCCAAGATCACATTTCTCTTCACCAATGTTTCATCATATTCCCCCTCATCTTGGTCGCTCGAGGATCTTCTGTCTCTTTAACCTTGTATTTCTTGAGTTTCCCCGTTGCCTTTTGTTGTCCTTTCTTCCTCTTCAATGAAGTTGACCTATCTTGTAAGATCACATTTTCTTTGGAATTCCTAACTTTCTCATCATCCCTTTATTGAAGTTCACTGGGGCTGAACTCTCTCGCTGCATTGTACCAATTTCTAATTTTATCTTCATGAGTGTGTTTGGTGTGTGGGTACAACTAGTTGAAATTGGATTTCTTGCAATGAGTTTCCACTACTCTTTTGGGGCCATAGGTACGGTTATTCACAATCACAAAATGGCACCACTTTCTCTCCTTAGCTTCTTCCTCCACTTCTTTGAAATTTTTAGCTGTGTAAGCCCCAATAGTAAGAGGGAAGGTGGGTTAGGATTTCTTCTTCCCTTTCCGAAGTTTCTTTGAGAAATATTGGGTCATTTGATAACATACTTACTGCATGAGCACTTTATCTATGGTAAATCGAGGAAGCACATGAGGGGTCTTATATGAGCCAAAGAACCTAATAAATGTGCCCTCCTGGATGGGGAACCAATGTTCCACTTTAGTGAGATTCTCCATGGCCCTTTTCGACATGCAAGGGGACTCTTCCCTGAAAAGAAACTAGTATAATAGGGAGACAAATGTTTCAGAGTTGGAGTCAAGTATATTCTTGTATCTTGGGTTCCAAAAGATCTTGTAGCATTACGGTACAAGCTCTTCCTATTAGAAAATTATATATTACAAAGCAATGGAACACATAAAAAATTGCAGAAGTATAAACACAGAAAACACATAAAACAAGAGAGACATAGATATACATGGTTCACCCAGTTTGGGCTACATCCACTGAGAAATAGCTAGTCCTTCTTTTATCTTATCCACTGAAGAGGTACAACCTATAGCAGATTCGCTGTAACTCCCTCTTTTCTCTCTCTTCCTCACTCAGAATATAGATCTACATAGACGCAATACAATTCCCTCATATATAGTGAGGGGTTGCCTTCTAGGGCAAGAAACCCTAAATTAAACATAACTTCTACTGTGAGATCATTCGCCTAATGAAAGACCCAGATTGACTAGAAATTACTATACTTTTACAAGGCAATTTTGCATCTGTTTTTAGCTTCAGGGGTGCTTCCCCCGAATCCCTGCTAGCGGACTGCTGGCCCATGGACCCCCCAGCCAGGGGGGGTTAGCCCCCCTGGACCCCTACAGGGTGGACAATTCCCCCCCATACCCCCCCACATGGAAGGGTGTAGAATCTTCCTGGGGTATACATCCAGCTAAAACCTTTGAATACAGAAGATAATCAGGCTCCACACCCAACAATCTCCCACTCAGAGACTGATTATAGCAACTCTACCGTTCCTTCATTTGCTAGACAATGACTCCACTTTGGACCTGGTTGTTTCTCATCTCCTTCATCATACTTGTAAACCAATTGAAACTAAGCAGATTCTCAGTTTCTCCCTAGTTACAACTTTTATTAACATATCTACAGGATTCTTGCTAGTGTGTATCTTTCCCATATTCAACTATCCATCTTCCAATGTTGACCATATGAAATGGTGCTTGAGCTGTATATGCTTATTATTGGAATGAAATGCAAAGTTCTTTGAAAGATGTATGGTAGTCTAGCTGTCACTGTATAACCTGCCCAACTCCTGCTTCTTACCCAATTCTTCCAGAAACCTTTGTAACCAAATCATTTCTTTACTAGCCTCTATAGCAGCAACATACTCTGCTTCTGTTGTTGAGAGTGCAACAACACTTTGCATTTTTAAGGACCCAACTGACAGCTTTTCCACCTAGAGTAAACACATACCCTGTTGTGCTCCTCCTGTTATCTCTATCACCCGCCATATTTTCATCAACGTATCCCTACAGAGAAATGTTTGAACCACGAAAGCACAATGCTTGATTTGTGGTACCTCTCAAATACCTGAGAATCCACATCACTACTATCCAATGTTCTTTTTCTAGATTATTCATGTACCTACTTACAACTCCCACTGCATGTGAAATATCAGGCCTTTTGCAGACCATTGCATACATTAAGCTTCCAACTGCTGATGCATATGGAACTTTAGACATATAATCCATGCCTTCTTGGGTCTTTGGGCACATCTCCTTACTAAGTTTGAAATGGCTAGCAAAAGGTGTACTAACTGGTTTTGCATTTTGCATATTAAATCTTTTCAACACCTTTTGCATGTACTCATTCTGAGACAATGTTAATTTGTGATTTTTTCTGTCTTTAGTTATTCTCATACCAAGGGTTTGTTTTGCAACTCCCAAATCCTTCATTGCAAATGAATTTTCCAATTTTATTTTGAGCACTTTTATTTCCTGCATGTTAGACCCTGCAACAAGCATGTCATCTACATACAACAACAATATAATATAGCTACCATCATTTTCCTTTTTCAGATAAACACAATGATTAGAGTTACATCTATTATAACCTTGTTCAGATGTAAACTTGTCAAATTTTAGATACCACTGCCTTGGAGCCTGTTTTAAACCATACAAGCTCTTCTTCAACCTGCACACTAGTTTCTCCTTCCCTTTTACCTCATATCCTTGTGGTTGCTGCATATATATCTCTTCCTCCAAATCCCCATGGAGAAATGTTTTCTTTACATCTAACTGCTCAAGATGCAAATCTTCAACTGCTACTAGACTTAAAATAGTTCTGATAGAAGTAACAACAGGAGAAAATATTTCATCAAAATCAATACCTTTCTTCTGTGCAAGCCCCTTCACCACAAGTCTAGCTTTGTACCTTTTTCTACCTCCATCTTCTTCCTTCAATTTGTAAACCCATTTATTATGTAATGTTGTCTTACCTGCAGGCAACCTGACTATGTCCCAAGTCTGGTTATATGCTAAAGAGTCCATCTCTTCTTTCATGGCGTGCTCCCACTTCTTCCTAGTTTCTACCTGCACTGCTTCTTCATAACATTCTAGTTCACCAGAATCAATCAACAATACATAATATAATGAAGGAGAGTATCGTTTAGGAGTTCTACTTATCCTAGTAGATATTATAACACCACTTTCAGGTGTTTGAGGTGCTTGTTGTTGTTGTGGTTGTTGTTCTAGTTGTTGATCATTATGATTTTCAGGCACCATCACTTTTCTTATGATATTGTCAAGAATTGTGTATTCTTTGTTTTCTTTTTCCTGTTTCTTTTCCTGTAGCTGATCCTTATACAAAAACTTCATTGAATATAACATCTCTGCTCCTAATGATTTTGTGTTTTTTATAATCATAAAAGCGATAACCAAAATCAGTAACACCATATCCAATAAAGGTACATTTCTTTTATTTTTCCTCAAGATTTGTTCTATTTTATTTATTAATGTGGACAAAGGCTTCACAACCAAAAGTTTTTAAGAAAGAGTAGTTTACCTTTTTACCTGTCCATGCCTCCTCTGGAATACCACCATCCAATGAACTTGGAGGCCCTCTATTTATTAGATAAACAACAATATCTACAACATCTATCCAAAATTGTAAAGGCAATCCTGCATGCAATCTCATGCACTTTGCACACTCCATGATTGTCTTGTTTATCCTTTATGACAAACCATTTTCTTGTGGTGTTCCTAGAACTTTCTTCTCTCTACGAATTCCATTCCCTAAACAGTAATTATCAAACTCTTTGCTACAATATTCACCTCCATTGTCTGATCTGAGACACTTCAACCTTTTTCTTGTCTAATTTTCAACCAACGCTTTCCATTTCTTGAAAGTATCAAATACATCATATTTATTTCGAGTACAATAAATACACGTTTTTCTGGTTGTATCATCAAAAAAAGTAACATAATAATGAGAGCCACCAAGAGATGATACCTGAGCAGGTCCCCATATATCTGTATGCACAAGCTCTAATTTTTCGCTCTTCTTTTCTTTTCCAACTCTAAGGAATCTGACTCTCTTCTATTTTCCATAAACACAATTCTCACAGAATTTTAAATCAACATGCTTCAAACCTGGCAAAAAAATTCTTGAGTGAAGAATCTGCATCCCCTTCTCACTCATGTGCCCAAGACTATGATGCCATAATGTTGTATCTTCTCCTGTAGAGGTTAAAGCATTAACAAAATTAGAAATACTATTGCATAAATACAATGTAACAAGCTTTCCTCCTTTCACTATTACTAGGGATCCTTTAGTGACCTTCCAAGTTTTATCTGTGAAAGTAGTTATGCAACCTTCCCCTCCCAACTTCCCCATTGAAATCAGATTTTTCTTCAAATCTGGAACATGCCTTTCCTCCTTCAATATCCAATGATTTCCATTTTGTTGTTTTATGAAAATTGTACCCATTCCAATGATTTTACATGGTTTATCATCACCCAATCGAACCTCTCCAAAATCTCCTTGAACATAATCATAAAAATGTTTCCTATCAAGTGTGGCATGGAATGAGTCCCCCTGAATCTACCACCTAGGCATCAATAATATTTTCTAATGAAAGAATCAAAGCATCTTGCAACACATCACCTGTTACATTCACTTCATGCTTAGTTTCTTGCTACGTGTCTCCTTCTTTTCCCTTCCGAGACTTGCAGTCTTTCTTCAGGTGTCCTTTCTCCCCACATTTCTAGCACACTATCTTTGATCTGGACTTTGATCTAGATTTTCTTGACTTACTGCGATACCCTAGGCTCTTTCCTCTTTCCATTTTTCTTCCCCCTGTCTCTACAGCCAAAGCATTACCTGATGTCTCACCGGAGGTTTTCTATCGCATTTCCTTGCTAAGGATTACACCGACAATATCATCAAATTTTAAAGTACTAGATCCAAAGACAGAGTTACTAACGACCATAACTAAACCATTCCAACTTTCTGGCAATGAGCACAGAAATAACAGAGCCCTAACTTCATCATCAAAATTTAGCCCTACAGAACTTAACTGACTTGTAACTGTATTAAAATCATTTAAATGTTCAGCAACAGATCCACTTTCTGACATCTTCATATTAAATAAACACTTCATAAGGAATACCTTATTTGAGGCCGAGGGTTTTTCATATAGTTTGGCCAATGTTGACATTAAACCCTCTGTTGTCATTTCCTTTGAAATATTAAACTCTACCGACACTGCTAGGCACAGCCGTATTGTTCCAAGTTCCTTTCTGTCGAGAATATTCCATTCTGTGTTTGTCATACTTGTCGGCTTCTTTGTCTTTCCGTTCAATGGTAGGTACAGATATCTCTGATACAAATAATCTTCCATCTGCATCTTCCACAGCTGGTAGTTTTGGCTGTTGAATTTTTTGACCCTAAACCTACCATCTTCCACCATTGCTCTCACTCGAACTAGGAACCCTTCTCTCCTTTGATTTTATAAGCCAAATATACCTTCAGCTCTGATAGCATTTGTTAGAAAATAATATATTACAATGCAATGTAACACATAAAAATTTGCAGAAGTATAAAGACAGAAAATGCATAAAACAAGAAAGACACAGATATACGTGGTTCACCCAGTTTGGGCTACATCCATGGAGAAACAGTTAGTCCTTCTTTTATATTATCTAGAAAATTGAAGAGATACAACCTACAATAGATCTGCTATAACTCCCTCTTCGTTCTCAATCTCCTCTCTCATCCTCACTCAGAATATAGATCTACATAGACGTAATACAATTCCCTCATATATAGTGAGGGGTTGCTTTCTAGGGCACAAAACCCTAAATTAAACATAACTTCTATTGTCAGATCATCCGCCTAATGAATGGCCCAGATTGACTAGAAATTACTATACTTTGACAAGGCAATTTTACATCTGTTTTTAGCTTCGGGGACGTTGCCCCCGAACCCCGACTGGTGAACCACTGGCCCCCAAACCCCCCAGCTGAGGGGGATTAGCCCCCCGCATGGAGGGGTGTACAATCTTCCTAGGGCATACATCTAGCTGAAACCTTTGAATACAAAAGATAATCAGGCTCCACACCCAACACTGCCACAATTGAGTTCCAGTTGTAGCTCCAATGATCGAAATGGAATCTTGCGCAAATCGCATCCAGCAAGTACAAGGCCATGTAAAACTTTGACAGTTGGTCAATATCATGATGCTTTCCTACAATTATATTAGTCCTCAATGTAGAAGCTAGGATACTAGCCCAGTTGAAAATTGTACCTCTAGTGGTGACGACATACATGATAGGGACCCATGTCGTGTGGAAAGTGTCAATATCGGCCTTGTCGTAAAACCGATTCATCATGGTGGAAATAAGTTGGTAAACCATTTTTAGACCCTTTATCTTGTATAATTAGTCACTCCTTACTTAGAAATTGGAGGAGTCTTGCCACCAATCCCTCATAATTTCCTTTATTGGGTCGACAAAACCTGACAACCATTAGGTGTTAAACAACTCCTCCTTTTACGACAATATGTAGTAAGCAATGATGTTTTCCAATGAGATAGTAGGGAATGTTGTGATCCCTCACTACCCACCGTGTATCTGTATTCTATATAACCAGTCGAGGGTTTGGATGCATGGAAATATAGGCTCAAGGCCACTTTGTGGAGCCTAGATCTCTTGACATTAATATACACCTGGAAATCCTCTTGGTCCTCAGGGATGTCATGTTTCTAAAACTGAATAAATATAAAAAGGAGAGCTTGGTGCTTTTATTGTGGTTGCACATGTTGTCCCTATAGATGGGAGGTGATGAGACCACATAAATATCCTATATGTTGCTTTCATAGCTTTTTCAAGGAGACTTCCCTACTAGAGGTGTCATCTCACTAAAGAGAGAGGAAATCAAGATGCACTCAAGATCAATGTGACGTGCCATGTCAAAAAAATAGTCCCACGATGAGAGACACAACATGAATAATTAAAACTAGGCGAAAACAAAAATCCCAGTTTCAGAGTTCTTGGAAAATCCTCACCAAAGAAATTTTCCTAACAGATCAGAAGGACATAGGGGTTAGGGGGGTCGCAAGGGTCACAAAGATGAACTATGTGACATGGTGATTAGTAGGCTAGGTCGCAGGTCAAGTTAGTCGCAATTTAGGGTGGCTCGCACAAGTCGCACTCAAGGATAGGTTGCAAGGCTTGCAAAGTTTCAAGGCGTAAATGTTGCATTGAAGGCAGGTTGTGCAGTCACAGGTTCGCAAGGTCATATTTTTTTCTGATCGTGAATTTTAGACATGGGACCTGTTGCTCAAGGAGACTTCATTAAAGGAACAAGAATCAAAATGAGTATTTGGGGACCCCCTAGACTAGATTAATTGATCCTTGATGGGACATGCTTGCTTTAGGAGGATATGAGGCTTAGTGACCAGCCATAAATGTATTTGGGAGGAAAGATAATATCGCCAAGGGTCTCTAAGTGGAATGATCCATTAAGCTTGGATACAAACCCCCCCAGATTATGAATATGCATGATCAGGGCAGAAGAATGTGCCAAATGGCAATAAGTAATCATAATGATGAAGTGGAAGGGTCACTTACTTGGAAGGGTCACACGCTTCCTCCAAGTCATTGAGCCTCTTCACCCCACAAGTGACCGAAATGAATTATTCAAATGACCGGTGAGGTCATATTATTTATAAAAATGGTTGCAAGTGTAGGGTCGAAGAGGTTGCCAAGTCACATAAGGGTATGTTTTATGCTTCTGCAACCTCATGACCCATGCGACCTAGTGACTTAGGATGTCACAAAGTCACAAGGTTGTAGGGTTTGCAAGGTGTTTGTTTCAAGGGGTTTACAACCTTGTCACCTTGTGACCTCGTCGGGCATGAGGGCACAAAGTCTCACGAGGGTAAAAGGTCACAAAGTTTTCATTGCAACTTAGAAACTTAACTTAGGCAAAACTTATGTAGGTACCATGGTCGGAATTTTTAGGCCCTTTTCTAATTTCTTCTTGTTTTCTTCTACTTAGGCCTTCTCGTCCTCTTGCATTTTCACTTGTTCCTCCTCTAGTTGTTTCTTCCTACTTTACTCCTCTTGTCACCTCTTCTCAAGCTAGTCTTTAGGTTGGTGGTCACCTGACTCATGTGATAGTTTGAGTTCTTCTTCTCTTTTTCTTTTGAGCTCTTGCTTTTTATTTTCCAACGTTGCATATCTATGCTCTAATGTTTCATCATCTTTCCCCTCATCTTGGTCACTTGGGGGATTTTTTATCTCTTTACCCTTGTGTTTCTTTAGTTTCTCCATTACCCTTTGTTGTTATTTCTTCCTCTTCAGTGAAGTTGGCCTCTCTTGTAAGCTCACATTTTCCTTAGAATGCTCGAATTACTCATCATACCTTTCTTGTTGTTTACTGTGGCTGAACTCTCTGGCTGCATTGTGCCAATTTCTAATTTTGTCTTCATGAGTGTGCCTTGTGTGTCGGTACGACTAGTTGAAATTAGCTTTCTTGCAGTGGGATGCCACTACTCTTTAGGGGTCATAGGTGCAGTGGTTTACAGTCAGAAAATGGCACCCCTTTATCTCCTTAGCTTCTTCCTCCACTTCTTCGAAATCTTCAACTGTGTAAGCACCGATAGTGAGAGGGAAGGTGGGTCAGGGTTTCTTCATCCTTTTGCTCAATGTTTTGAAAAACCTTCACTCATTTCATAACATACTTCCTAGATGATAAATATAATTGTGGAAAATCGAGGAATCACGTGAGAGGTATTATATGAGCCGAAGAACCTAATAAATGTGCCCTCCTGGATGGGGAGCCAATGTGCCACTTTAGTGAGAGTATCCATGGCCCTTTTCGAGATGAAAGGGGATGCTTCCCTAAAAATCAAATAGTAAAATAGGAAGATGAATGTTTCAGAGTTATACTCAAGTATACTCTTGTAGCCTGGGTTCTTGAAGATCGTGTAGTGTTGGTTTTCAGGCTCTACTGCAACTAAGGTCTAGTTTTAGCTCTAGCAATTGAAATGGAATCTCATACAAATTTCATCCAACAGGTATGAGGCCATGTAAAAATTTGATGGCTGGTCCACCTTAAGATGCTTGGCTACAACTATTTTAGTCCTCAATGCAAAAGCTAGGATATACTGGCCTAGTTGAAAAGTATAACTCTAGTGGCGACAACATACATGATAGGTACCCATGTCCCATGGCAAGTATCAATGTAAGGCCTTCCTTCTATCTTGTATATTTGATCACTTGTTACTCAGAAATTAGATGGGTCTTTCCACTAGTCCCTGAAAATATCCTTGGTTTGGACTACAAAAATCGACAGCCTTCGAGTGTTAAACAAATCCTCCTTTTCCATAAATTTGTAGTAAGGAGCGATGTCTGTGAATGAGATACATGCGAATGTTGCACCTATGTGATCCCTCACTACCCATCGATATGTATTTTTATTCTATATAATCTAGTCAATGGTTTAGACAAACAGAAATATAGGAGGATGCACAACCACTTTGTGGAGCCTAGACCTCTTTATATTAATATACACTTGGAAATAGTCCTCGTCTTTAGGGATGTCCTATTTGGAAAAATATGAATAAATATCAATCCAAAAGAGCTTGGTGTTATTGTTGAGGTTTCACTCAGCGTCCTTGTAGATGGGGGGTGATGAGACCTGGTAAATTTCCTGCATGCTATCTTCAAATATTTTACGAGAATACTTCACTGCCAGAGGTTCCATCTTTCTAGAGAAAGAGGAAATCGAGATGCACTGAAGATCAACGTCACCTGTCATGTCAAACAAATAATCCCACCATGAGTGAGACGACATGAATAATTAAACCTAGGAGAAAACATAAATCATAGTTTCAGAGTTCCTGGTCAATCCCCAGTAAATAAATATCCCTAATAGGTCGCAAGGTAACAAGGGTCAGGGGGGTTGCAAGGGTCGCGAAGATGAAATATGCTGGCAACTAGTAGGGTAGGCTACACATCAAGTTATGTTGAAAGATCACAAGTCACAAGATAGGGATGGTCACATAAGCTGCAATCAAGGATTGGTTGTAAGGGTCGAACAATTGTAAGGTTGCAAGGTTGCATTGAAGGGAGTTCGCCTAGTCACAAATTCTTAGGGTCATAATTTTTTTCCTATTATGGCTTTTATTCGTAACACCTATTCCTCAAATTGGCTCAAAGAAAGGAAAGAGGCTCAAAATAAGTCCCTGAGGACCCACTAGACTATATGACTTGATCCTTAAGGGAGGAAGCTTGGATGGGGAGGATATGGGATTGAGTGACTGGGAATAAATGCATTTGGGAGGAAAAATAAGGTGGTGAAGCTTTTGTGAGTGGAATGAGCCATTAAGTTTGGATAAAAACCCTGCATAACAGGAATATGTAGGGTCAAAGTATAAGAATGGGTTAGATGATGATAAGGAATGATAACGAGGAAGCATAAGGGTCACTTACTTGGCAAGGTCGTGTGCTTCCTCCAAGTCACTCAGCCTCTTCGTCTAGTGAGCAACTGAAATAAATTGTTTAAATGACCAGAGAGGTTATCTTATTTATAAAAATAGTCACACATGCAGGGTTGAAGAGGTTTCCAGTTCTTATAAGGATATATTTTATGCTTTTGGAACCTCACCACCCATGCGACCTAGTGACTTGAGAGGTTGCGAAGTCACAAGGTCACAAGGGTCGCATTGTATCTGTTTCCAAGGGTTTACAACTTTGAAACCTTACGAACTTGTTTGGAACTTTGTAGAAAATTCAGACAAGGGTAGAAGGTCACAAAATTTTCTTTGCGACTTAGCAACTTCACTTAGACAAAATTGAAGTAGGTCACAAGGTCACAATTTTTAGGCACATGAGAGTTGACTTGGTGCGACCTACAACTTGGGTAAAAGAATAAACCTTTTAGTCTCCAACAGCTAGGATTGTGACTAGATTAGAATATTTTTGTCCAACTAATGAGGTCTCGAAAGTAAGAAATAGACATAGAAATAGTTCAATGGCTCCAAAATTTTGAAAAGATAGGAATTTTCGAGGGTTTTTGAAATGGCTACAACAATTGGTGATTGTCTGGTATAACCTCATTATCTATGATTACACTTGCCCTTGGGATAAATAGGAATTTTTTGAGTGTTTTGTTTCAATATTGGGGGTCCCACTGATGCCTCCAGGTTTTCCCGTAGTATTGATCAGTAGTCCCTAGGTACTAAGACTACGCCTATTATCACACAACGTAAAGACCTTCCTGATGGCTCGATATAGGGGTACGGATAATGATATGATTTGTAAAGGTTTTTGGTATAGTAGTTACAGTTACCTAGTGTTGCTCCATTGTGAGTAAGCCTAAACAGGACCCCATCAAAGTCACTACCTGAAAATCACAAACATTTTGCCCCTGCCAGTGAGCCCAGAAAGTACCCTGATATATTTTTTGCATCACCTCGCTACATAGGAAGTATTTCTCAATCCTTTGGCCTTCATTGATTTAATTCATGTGCTCATTGGAACTTATTCACATGTGCTCATTAGAACTTATTCACATGGAATCTTTTATCCTAGGAAGAGGACAAATCCTAACTTAATTTACTTGAAAGAGAGGTTGTTTCTATGTCAATGGAAAGGACTAAATGTTGAAGGATAGGGTACCATGGATGGCTAGAGTTCCCTACTACAATAGATTTCAACACTCTACCCTAGTCGTGACTTTAGGTTTGATCAAGTGCAGGCACAGAAAGAAACACAACTCAGCCACCAATGTAGAGGCTACCTCAACCCTAGGGTGTCAAACCAAAGTAATCTTCTAGAAATGGTATGCAGGGTAGAAACATTATTAAAGGACAAAAAATAAAAGGCATCAAGAAGGTGAAAGCGTAAAGGCAACAGGAAAGGCTAAACTAATAAAATTTGGAAAATGACAAGAAGGAAACTATAGTACATGGGTGGATAAGTAGATGCGGGAGCTACTAGGTGAAATAAAATTTTAGGTTCATGGAATTCACGGGAACGGGTTCAAACCACCCTTATAAATTTTGTAATCTATAGGTATTTTGGCCAATCTTATCCTTAACTCGAAAGGGGCCAATCCACAAGGCCTATAAGTTAGTGTGTTTACCTTTTTCCTCATGAGCCTTGTCCCATTTGAGGATGACTAGGTCACCCATATTGAACTCATTACTCCCTGCAGATTTCTTATTAAACCATCTCTTTTACCTAGCCTTTTGTATTTCTTCTTCTAGTTTGAGGAAGGTGTCAATTCTATTTTTCACGGTAGGGCAAGGGGTGCGATGTGACTCTTGCGACAAATGGTGAGCAATAAGGTTCAATTTGGGTGGTAAGATGGATTCTTTCCCATAGACCAAAAAGTAGGGGGCTATTATGAGAGATGGTATTGAGGTGACCAGGTCAGTCCACAAGGCATTGTGTCAATTCCTTTGGTGTGACAGCATGTTCTTCTTGATAATGCAACTTAGGTTCATGCTGGTGGATTTTTCCAAGCCATTTCCCTGGGAGTGATAGTTAGCTTAATCTTTCAAAACAATGCTATTTTCGAAAGAAAAATCATATAACCTTAAAGAGGAGAAATAAGAAGATTATAAAAAACAATGGATGTTGGAACATCGAACCTCGTGACGATTTACTAATTTACAAAAGATATTACCTCTTCATCATTGATTCGTTGTAACGAAATCACTTCCACCCACCTTGTAAAATAGTTTGTAGTTATGAGTATATACCTATGTTATTTTGACAAGTGTGGCGTGATCTCCCTGATGAAATCCAATCCCCACTATTGAAAAGCTTCCTCTACTACTATAAACAAGAGAGGATCGGTTGACCGAGGTTGTCTTCTAGTGTACTTTTGACAAATTGGGCATTTCAGAGCATACGCATGTGCATCGTTGAAAAGGGTATGCCAGTAAAATCTTACCCTCATGATCTTATGTATAGTAGTATCATGAACATGATGCTCTCCTATTAGCTGATCATTTATCTCCTTTAGCACTTGTTGGGCTTCATCAAATTCGAAACATCTAAGTAACATGTCGTGATGGTGTTTACAAAATAGATTTCCTTGTATTAATTGGTAGGATGCAACTTTGAGTCTCACTGCCATTTCTTATGTCATGGGAAATGTAGGACATAAGGTCCATTGCCCCAGATACTTCTTTAGATATGCGTACCATGGTGAATATTCATGTGCAGCGATGAGTTTGTTTTGGTGCATCTTGATCTCAGGATCCCAACCTTTTGATTCTTCAGTTTGTCGGTCTACAGATATTGTGGTTAGTTTACATAGTCTATGCCCTTTAACTGTGTGGGTGCGATTGAACTCTAAGTCATATCCTTGGAGGCAAGTCATCAGTTTGTCCCTTCTATCGCCCATCTCTTGTTGAACGAATAGTGACTTAACAACAGGGTGAGAGATAAACATCATCACGTGGTTCTTGAGAATGTAGGGTCTGCAATGTTTCACCGCTTTGTAGACTGCATACACCTACATATCTATGCCTGGGTAGTTGAGTTATGTGCCCTTTAGTCCCGTGCTCATAAAGTACATGGGTCGCTTATTATTGTTACTATCGTTCTATGTAAGCACAACAACGAAGGATGGATTTGAGGGAAAAGTGTACAAAATGAACTCCTTGCTGATATTGAGGTTGTGCAGAGAAGGGGCTTTTGTTATAGCTTTCTTGATATGATCAAATTATTATTCTCTTCATGATTCCACCTAAAAAATAAGTCCTTATCTATCCTATTCTATAAGGGCTTAACGATCTTGGAAAACTTGGAGATAAATTTGTGAAGAAAGTTGCTTTTACCCATGAAAGATTACATACCTTTTCTGCCACTAGGAAGAGTGATATGTCCAATAGATTTTACACAATCAGGATTGGTAGTAATCATGTATTTTTTTGTTATATGAAAAAGGATATTCCATTATAATACTACGAATATACTCTTTTTAGGGTTGATCGAAAACACATATTTTCACCCTCACCCAAAGATCTCCTTGAGCTGATGAAGGTTGTCAGATCTCTTCTTTGAAAACTCTGTGAAATCATTTAGATAAATGAACATGAATTGACCCATTAATCCTATAAAAGTGATGTCCATTATCATTTGGAATGTTTCTCTGCCATTGATAAGGCCAAAGCACATGTGTCGAAATGAAAAAGTTCCCCACTTCATTCTGAAGGTCATCTTTAACCATTCTGGTTCGGCAACTAGTACCTGGTTGTACCTAGACAAACCATCGAGTAAGGAAAACATTTTCTAACCAGATATTGTTTAAAGAATCTACTCCATTGAGAGAACTGGATAATTTTCTTTATCTGAATCTCGATTGAAATTTTGGAAGTCGACGCACAACTGAATTTCACTGGGGGTCTTTCATAGAGCAACTAGGTTTGAGACCCAAGTAGCATGCGTGAATTTGAAAGTAATATATGCATCCAACAATTTGTTTAGCTCCTTTTGAATGAGGGTGTCTAATGTAGGATATACTTTCCTTAATTTCTATTAGAATGGTTTGACCCCTTCTTTTGTGGGAATAACATGTTGAATGATCTGAGGGTAATATGTCTTCAAGTCATCATATATCTAGGAAAATACATCCTTGTACCTCTTAAGTTAGCTAATGAATGATTGAATTTCATCTGGAGAACACTCGACACCTAGGTTGATGAACTTGGGTTTAGTCTCAGTCTCGAGATTAATTTTCTCATGTGAGAGTGTGGAACTTTGTGTCTTAATATTTAGTGGGCCACAGAAATATTTATTTAGATCAAATAATATTTCCAGCATAACCACACCCTTGGGCATAGGGTTTCCCTTTTCTTCCTCTTTTAGGGAACTTTCTTTCTCTTCCTCCTCTATCACCGCATCTTTAAACACCTCAACATTTTCCATAAAATCTAGTATATGTTGATCATCATTGAAAATGGTAAATTAGTTACGTTATCTAGGATAACAAGTTTATAAACAATCTCAATTGAAAATCCATCCCTTAAAGGTGTAAACCTAGCTGCGGAATTAGCTAAAGTATCAACAACTACATTATTAATCCTAGGAACAAAGTTAATATTGAAAGATTTAAGAGAATAGATTCATTTCCATACGTATTGCTAATAATTTTTTAGATGTGGTGATAGACAATGAATTATGTTTCATAGCTACCTTGTAATGACTTCTAAATCACTGATCACCTTCAAACATTTGACCTTTAGGTCAATAGATTTCTTGAGCCTAAGGATCAGTGCCTCATACTTCGCAGTGTTGTTAGTGCATTGTAATTCTTACCTACAAGAGATTAAGATTTTTTTTTTTGTGGGGTTCATGAGGATACAAGCAACACCGTCTCCATCATGAGTCTTGGACCCACCATAATATAAAGTCCATATTTCATTTCTACTTGAATATACTCTTAACTTATTTACATCTATAGTACAAGTTTCATCAACATCAACTAGAGGGCAAGGAAGGTGTTCTAGTTACATATCAGGTGGGATAGGCAATGGAATGGCTTGATAACACCCAATATTAGTTTCCAAAAAACCCATCCTCAACTCTTCTTGGTTAAACATAATGGGTTCACTCGAGCCCTCAAGATTTGTGAATGTATGCTTCATGTAGGGTTCGTTGTTTACTCTGATTTGGTTTTTCTTGCCTTTGTAAGGCATCCATAAGTGTGAGCAGTGCCTAGCAAAATAACCGTGGATTTTACTCGATCGGTCCGTACTGAGTAACAAGCCATATGCTTCTGGAATGTCAAAAACAACTATTATGGGAATTTTGAGGTCTAAAATGGGCGTCCTAAGGAAATCATAAAATAATAGTGGAAATAATAAAATAATACTACATTACATCATCAAAATTTAGACTGAAAAATGAAAAAACTATATTTTCAACTCATATTTTTAACTTACTCGCTATGGGTTTACAAAATTTAAATCGGGAACACTCATTAGATGTAGAATTTGATTCCTCCTCCAATGATTACCCATGTTCCATACTTTCGATGGACCCCACTACATGAAAAGTGAGAAATACAAAAAAAAAGCATGATTGCAATCCCATTTTCTCATGCATTTCTCATTTTCCATGTAGCAGGGTCCATCAAAAGTATGAAAAATGGGTACTCATTGGACGAGGAATTGAATTTTGGATCCAATGAGTAGTCCCTCTTCAAATTTGAGTGAAACATTAGGGAGATAAGTTGAAAATGTGAGTTGAAAAAGTATTTTTATTATTTTTTTTTTAACTTTTTACTTTTTTACTCCAAAAATGATGAATCATCCCCAATGGTTGACATCATCATCTTGAATCCTATTGGTTCTTATAAAGTTAATTTTTGTTGTACATTTTTCTTAGGAGGCCCATTTTAGACCTTAAAATTCCACTAATGTATGTTGATGCATTGATGCACCCTAGAGTCAGAGGAAAACCTGATTATCACATTGTTTAACTCACCTACGGCGGGGACTTGAGACCTATCGGATTGAATGATCTTGACATCTATCTTATCAGGTTGAATGTCTCACTTCTTTCAGACCAACAAATTCATGAAACTAGTTGATACACCGGAGTCGACAATTCAATTGTGTACATTGTAATTGAATACTTCAAAAGTTAAAAGGAATAGGGGAATCAAATCTCTCGAATTTGCATTTGCAGCATTAAAAATAGATTGGAGGTTGGCTGAGGCCTGAGACTGACTAGTAGACCTAGTATTTGTAGAAGAGGAAGCTTTGCTGGTTGAGACGATGTAGCGAATAATTTGAAAATTAATTCATGTTGGCTGGCTTGCTTGGAAAGTTCATAAGCTGAAATGTTGGCCAGCATCATCTTCATAGCTTTGATGATTTTATACCCCAATTTTGAAGGTGTAGTGCCCTTTGAGGATGCCTAAGGGAGCGAAGGGGATAGAGGAGACTTCACTAAGGTCCTAGGAGTAAATGAGTTTCCCTTTCCACTTATTCATGCATCCTTCGGGCTTTGGCTACATGAAATCTTAGGAGTAGCGCTCAGTGGATGACTTGAGTTGTTAGGAGGAGCGATCCTCCTCAGTAATGCCTTATTTTTCTCTTACAGAGTTCCCCTTGCTCCTGAGATTATAAGTATTTGGAGGCCTAGGGGTGGAGGTTGCCTATGTTAGCTTCATGGGGGGATTGGACCTCTCCCCCATGGATGAATTCAAATGTTAGGACAATGGAACCAATGTTTTACTCTGGAGGTGCAGTTTCTTCCTAAAGAATGTTGAACGCTTTCTCATCCTCTCCCATAGCCTGATCCTTAAGGAGCTAGATCCCTACCGCAGTCATGTTGTGTATCCATTGTGGATAGTTTTTGTCGAAATGAGAGGCTTGGTGAGAATTGTAAAAAATATCCTTACTTAGCTCTTCCATGTTGAAATTTGTATTAGAGCTCTAAGATGACTTCACGGGGGGATTATTGTTCTTTTAGAAGAAATTTTGTTCTAGTTTAGTGCCAAAAGAGGTCTCGCTAGTATTCCTTTTCAATTAAGAGACTTCATTTGATAATTGCTTCAAGGATTTGGCTAACCCCTTGAAATCAGAGGAATCCTTGTCCTTATCACTAGATTTTCTACTTGAGGCTTTATCTTTCTTGTTCGTTGGCTTAGAGTCTTCCCGTGTGTCATGCTTAATGACTCCTATAAACAACAACAATTTCTCCATAGCAACATCATATGCAAAGTTCTCCACTAAGGTGGCTTTGGCTTCATGCTTGAAGAACACAATGATATCATGTGGGAGGGCCCTAGTATAATAGTCAACAATAATAGAATAATCAAGAGCCACATCTATTGGAAACTTATTTAATATGGTAGTAAATTGCTGGTTAAAATATTTGACCTTTTCCTTCTTATGGCACTTCAATGTCCTCAATTCAGTCAAGAGCATGGACGGTGTCTTATCTTCGGATAACTTCTCAATAAATAGTTTCTTGAACTCCTCCCAAGTTCGTATTGATGCCATAGGTAGGGAACGATACCAGGTCATGACCTTATTTTTGAAGGTATGAGGAAAAATCCTACTAGCCACATCATCATATTTCACTCTCATCATTTGCAGGGCTAGATAAAAATTGATGATATGGTCCTCAATCATGATTCCATTTTTGGGGTCAAACATTGGAAGGTGTTTCTCTGGGTGATAGGGCATATCATGAAGGGGGCCATAGAAGACTAAAGGGGACCTACCCATCTAGGCTAAAGGTTGTTGAAAGTTGGCTCTTCGTGGCGGAGGAAATATAATGTGGTTGGAATTTCCCTTAAAATTACTTTATGTGACTAGACTAAACCCTTCACTGGTGTGGGGTCCTTTTGTGTCGCTACCCCGGGAAACTCTCAAGTGTCCTAAGTCTCAGAAGTTCCTAACATTTTTTGAAGTTTACTAAGTTCCTAGTGAACCTAAAAGGCCGCTCGTTAAGGGTAGGATCTACATTGTAAAGATTAATGTTGTTTCTGATATGCTCATCATTTCCCTGCCTTGGGGGCACCTCAATGTTTCCCTCAGTGGTTCATTGTTAACCCAAGTATTCTCCTGCGTTGGTTGATTATTTTCCCATGTAACTTCTTGACATGGCTAATTATTACCTCCTATGATTGTGCTTCTTGGGCCTTCTCTCTTACATGTTAGGGGGCTTTCCAGTCCTTCAATTAAGAGTCCTTATATGGCATTCGTATAATCATCCAAAATCATCTCAATCAAATGCGGTACCAAATTAAGTAGGATGCCTTGATGGGTATGGTGAGGCTTGGAGGTGCGTCGATTAGGAAGGGAGCTAGTGGTAGTGATGCACTTCAGACATCTAGCGAATTGATGAGTAATAGGGCGTAAATCTTTTAACTGATCATATATGACTTCATATACAAGAGCTTCCTCTCCTACTGGGGCTTCCTCTAGTGTGAAAAGTTGGGAGTCCCTGGTATGGATATATCTCAAATGTAGGTCAAAGATGGGATAGAGAGGTGTTTTAGGGGAAGTGGGATGGGGTTGATTACTAACTTGATGGGAATTTTCTGTGCAAGGGTGTGTGTTGGTGCTAGCCATCATGCTCTCCTTCTAGCACCGAAATTGTTGATGGGTTGGAATTTACTTCCAATAGCTAGTGGATCTCCATTGTACAAAATCCCAACTAGACTCTACACTGGTTGGTTTAGGTATCATGTCCAGTATATAGGCCTAGCTACCATATAACTGGTTGAAGTTGGCTTCAGATAAGAAAAGGAATATGGCTAAATATAACCTATAAGCTTAAAAAATGTGAGTGAGTAAGTAATGAATACTTCATAAAAAGGATACCATAAATAGCAATATTAGAACTTCAACACAAGAATCTTAAGCAAAGCATTGTTAGCAAAACTTCAAATAAGACCATGCTTATCTAACGGATAAATTTAACAAACAAGAACAAGTTTAAGATGGTTAAGAATTTACACACACAAATGAGTTCATAGTCTATAATAGCATCATGCCAATATCAATAACGCAGTTCATCAACATAAGAACAAGGTCAACATATCATATACCATCTATGTGTTGTAAGGGAAACTCATAGCACATGAAGATACACGAGGAGACCGTACACCAAAACTCATAGGAACCTCCAATTCATCAAGTTAATAATATGCATGGCATCATGATACAAAGTGTTCATCTAATCCAGTAGTGGAAATAAACTATTACTCCTTTTCTTTATTAGAAGAGCACAACTTCTCAAAACAATATCTACCAAAATAAGTCCAACGCTAAAAGTCCATTACAAGATCACATGAGGGTGTATTTATATAAAAGAGGGTGAGCTTTTGTCTACCCTTGAATCTTAGAATTACTCATGATCTTCTGACTTCCTTGTGACTTCTAGACTTCCTCCTCACTCTTCAAATTTCTATTTTTCTCTACTCTATCCTATCTTGCTATTCTCAACAAAATAAGTTAATTTATATCTTATCAATTTGACAATAGATAATTTTCAAAATCTAAGTGTAGATGATTCACAAAGTAGGTGTGCTAGAGGTTGTATTCATGAACTATTGGAGCTATATTTGGTTGATCCTCATCATGCCTATGCAGACATTCAAGGGCATCTGGAATGAGTGTTTCTATTGTGCAGGTACGACTAGTTGAAATTGGATTTCTTGTAGTGAGCTACCACTACTCCTTTGGCGTCACAGGTGTGGTGGTTCAACGTCACAAAGAGGAAGCCCTTAATCTCCTTGGCTTTCACCTCTACTTATTTGAAATTTTCAACCATGTAATCCCTAATAGTAAGAGGGATGGCGGTCAGGGTTTCTTCTTTCCTTTGCTTATTGTCTTTGAGAAATCTTGCGTCATTTGATAACATACATCCTGCATGAGCACTTTATCTATGGAAACTTGAGGAAGCACGTGAGGGGTCTTATATGAGCCAAAGAACCTCATAAATGTTCACACTAGGATGGGGAACCAATGGGCCACTTTAGTGAGAGTCTCCATGTTCCTTTTCAACATGCAAGGGGGTTCTTCCCCGAAAAGAAGCTAGTATAACAGGGCGATCAATGTTTCTGAGGTGAAGCCAAATATACTAATGTAGCCTAGTTTCTAAAAGATCTTGTGGTGTTGTTTTACATGCTCTGCCATAGTTGAGGTCCAATTGTAGATCTAGTTATCGAAATCGTATCTCGCACCAATCGCATCCAAGAGGTATGAGGCCATGTAAATCTCTAACGGTTGGTTGACCTCAAGATGCTTGGCTATAATTATATTAGTCCTCAATGCATAAGCTAGGATACTAGCCTAGTTGAAAACCGTACCTTTAGTGGTAATGACATACATGATAGGGACCCATGTCTCGTGGAAAGTGTCAATGTTTTCCCTGTCATATAACTAGTTCATCATGGCAACAATAAGTTGGTAAACATTTTTTAGACCCTCTCTCTTGTATATTTTGTCACTCCTTACTCGAAATTTGGATGGGTCTTTCCACCAATCACTTGAAATTTCCTTGGTTGGGTCTACAAAACCTAAGATCCATCGGGTGTTAAACGACTCCTCCTTTTCTAGAAATATTTAATAAGCAACAATGTCTGTAGATGAGATATTTTAGAATGTTCAACCTGTGTGATCCCTCAATATGGACCGATATGTATCTATATTAGGTATAATCCAATCGATGGTTTTGGCACACAGAAGGATAGGAGGATGCAAGGCCACTTTGTGGGGACTAAATCTGTTGATAATAATATACAACTAGAAATCCTCCTGGCCTTTAGGGATGCCCTGTTTGCAAAACTCCACATAAATATTAAACCAGGAGAGCTTGGTGCTCTTGTTGAGGTTGCATGCATTATCCCTCTAGATGGGAGGTGATGGCATCTGGTAAGTTTCATGTATGCTTCTTTCAGAGGTTTTATGAGAATTCTTTACTACTGGAGGTGTGATCTCGCTAGAGAAAGTGAAAATCGAGATGCATTTAAGATAAATGTCACCTGACATGTCAAACAAATATTTCCATGATGAGAGAGATGACATGAATAATTAAACCTAGGAGAAAAAAAATAATAGTTTCAGAGTTCCTTGTAAATCCTTGGGGAATAAATCTCCCTAACAAGTCGCAAGGTCACAATAGTTGGGGTGGTCACACGGGTTATGAAGATGTACTGTGCAATTTGGTGACTAGTAGACTAGGTCATAGGTCAAGCTAGGTCACAATATAGGTCGCGAGGTTGCAAACTCACATATTTTCTCCTATCACAAATTTTATTCGTCCAACTTGTTCCAAGGGGCTGGTCGATGAAGGGAACAAGGTTTAAAATGAGTCCCTGGGGATCCCCTACACTAGATGACTTGATCCCTGAGGGGGGAACACTTGCCTGGGGAGGATACGGGGCTGATTTACTGGGAAAAAATGTATTTGGGAGGAAAAATAAGATGGCAAAGGGTTTCTAAGTGAAATGAACCCTTAAGCTTGGATAAAAACCCCCGAGATCCGAAATATGCAAGGCTAGGGTAGAATAATAGGCCAAATGGAAATAATTAATGAGAACAAGGAAGTAGAGGGGTCACTTAATTGGCAGGGTCATGGGCTTCCTCTAAGTCACTGAGCCTCTTCATCCCATAAGCAACCGAAATGAATTGTTCAAATGACTAGTGATGTTATATTATTGATAAAAATGGTCGCACATGTGGGGTTACAAAGGTCATCATTTCACATAAGGGCATGTTTTATGTTTTTCCGACCTTGTGACCTATGCAACCTAGTAATTCAGGAGGTCACGAAGTTGAAAGGTCATAGGGGTTGCAAGGTGTCTGTTTCGAGGGGTTTGCGACCTTGCGACCCCATCAGGCATGAGGTCCCAAACTTGCACGAGGGTAAAATGTTGCAAAAGTTTCTTTGTGACTTAGTGACTTAACCTAGAAAAAACTAAATTTGGTCACAATTGCAATTTTTAGGCTCATGAGATTTGACTTGGTGCGACCTACAACTTTGGCAGAAGAATAAACCTTTTAGTCTTTGATAGTTAGGCTTCAAATGGGATTAGAAGGGTTTTGGCCAATTTATGATGTCTCAGAAGTAAGAAAGAGACACATACATAGTTGAGGGTCTCCAAAATTTTGAAAATTTAGGAATTTTGGAGGGTTGTAGTAGCAGCTACAACATAACCCTTCTGTCTCAGCGAAGTAAGAAGAGAAATTACGGAATGTGTTGAGGCAACATCGTGATGTCTTTTCTTAGGACTATAAGGAAATAAAAGAGGCACATCCCTTAGTTTGTACTCATCATATCTACGTCAAGGAGGGATGAAAACATGTGTGCAAACCCCACAAGAGGATGAATAATTCCCTTAAGGATATTGTGAAGGAGGAACTGCAAAATTTATTTGACGCAAGTTTCATCTACCCCATTTCAAATAGCGAGTGGGTGTTATCTCTTGTCATAACAACGAAGAAAAATGGGAAGTAGAGGATTTGTGATGACTATAGAGAACTCAACAAAGGTACAAAGAAGGAACATTTCCCTTTTTCCGTTCATTGATCAAATCCTAGATGGCCTTGTAGGGAAGAAATTGTTTTCATTCCTAGATGGATTTAGTGGATACAATCAAAACTAGATCAACTCTAAGTATCAGGACAAGACCACCCTTACATACCCGTGGGGGACCTTTTCCTATAGAGTCCTTCCTTTTTGTTTATGCAATGTACTTTCTACCTTCCACAGGGTATTCTATATTATTTTTATTGGTCTCATGCATGACACTGCCGAAAGCTACATGAATGACTTCACCCCTTATGGAAATTATTTCCAGGAAGCTCTTTCCAATCTGTGTAAGGTCTTAAATAAATGCATTAAAATGAATATTTCATTGAATCCCAAAAAGTGTGAATTTTTTATCAATGCATGGATTGTCCTAAGTCACTTTCTTTATAAGGAAGGGATCCAAGTTGGCCCTAAGAAGGTTTGGATTATAAAAAGTGTCCCTACCCTTAAAATGAAAGCGACGTTAGAAGTTTTCTTGGTCTAAATGGGTATTACAAAAGATTCATTAAGGACTTTACCAAGTAGGCTTCACCTTTGCTTGGATTGTTAGATAAATATTCAGACTTTTTTGGACAGATGGATGTGAAGAGGAATTTGAATAATTGAAGGAGAAGATGATCACTGCACCAATTCTTAGAGGTCCCAATTGGACATTGCCTTTCCACATCCATATATATCCATCAAACAAATTTTTGGCAGCAACTTTGGGACCCATGGAAGACAATTTTCCCTATGTTATATATTTCGTAGTAACAACCTCTTCAAAGTTGAACTTAATTATAAAATTAGTGACAAAGAACTCTTGGTTATCGTTCACTCTTTGAATAAGTTTGGGAATTATATCATTAGGTGATAAGTATTTTTTATATTGATCATGTAACAATTAGAAGCTTAGTGAATAAACTCTTTCTCAATACTAGAGTCATTAAATGGTTGCTATTGTTGCAAAAATTTGATCTAACCATTATTGACAAGCAATAAAAAGAAAATGTGGTTGCGTATTTTTTGTCTAGACAAACATTTGTTTCACGAAATGAGGAGTTGGTAATGATAAACTTCCAGATGAAATCATTTTTCCTATCTCAGTGTTATCTGCTCAGTTTAACAATACAAAAAATTACTTGGTTGGTGGGAAGTTCCCTCCTAATCTGTCCTCCAGGGAGAATGTTAGGTCCCTATAATACTAGTGTATTCCCTTATTGTTATTGTCAGTGTAGCCCCTTTATTCTTATTTGTGTGATCATTTTGTCAACATATTGTTATTATTGTGCCCCATAGTAGCCCACTATTGTTATTTTTGTGCCCTTACATTATTATTGTTATGTCGTCTCTGATTATATTCTTACCCCTTAGACTCGTATATACTAAAAGGAGGTTTTTTCATTTGAATCATCCAATAATTTTTCATTTGTGTAATGTAAAGGAGGTTTCCCCCTTGAAGAGGTTAATTTTTAAGTCATTTATCTATCTCTTCTTCTATTTTGTGAGCTAGTTGCATAACATTTGGTATGAAAGCTTTGAATTCTAGGGTTTCGTGGCTTTAGTAGGGCATCATGGAATTTTCGCTATAACATTTTTCTATAAAGATTCAAAAGATAAAATTAAAACTATGTAGAGATGAAATCTTGATAAACTTTGTGTCCAAATTTCAGATCTTTTCTAGCTATATTTTCGGAGATATGAGCTAACGAGGTTAGGGTTTTTGCAGGCTCCAGAATTCCATCTCAAATAGGCGATCTAGAGAAACTAGTCATAACTTTCTCTATGAGAATTGGATTTGAATTTCTTAGAAAATAACAAAATGAGGATGGACTGTATTTTTTTGGGTATCAATTTCAATCCTGAAGTCTGAAACAGTGACACATGGTACTCTGTACAGGTTAACTCTACTAAACAAGTCTATATTCAGGTCATCATGGGAGATTAGGCATAATGTTCTCCTGAGGAATCCAATATTGGTCCGATTAGTGGGGTTGGAAGGAAGACTCTGAGGGCTACCACAAGATGAAATTTTAGACCTTGGATATCTAAAAGTACAGAGATACAACAGATTGAATATCGTGATCCTACAAAGAGAAAAAAGGTGTATAATTTTTAAAATTTGCATAAGTTTTATTTAAAAAATTTGTTTGAAGTGATTCAAAGGGAATAGTGAAGCATAATTATTGTTAATTGATGCTGTGAAGAAATAAAATGGAAAAACATACTAAGCAGCCTAAAATTTCTACCATGACATATGAAGAAGAGGAAGAAATGCAACATGATATATCAAAATTACAAGGCCAAGTGGAACAAATTTCGCTCTCACAAAAACTAGCAAAAGCTAAGATGGATGGTTTGAAGAATGCAATCGAAGCTAAGATAAATGCTTTTAAGAATGGCATGGAAGCTAAGACCTATTGTATAGAAGTAAAATTGAAAGGAAACATGGAAGATTTGAAGAAGGACATGGAAGGTTTGAAGGAAGGTTTGAAAGAAGCTTTGACGAAGTTGCTACAAGAAAGGCTTTATAATGGAGAAAAGGTAGTAAAGGTGGTGCAGAGAAAACCCTGAAAATACCCATAGTATGCAATAATTTGCATAACACAACTGTCCCAGGTATTTGACTCTACAATGGAGTAAAATCTTCATACATAAAATGGTCAAGGCCCTTTATAAGCTCCTTTGTATCGGAACCAATCACCCCGCGAAACCTTTCTATCGGGAATCAAAAACCCTTCAAAACCTTTATATAAACCACAATCCATATATATATAACCATTCCCCTTTCAAACTTGGTTAATATATATGTCTGTTGCATAAATGCTTTATAAGCGCTTTTTCTTATAAAACCCATTAACAAATAAAATGTCGCAAGCATACCTTCTTTCCACCTTCTGTACGGACTTATACATAGTCCCCGAGGTTAAACCTCATCACAATCAGCCATCGCATCTTTCTTTAGTCATGCATACATATATATACCTCCTGTTCCCCAATACGTTATTGTCCTCTAGGATCGGGAAATACACTATCAACCTTAATTCATACCCTTTTTGTTTACAAAGGGAAACTCTGCCCGAACATATATATTGGACTTCAAATTCATTGAACTTGCATTTATAAATGTGTCAGCTCCACTTCCTTTAGTCGCTTCTTAGTGCGACACTACATTAAGGCCCGATCTCTGATCAGATGATATCTCTGATCGCCGATTGCACTTATTAGCAATCTCGCTATCGGCGTATCACTACGTTCCATTCCATGGTCGTTGTCATTTAGTTTGGTCAAAATTTGATTGCACTTTTGATTGTGACCATTGCTTTGATCCCAATCCAATGGTCCATGATCAATTAGCAGTCGCTTGCCGATTTCAATACCTCCAAAAGGATTTTGTCGATTCACCGATGTGATACAACCTAGACCATTGATCTCACAAATCTAACGGCTCCTAAGTGATTAATACTTCACTTCTCCACTCGTCCCTTTACTTAGTTTTTACGCCATTCAATGGTTTCTGCGGGTATTTTGAGTTCTTTAGAGGTTCTTCCTCCTTTTCTATTTCACTGTAACTCTTCCTCTTGCCTTAACTTCGCATGTTTTATTTTGATCACCAACCTCTTGATCCTTTGAATGGATTCAAAGATTCTTCTACAATCCCTCTAGTTCAATTCCATTCTTCTGCGTCCTTCAGAATTCTGTCTGTAAGCTATTACAGAGCCTACAAATTCACTGTAAATCATTTATGAAAAACTCTTCACATACTGAAACAGACAGGAAATAACATCTCCATATATTAATATAAACAACAATTTACATTTCAGAGACTCTGAGTCTTGCACAGGCTAGTTCTTCAATGTTGCGACATCTCCCTTTTGATGCTCCCTGTAGGCTTACATATATTCTATCTGCCCTCTCTCATCCTATTTTTTAACGCACATATTCATCACACATATATTTATATGGAAACATTGGATCGAATCAATGTGAAGGATCAGATCACATCCTTTCCTCAAAACTCTCAACTAAAGCCCTAAAGCTCGCTACATGAATACATATATAGCAGTATTACATTTTATAAAGTCTTCAAGAGACTTATCCATTCCATCATTTTAAGCTCTGTTTTAAATAGAAAGTCCCCTTGTTTAGCTCGATGGTCCATGTCCACTTTGGATTCCTTTGCTTGATTTGGGGGGTTAGATGCTCTTGCATCAAGAGGAAACTCATGATGAGAACAAAAGAAATGTTAATAATGATTTCATAGACTCTAACATTGGTTTGAAGACCCACCATATTCCAAAGATCACTATGAGGAAGTTTGATGGCAGGGATCCCATCAAATGGATAATAAAGATGGAGAAATATTTCAATCTCCATAATGTGCAAAATACACAAAAGGTGTGCATTGCAACTTTATATTTAGAACCCAAATGGTTTGTATGGTATTGATGGCTTTGCGCTCGTAAAGAATTTGTCACTTGGTCAATTTTTACGGAGGAAATGATAGCACATTATAAGGATACAAATAGAAACATCTTATTTAGCCAATTGATAAATCTCAAACAAAAGGGTTCAATGGTGGAGCACATTGAGGACTTAAAAAAATTAAATATAAGGATAAATTATATTCCAGAGGAGTGTAGGATTGATGTATTGATAGGAACTTTAAAGGATAACATCTAACATGAGGTTCGCCTTTGGGGACCTGATTCATTGGAGAAGGCATTTAGGTTGGAAAGAAAAATTGAAATCAAAATTATGGCAACAAGAAAGCCGGCCACTCACAACTATAAGGACGGAAGTGTTGTTTATCCTAGCCTTACACAACCTACAAGGTTGACACCACAAAAATTGGAAGGAAAAAGGGAAAAAGGGCTTTGTTACAGTTGTGATAGAAAATACACTAAAGGTCATAAGTGTGCTAATAAGAAATTAATTTACATAGATTGTGAAGAGGAGGAAGAAAATTAATAAGAAATTTCAAAAGAAGATGATATACACTAGGAACCAACCCTTGAGAAAGAAGAAATGAATCTGACCATATCTTGTAATGCATTGGTACAAATTACCACTGCTCCAACTCTGAAGATAGAAGGACATATCAAGCAGAAAGAGGTAACAATGTTGATTGATTCAGGTAGTTCCCATAATTTTATTCTTTGTAAGATAGCTAAAGAATTGAATTGCTTCCTATATCCAACACAAGAGTGTCAAGTGATGGTTGAAAATGGAGGAACCATAAATTGATTAGGAAATTGAAATAACATCAAGATATCCATGGGAGATTATGTATTGAATAGTCCAATTCTTTCCATTCCAATGGGTTGTGTTGATGTTGTAAGAGGAGTCCAATGGTTACAATCTTTGGGTATGATAGCTTTTCATTTTCAAGAATGTTTCTTCAATTTCTTTTGGGAAGAAAAGGAAGTCAAATTAAGGGGTATCGCAGGGAAAGCAGGAAAGATAATAGAATCTAATGGCATGACAAATATTCTAAAGAAAGAACAATAGGGCGTAATTGCACAATTATGTTCACTAGAGGTTCAATCACCGAAATCATTTATTTCTCCATATCTCCAAAAATTCTTGGAAAATCATTATAAGGTTCATGCAGTGGAAGATCACATCGAGCATCAAAAACAAGTTCAAAACACTTAAAGGATGAATTCACGTTGGTACAAAAAGGAATGAAACAACATGCATATCAACATCATAGTGAAATAAGTTTTGATGTAGGGGACTAGGTAGTTTTATGGCTACAACCATACAGATAAATGTTCCTCAAGCAAGCTAAGAAGGGTAATAAATTATCACCAAAGTATTATGGTCCTTACAAGGTGTCATTAAATATTGGTACTATGGCATACAAATTGGAGCTTCTGGCATCTTCCCGAGTTCACCCAGCTTTCCATGTTTCATACTTAAAGAAGGTTATAGGTGACAAGCTCCCATTAAAAACAATATTGACAAAAAATGATGAGGAAGGAGAAATCATATTAGAACCTGAAGCAATCACAGAAACAAGAACACAACAGCTATGAAATCGATCAATTTCAGAGTATCTCATCAAGTGGAAGAACCTACCCACTGAAGATTCAACATGGGAGGATGAAAATTTTATACAGAAGCATTTAGAACTACTCAAGCATTGAGGACAATACTTTTTTGAAGGAGAGGGGCATGTAAGGTCCCTATACTAGTGTATTCCCTTATTATTATTTCCAGTCTATCCCTCTTGTTTTTATTGTCGTCTCCATGTCATCCCAATATTGTTATTATTGTGCCCCATAGAAGTCCATTATTGTTATAGTTTTGCCCTTACATTATTATTGTTATGTCATCTCTTATTATATTGTGACCCCTTAGACTCCTATATATGGAAATGAGGTTTTGTCATTTGAATCACCCAAGAAATGTTCATTTGTGTAATGTAAAGGAGGTTTCCCCCTTGAAGAGGCTAATTATGAAGTCATTTATCTATATTTTCTTCTATTTTGTGAGCTGGCTGCATTACAAGGAAGCAAAAAATTGTTAGAAAAAGAGCCACTTTCACTTTCATTGGGTGAAATCTCTTCAAATTGGGGTGAGATCAGATCTTGAGAAGATTTATGAGAGAGGATGGGGTATTTGACATCCTCTTAGGATGCCATGATGGACCTTGTGGAGTCCATTTTTTTACTAAGAGGATAGCCTTTGAAGCTCTATAAGTTGTTTACTACTTTGTTACTCTACACCAAGAAGCTAAAAGGTAGACTACTATATGTGATGAGTTCCAAAGGATGGGAAATCCTACACACAAGGATGAAATGCCCCTATGACCTTAAGTGACTCTGGATCCATTTGAAGTAATGGGGCATGGATTTCATTGGGTCAATTGATCTCCCATAGAAACAAAATAGATACACCATTGTGTGCATGAATTACTTGAAAAAGTGGGTTTAGGAAAAAGCAGTAAAGACAACAACTAAGCAAAAACTGGGAAAATTTTGAAGAGAAAGCATCTTCTACAAGTTTGGATTTCCAAGGGAGTTTGTCACTGATCAAGGAGCTCATTTTAATTCAAATATCATTTAGCTCACCATGGAACAACAATATATCAAACATAAAAAATCAACTACATATCAGCCTTAAACAAATGGGAAAGTGGAGTTCATAAACAAAACCTTGGAGAACATTTTGATTAATGTTGTTAGTAGCAACATAAGAGATTGGGAAACCTGACTTATAGAAGCCACTTCAGTCTATAATACTAATTAGAAAGCCACCCATGGATTCTCCCCCTTTGAGTTGTTTTATGGCAAGAAGGCATTGGTTTCCATTGAGTTTGAATGCAACACCTTGAGAATGGAAACATAGTTGGATTCAGAAATCATTGCATCTCATCAGCAGAGGTTGGTCCAGCTCAAGCATTTGGATGAGTTCAAGTTGTAGGTTCTCATGCACACTGTAGTTGTCCATGTGCATGGGAATATTTGGTATGATAAAAACATTAGATAAAGGGACTTCCAAGAGGATTATTGGGCCATGTTGTATGATTCTAGGTTCAAGGATTTCAAAGAAAAAATCATGACAAGGTGGTTGGTCCTTTATCTGTTAATTTTTTTATGAGAATGGATCTTTCCAAATCAGAAAAATTGATGAGGAATGAATTCCATTGCTTGTTAATGGTTACTAGTCAAAGTGGTACAAGAAGCATTTGTCAAAGGGTGAGTTTACCAGGTCAATAAGAAAGGAGATGAATAGAATTTAGGGTCTCATAGCTCTCAGTTCATAAAGCCCTTGATCAACAAAAGAGTCAAAAGGAAAAAGAAAAAAAGAACTGGAAAAAATAGCCTAGGTAAGAACCTCCATGATACATCTAAGTCCAACTCTAGGGTTGAAAACCTCTATGAAGCATCCCAAGAGGAAACAAAAAGGGAAAAATTAATTGAAAAGATACCCAGGTGAAAAAATCCTTTGAGGCACCTAGGGCAGGCCTGTAGGTTGAAAATCTCTTTTGAGGAAGTTTGCAGGTCTCAAAAAAGAGAAAAAAACCCAAAAAACATGAAAAAGTCAAAAAGGAAGAAAAAATCAAATAGTAAAAAACAAAGGAGAAGCAAGGGAACCCTTACATTAGTTCTGTGAACATGTTTTTGCATGGCTCTATCCATAGTCAAATGGACCATGGTCAAAGGAAGCAGCCTCTACACTCCACTTCTCCACTTCTGAAGCTAGCTACATGTATGTCCTTCATCATTCCATGCATCTTGCCAAGTTCCTCCATCATCAGGAAAAACTACCACACTCAATTCTTCCTTAGTCCTAAAGTGCTATATAATTTCCCTAAATTGCTACATGATTAATTGGAATTGCTATAGGATTGTGATTGGAATTGAGAGAGGATTCAAATTTTATGTTTTCCTTGAGGGAATGGAAAAATAACTCCACCACACCACCAACATCCATCCTCACATCATTTTTCCACTTCTCCATCCAAAAATTCATCTTTTCCATGGAAAAAAACAATTTCCACCCCTTCTTCTATAGTTTTCACCGCCACCAAAGTCTCTAGCCCCTATCCTTGAGTTCAGCATGAAATATCCTATAATTGGAATGCATTCCATGTAGGTTATTGTGATTTTGGAGGGGTCTATGTGACTGCTATAGGAAAGGATCCAATCTTATAACAACTTGTACAAACCCCATAGAACCTTAGTTGGAAGCACTCGACAACACCAGAATGAAGACATTGTTGGAATAAGGAATTACCAACATGGGGGTGAATTAGTAATAGTGAGATTCTTTATTATTTTTCTAGTATGATTACAGACTATTTTTTTATATGATTTTACTTGTGAGAGCATTCATTCATAAACGAAGTGACCAGCAAGGTTAAACATTCATGTTCATACAATCAATCACATGAGAAACAAACACATTTGACACAGTGTTTTTCATGGGGAAACCCTTTCAAGGAAAAAACACAAAGCTTATTGTTGTTATTGATGTAAAATAAGACCACCTACTCTATTACATCAATCTATTTTTTGAGCACCCACTCAGAGGAAGCACCAACTCCCTTTGATTGTTTCCTAGCACCAGCTAGCAGGAAGCACCAAATCCCTCAATTTTTAAACACCTTTCTAGCTTACCAGAAGCACCATGTGAGGCACCTACCTAACAGATTTGATGGAAGCACCAAAATGAAATTCCTCGGAATTTTGCAAGGAAACTTGCAGGAGACACCAACCCCCAAGCCCTCTCACGCACCCATTCGAGATGGAAGGACCAACTTCCTATATGGAGGCACCAACCGACATTCAAATAGGAATAAAACATCCTCTATAATTTGGAAGCCACTATGCCTGATAACAACTGTGTTCTCTCTGCTCACACTGCACACTCTATGGTAACCCATTGATCTACTCAACAGTAATCATTCCTCATAGTCCACGTAGCTCTTTATTCTCTACTCTTCATCAGTATACAATCAGCTCTCGGACATCTGCTCTCCATAGTGCACAATCATCTCTTGGCCTTCATTCTCTACATAGGCACCTTCTCCCTTTCTCACACAGCACAGGAAACGTTCGGACTTACACATAGAGCAAAGTCAACTTTTGACCTTACACATAGCACAACTCTTGGGGTCCTTTCTTACCTCTACATAGGCACTCTCGATCATTCTCTACACAATAGTCTCTCCTTCAACCTTATAGAACAATGCACAAACTCAAAGCTTTTTCCACTTAGCTCTCACTGGAAGCTATGTTGCTTCCCCCACATTGCTCATCTGAGCTCCTGGATTTTGTTCCTCTGGTGCCTCCCAATCGATGCTGCCACTTTGTCCTGCTCTCACACTGTGTGAATTTACCTCAGCATGGATCTTCATTTTGTTGTTGTTTCTGACTTGGTCTCTTCCACTGCTTTAAACAAGATAATGGCCACTTGACTATTTCTCCATACTAAGAATGAATTCTCAGTCCTCCAGCACACCCTAATCAGGCACAATCCTCTGTATATGGAACTCTCGTGTCATTGAGGCTTTCCATGGTTATTCATGGTTTCGCAGTACTTCGGCATGACTTTTATGCGAAACATTGTCCTTGTTTCCTTATCTCAAAGTTTTCTATTGATCTGTCTATCCACTTAACTCACCGAGACATGCATCAGAGCATAGCAATAGCTTGTCTCACCTCAAGGGAGACACAACACACTTTCCTTAACATCGTGGTCCTTTCCCTTGACCTAGTGATCTATGATAGTTTCAATTTACTTATGTGACCAAATCCCCTGGCTCTACATTCAATCTTGCAGTTGTCAACCCTTACACCTTTAACTCTCGATACTGCCTTATTAGAGCTTTTACACCACAGTTCTCTTTAAGAGATTTTCCTTATCAGAACTTTTTCTTAAAATACATGAAAAAAACATCGAGTTATGATGTCCTTGTCCGTGTTTGTTTAGCCCCTTTCTATTTTCCTACATGGAACTAGGTGCAGTGACCAAAACTTAGCCTTAAGGCGCTAGGGTATTTTGTTCCTGACCGGGGGCCGTTTTTCCTTTATTAAGAGTTAAGCACCCTTGGTTCTATAAGTTCTTTAGCATCCTGTCAGGGGCCTTTCTCCACGTCTTATTGCTCTGCACCACTAGTTTTCTTGGCTCCCCTACAAAGTACAAACAACATTGGAAGCTCTTCTTATCGAACCTTTTCAATAACTCATTTAAAGCAGAGTTCCGAAATCTGCAACCTCCAATATGCTCCACAACACTTTCATGCTAAGCCTCGCTCTATGCCCTTGGCTCTATTATTTTCCTCGACCAAGTTTCAACACATTGGAGCCCCTTCCATCAAATATCTTCAATAACTAATTGTTACAAAGTTCCAATATCTTCAATCCTCAAATCACCGACTTCAGATATGACATCATCACTACCATGTTGTGACTCCATAGAGGTGACACATGTCACCTAGTTATGGCCCATTAGGCCCCTCAGAATGCCAAAACTTCATGCCACATGTCCTTCCTTACTGCCATGTCATGCTGACTTCAATTGCCACTTGTATCTTATTAGAGCCAACTAGATGCTGCCATGTGTCCTTACCGAAGCCAACCACATGCTGCCATGTGTGCTTATTGGAGTCTATCATATTCTGCCATGTGTCCTACTAGAGGAGAGGGAAAACGACCTGCCAACCTTAGTTTTGCAATAATTTTTTTTTAATTCTTTATCAGCATTCCCAATGGATTTTAACGCTATTGGAATTTTTAACAATATCACAACTTTTTAAAGGTTTTCACTTTCAGAAGTTTCAATCCCGCAATTGCCAATGTTTTTATCTCCTTTGAGCTCTAACACTGCCTACTTCGATGTATTGGAGCTCGTACATTACGGCTGTTGATAATGCAATGCATCAATAATGCGACCATTGATATGAAATCATTAATATCTCTAGAGCTCTGATGTTACAATCATCGATATCTCTAGTCCTCCGATATGTGATCTTCGATATTCCAGATCGTCGATATTCCTTCCTGCCTAAGGTTTCAAATCCCTGAACTTCAACAAGTCATGATGTTTGAACCCATAATCCATTTATGGACTTCCACATATCATTGGAAATATCTTCCAGAGGACATTCCAATAGAGAGGGTCTGATGTATACTTTGAGCCCATTTTCTAACTCTAAGATGGCTCCAAACTCTCCGCCACTCTTCTACTCCTTGACTCTCTGGACAAAGAAACTCACAGCCACCATGACGATCCTCTTCATGAAGCCTGTAGCTAACATGGACTTCCTCCTGGGCCGTTGCTATAATCATTAGTTTATGGTTTCTTAAGTAAGCCTACTATTGTGATGATTCTCTAAGAGATGTTTGTAGCTACCTTGAGATTTAATCCTGACCAGCATAGTATTTCATCAGTTTACAGCTTTTCCACTAAGCTTGCTACTTTGATGATTCTCTACAAGAAGGATGCATCTACCTTGATATTCCATCCTGACCACCATAATAATTCACCATTTTATGTCTTTTTCACTAAGCTAGTTCCTATGATGATTCTATACTTAATCTTGCAACTATGATAGGAATCCTTCTAAGCCATGAAAAACCATGGGATTACTCCCATGCCATCACTGCCAACATCTGATGTGAGAATCATTCAATCTAGTATGCTTGACATCAATGCTAACACTCCTACAAATCAGTTAGGAAATAACAACTTCCCATCACATCTCCCGAGCATCATTATTGACATCAATGCCAACACACTTGTAGATGCTTTCACTAGGCCACTAGCCATTCAGACAATGCCAATTGTCTAACAATATCCCACTTTGGCATTGATGGAAACACTCCACCCTTCTCTTCATGTGATGGCCAAAGCTCATGTTTCTTCCTCATATCTCATTGCATGAGACACGAATGGCCTGCTTTCTTCCAACATGAGGTTCCATGTAGTGTTCTAACATGTTGCTTCCTCATATCTCATTGCATGAGACACCAATGGCTTGTATGGTTAAGATAGGGGCCATAGGATGGTGCATTTTGACATCTCTTCATAAACCATCATCATGGCCCCTATCAGGGTTTCAACCTCTTCCTTGATTGCCACATGTAATTCCTTCGTGCTTGAGTGAGTTAGGAGAAGTGCCATGTTCTCTTCTTCAATCTTCATTTTGTATTCTTCTGCTCTGCTGGCCCTTTCCTCATTCGCATAAAGCTTGTTTTTGAGTTTTACAATTTTCTCCCTCATTCTGCCAACATTTAGCTCAGTCATGGTCACAAAAGCATTCCTAGAAAATGCGATCATCTCAAGGTTAATTGTCATATCTAGGACAATCTCCTTCTTCGTGCTCAAGGACAGAGGCTCGACAAGGTTCCTAGCATAATAGTTCCTCCTTTAGTACATGATCTTGTAATTGATTTGATCAAAAGTGAGCTTGGTAAGGTCAAGCACTTCATTAGCCTCATTAGGAATGCCTAGCTCTTTGGGAGGAAGATTCCCTTTAGTGATTGGAGTGGGCTACACTAACAATAACAATGAGGGAATACACTAGTATTATAGGGACCTCACATTCTCCTTGGAGGGTATATTAGGAGGGAACTTCCCAGCAACCAACTAATCTTCTATATCATTAAACCAAGGAGATAACACTCAGAAATGAAAAAGGAGTTCATCTGGAAGTTGATCATCTACCAACTCCTCATTTCTTGTAGGCAATGTTTGTCTAGACAAAAAATATGCAACCACATTTTCTTTTTTTGCCTTGTCAACACTAGCTAGATCAAATTTCTGCAACAATAACAATCATATAATGATTCTAGCATTGAAAAAGAGTTTATTCACTAAGTAGTTAATTGTTACATGATCAATATAAAAATTACTTATCACCTAATGATATAATTCCAAAACTTATTCAAATAGTGAGCCAAGGCTAAGAGGTATTTGTCAGTAATTTTATAATTAAGTTCAACTTTGAAGAGGTTGTTACTATGAAATATATAACATAGGTAAAATTGTCTTCCACGGGTCCCAAAGTTGCTCCGAAAAATATGTTTGATGGATATGTGTGGATGTGGAAAGGCAATGCCCAATTGGGACCTCTAAGAATTGGTGCAGTGGTCAACTTCTCCTTCAATTATTCAAATTCCTCTTCACATCTATATGTCCAAAAAGGTCAGAATATTTATCTAACAATCCAAACAGAGGTGAAGCTAACTTGCTAAAGTACTTAATGAATCTTTTTTAATACCCATCCAGATCAAGAAAACTTCCAACACCACTTTGATTTTGAGAGACAGGGACCCTTTCTATAATCCAAACCTTGTTAGGGTCAACTTGGATCCCTTCCTTAGAAAGAAAGTGACCTAGGACAATCAATACATTTATAAAAAATTCACAGTTTTTTGCGATTAGGTGAAATATTCATTTCAATGCATTTCTTTAATACCTTACATAGATTGGAAAGAGCTTCCTGGAAATAATTTCCATAAGGGCTGAAGTCAAAGAGACCATGGTCAAAGGAAACAACCTCTACACTCCACTTCTCCACCCCCAAAGCTAGCTATGTGTATGTCCTTCATCATTCCATCCATCTTTCCAACTTCCTCCATCATCAGGAAAACCTACCTCACTCAATTCTGCCTTAGACCTAAAGTGATATAGGATTTCCTTGAATTGCTACAAGATTAACCAGAGTTTCTATAGGATTGTGATTGGAATTGAGAGAGGGTTTAGATTTTATGTTTTCCTCGGGGGAATGGAAAAGGAACTCCACCACACCACCAACATCCATCCTCACACCATTTTTCCACTTCTCTGTCCAAAAATTCATCATGTTTGACAATGCTAGCTGGTTCAACCTGCTAGACCATGGTTGATAATGGTTGACCATCATTGATCTCAATTGAGCATTCTAACCAAGTTGATCTTTAATGACCTTTTTTAGCCATGGTCTTCATTAACCATTAGAGGTTTTTTATGGTTTATCCTAGTTGACCATTATCATCAATCATAGTTAACCATGGTTGGACAAGGTTAACCATGTCTAACCATTTTAACCATGATGATCTTGGTTTAATATTGTTGACCATGGTCATGGATGAACTTAGATGAGCTTGGCTGACCATTAGTTGAACATCATTGGTTGATCACGGTTGACCTTGGTTGAACATCATATAGCATCAATCATGGTTAACCATGGTTGGACCAGTTTGAGCATGTCTAACCATTTTAACCATGATGATCTTGGTTTAATATCGTTGACCATGGTCGACCATGGATGAACTTAAATGTGCTTGGTTGACCATTGGTTGAACATCATTGGTTGATCACGGTTGACCATTGGTTGAACATCATTGGTTGATCACGGTTGACCATGGTTGAACATCATATAGCACAGTTGCTCGTGGTTGCTCATGGGTAACCAGGGTTGATCATGATTAACCATGGTTGATAATTATGGTTCTCTATAGTTGAACATCGTCGACCATGCTTGACCATGGATGGTTGATGATGATTAACCATTGTAAACCATTCTAACCATGTTCAATAATTGAATTTTGTTGATCAAGGTTGACCTTCGTTGAACAAGGATGATTATGGTTTACCATTGATATCTATATCATATTCTTATGTTTTTAATAATATTATGTTTAAAATAATATCAATACAGATGTAAACATTAACATTATATTAGACATTATATCATGTTTTTAATAGCATAACATATTAAATGTTACTAATAATGTTATTAATAACATCAATATTAATATAAAGTATGTAATGTGTCACATTACAACATTCATAATATTTTTGTAAAAAGCCTAATTATAATAAAATGAGAAAACCTAAAAACACATATTATATTAAAACACAAACTTAAAATTAAACCTATTATATTAAAACTACTTAATACTATATTAAACCTAAATTATTTTATATTATTTTCAAATAACATAAAATAACTTTTTTATATTAAAAAATATTATTTTTAAATTTTAACGATTTTACAATAAATTTATTTATTTTTAAATAAAATTTCATAGTTAATTTTTTACAACTAAAATAAAATGAAATTATAATACATAATTTTTATTAACAATATTTTTATTAAAATTTTAAAAAGAAATTATTCATATATAAATTTGATAGGGATAAATAATATCTATTTCATTTAAATTTATTTTTAAATAAATGAAAAGATATAATATCAATTTATGATTTATTTTTATTTTTAATAATTAAAAAAAAAAAACAACTATTTACCTTGCTAAAAAAACTTTAATAATTAAAGTAAAATTAAAGATATAATCTAATTATTGGTATGTCTAAGATCAACATTATTATTTACAAGAGGATTATTGTTAACCTAAATGGTAATAATAAATAACCAATGAATATTAACATTAAATAAGCACATGCCCTTCTTTCCATTCTTTTTAACTCTATGTTAATAAAATTGAGCATGAGATTGGTAGGGAAAGGGTCACTTGCAATTTTAGTACGATATTGTTTGTCCATGTTCTGTACCAATCGTACCACATGTCCACGATGAATGATATTGGGATTTTCGGCTGATTGTCGATGTTTTGTACCAAACCAAACCATGTGTTTACGATGAAGGCTCTTCGGGATTTCCGGCTGAGATCAACGGTCAGAGTTAACCCTGGTAGTTTTGGGTAACCACTTCGACTCTACTACTGGTACAATGTCCTCATTCTTCTTCGCCATCTTTGTGAAGTGATGTTCTGGGCCTTAAGGTTTTTCATGCACTTGTTCGCTATGTTCTCCCCTCAGTTTCAGCATGACTACCTGTTGCATCCTCTGCAATAGGTAAAATCTGTCGAATAATCCTAGCCAAGCTTAGAAATCTGGTAATTTATGAGCTGTATCTTTTTGAGGGGTTTCATCTTTATTTTTTTGGTGAAATCGAAGGGTTTCCTATTTCTCATTCTTTGTTAATGTCTTTGCATTTCTCTGCTGGTTTGCTGCACGATTCCTGCTCTATGGAAGTTTTACAGACAACCAAGGTAGGTTAGAAAACAGAACATCTCTTTTGCTCTAATACTAGGAATTTAACTGAATTGAGAAGTCTCCTCTATTTTTCCTCAGGGTTCCAACAACGATTGGGCTGAAAGGAAAATGAAATATTCATATCGAAGTAATTGGTAATTAATTATTTGCAACCCTATATAATGTTATGGATTTATTGTTTTGCTCAGAAAATACTTACTCTAACCCCTGGGTTTGACTCCTCTCCTTCTCACAGGTGTGTAACAGTACTGGCATAGGGTGACATGCTTGCTGTAGCAATGGTTTGGTGCCTCTATCTTCCCTTTGCCTCCACAATTCTTTTACTGGCACATGCTTATTTCAAGGTTCTTAATTTCCTCTTTCTCATAAAGACTTAGGTAGAAGAGAAAAATTGGAGTTTCAGACCCTTACCAATTAACTAAAGAAAAATTGTGGTTTTTGGTTGTATTTCGTGATTAAGTTATGGTCAGCTAAGGGCTTCTCTCTGAATTATGCATTTTTTTTAACCCCTCTTTGTATTCTGGACTCTTTTGGAATATGTTTTGAGAGCATTTGTGGTCTCTTTCATTTTAAGCATGGATTTAATGTTTCGCTAAAAAAATACTTACACTAACCCTCGGGTTTGACTCCTCTCCTCTTTCAAGGTTCTTAAACTTGGAGTTTCAGACACTTACAAATTAACTAAAGGAAATCTTTGGTTTTTTTGTTGTATTTCACAATTAAGTTATTGGAAACTAAGCGATTTCCTCTGAATTATGCATGTTTTTTTTAGCTCATCTCTATATGATGGACTAAATAGTAATGGAAAATTTTGGCATATGTTTTGAGTACATTTGTGGTCTCTTTCATTTTAAGCATGGTGCTCTATTCGACACCCAAAGTGGGTTACAAAGTTGATATTTATATTTCATCCAATTATCTGAAAATGGGGCACCAAAAGCTTCTTGTCAAGCTTACAAGAACCTCTCCCACTTCCAAAGCTCAAATATTCCCAAGATCTAGTGATTAACCAATTGGAGAATTAAAAGTGCTTGAAAACAGGTGTATGCTTGTGTTTGTTTTAAACTGTTTATGTGCTTTAAGTTGATTTGCTTAAACTGATATAAGAAACATATAACATCAAATAAAGCAGCAATTGCAATGCAGCAATAAGCAATCACACATAACAGCAATATTAATATGGAGTTCACCCAAAACTCTTGGGCTACGTCTCCTTGAGCTCTAGTCAACTCGACTAGGCTCTCTGGGATTATGTCTGAATTCCTTTTACAAGCTCCACAGTCAACCCCATTGGTTTACACTGAACTTATGGGTTTAGAATGCCATCTTATCCTGCTGGCTGTCATCACTCTACAGATAGATCGAGGCTTCTTTGGACTTAACTCCCTCAATCAGCGCTCTGAGCGATCTTGCTCTAGCTTGCACCAATTCCCTAAGAATTCCCTCATTGTCTCCAGAATGCCTTCTTCTGTCTTCAGCCCACTCTGCACACTAGAAATAGCTTAATCATTTCAACCCTTTGTTGTTCTGCAACTTCACTACGGCATCACAGCTCTTAGAAGTCTTCTTTAAGCTCTGTGGCTCTGAGGCTCTACCTCCAACCTCTGGTGGCCATGCCTCTATCAAGCACTCTGGCTCTACGGCTCTGGTGCTCTCGCTCTCGGCTCTGGCTCTAGCTCTGGCTCTTGGCTCTGGCTCTGGATCTCATGAGCTTCTCTCAGCCTCTGCATGCATCAATGGATCGTTCAACCTCCAAGCGCCCCTTAACAACCTTCCAACGACCTTCCACAACAACTCGCTGTTGTCAATTGAGCTCTCTGGTTCACTCGACCTCCAAGTGACTCCAAAACTCTCTACCCTTTGCGTTGCTCCTCAATCATGCTCTCTGGCTTCTTTGAGGTATTCTCCCAGCTCTGTGGCTTCCTGTCCATTTCTCTTCATGTAATCATTCCTTTGTCTCTTCAGTTGGCCCTCTAGCTTATGGCTCTATGGCTCTATGCGTTACAAATGCATCATTGTTCACAAAACAGCTGCTTACAGTGTGGCACAATGATCAAGGGCAGCTACAAAGGAATCAAGGCCTTTCTTCACGTGAAAACAGGAAAACAACAACATAATAGAATACACAGGCAGAAGCGTTAAAAACACATCATTTTCCTTTTAGCCAGACTTCAAATATTATAGAATCACGTCTATAAACCCATCAGGTCTGTTCTATCATCACAAATCATGATCGCACAGGCGGGAGGTCAAAAATTCCAAATACAAAGGAATACATAGAAAATCTGAAAATACGGATCTCAAAATTTATGCAATCGAGTCTTTAAATCCCATCGGGTCTGTGCTTATCGGCATATCACTATCACAATCACACTGGCCCTAACATCACGGATCATCGATTAAATTTGGACCATTGATTTTCTCCTTGGTTGGACGGTCGATATCGCATCGCATGTCCCTATCGCATCGGCCCTTTGTATCGGGGGTCACCAATCTCCTGACCGCTGATTAAATCCTAACCGTTGATCTCTTTTCTCAATCTGACCACTGAAATTTCATGTTGCTATTATCATATTGCATTCGCTATGGCCCAAGGGGTTTGTACATCACTGATGTTGATCACCGATCTGCCAATCGCTGATATCGGACATCACATATCGCATCGCCATATCACAATCTCCAAGTTTGGGGTCCCAATATCGGGTGAAGGCCTACCTCCGATGAGATAAGTCAGAAGTCACAATCAGGGTTCCTTATGCCCTTGTGTTAAGTCGTCCTCTTAACCCTTCTGATGTGATTTTCCTTTATAAGGCCTTAAGCCCATTTTTGAAAGAATTTTCCTCCTTTTCAAAGGACAAAGGCAAAATTTGTTTTGCAATAACTTCTTCATCCAAAGTCCATTTTAGCCCATTCAAATTCCAGTGGATTCAAAATTAAAATATCTACACAATGTGACTATTTCTAGGAGCATCCTTGGACTTTAATTTTCTTATGTGAGGAACACTTTAGACTTCGAAGTCTATCCAAGATCCATTTTGGATCACGCCTTCCCACTAAAAGAACTTTTGGTCTCCAAAAGACTGATATACTGATCTAAATAGTAAATGAGAGTACCTCACCCTCTTCTTTAACCATCCATACACTTGCCTCTACATAATGCATCTGAACCAAAGTCTCTGACCACTTTCCTTCTTGGATATGCTGGTCCTCTTGGGAAGAAATGTTTTCCTCCTTGACTTCATGTAGAACTCTTGTTGAGAAGGTTACAGAAGGTAGTTTGAACATCTTTGCCTTGATCATTGATCCAAGGTGACTCAAGCAAATGTGAAGTTACATCTGCTTCATAAATCTCCATTTGTACCTGCTTGAAAAGTTGTCAACAAAAACTGTTAACACCAACAGAAATATAGACAACAACCGGATGGTCTAGACTCCTGCTTCAAAAAAAGAAACATATTTCAAATCTTGTGAACACCTCCATGTATTACATCTACATACAAATGATGGCCTAGATAACAAGCCCACAAAACATGCATTTAAAACAAATGACCCTTCAAGTCAAGCATGTAGAAAAATACCTCTAGGACTCTGTTTCAAAATATGAAACACTTCATCATTATCTCCATCTTGGAGACCAAATCAACTTTTCCCAAGTAAATATTGCATCACATGCATGTCAAAGCAATCAAACTTGCAAGTCAATTACACATACATGTTCAAATATAAGGAAATCATCAGCATCCCTGTGTTCATGCACATCAAGCTCATGCATGCATTTCATCTTTCAACTTCTGCTTAAGCACACTATACTTTCGAAGCTGAAATGAAATATAATGTTGCAGCAACAAAGTGAGTCTCCTACTCAACCTTTTTCCATTCACCATCTTGGTAAAAACCTGCAACTTGCATTCCATCAACAAAGAAATGAAAACAGATGTCTTATATCAATAGACATGCAATCTTAATTGGATAAGAACTCTATCCATTTATTACCAATCCATTTCAAAGGTCTTTCCTTTGTCTGCACATTAGCATCAACATGTGAATCATCCTGGCACACATCAGCCATGGAATCTTCCTTTCCATTTCTGCCATCTTCTCTTTCCACCTTCTTCAACTTTCGTGGAAGCATTATTGGATTTAGAGTCCAACACTTTTCAGCAAGATTTCCTTGCTTATGGTAGTAGGTGCAACACGTGTGCATTCTCCTAATAGCATGTTTTGCCTTGTCCAATGGACCTTTGGCTTCTTGCTTCCTTTCCTTCAAAAGTTTCTTGCATGTGGCTATCCTCTTCCAACATCTGAAAACATTATGGCTACCCAAACCACAAAAGGAACATGCAATTCTTTTCCCATATCTGTGTGGAAATTTATCACGCTAAACATAATCAAAAGGAATATGATTAGAACCAGATTTATACCTTTTTCTCTCACCTTTATTGCCTTCATGAGGAGGTGAATCAAATGAAGAAGTGGCTCCCTTTGGAACACCATCAATCTCTTCAAGGCTTTCAGAGTTTCCACAACTCTATTGTTCAAGTGTGTTCTTCTGAACACTTGCATCCTACAAATGATGTCTCAAGCTATTGCATTCCTCCTAAATACAATCTTCACACTCTTCAGGTAGAGGATCTGAAATGAGACTCCTTATTGAATTGTTTCAATGGCCTTCATGGTAGCTTTGGAACTCTTTCCATAAGACTGTCCACAACCAAGACCCAAATACGTAGCCCTTTCCTCAACCATTATTGGCTCAACAATACCTTGTGCATGTTTACCCAAGCCTTTTCCCTGATAGCCCATCTGGGACATTAGCTTGGAACCTATGCCTCTGGTATGCTTTTCAAAAGAACCAATATAAGCATTCTTAGAAGAATTTCAAGACAAAAAGGAATTATTTACCTCTTCTTTAAGCTGATACTTGACTAAGGGTTCTTTGGCAACAAATAATTGTGACTCCAACTCATGAATCCTTTTGAGGTTCATATTTGCAATATGAAGTTGCCTCTCCATTTCCTGCAATTTGTCAGAAAACAATTGCTTCTCTTCCTCCACAGAATTCAATTGCTCTCTAAGTATGTTGCTCTTCCTTCCATCCTCATACATTTCTCTCACCCTGTCCATCATGATGAACAAGTCTTGCTTCATGTCTTCATCAAAGAATCTTGTGATGAAGAAGGAATTTGAGGACTCACTTGTAGAAGTTGTCACTATGCAAATGAACAAAAGAACTTCAACCAATATAAAAAAAGAGCTTATTCATGCAACCTTTTGCAACAAACTTCTTGTGCTTCAAGGATTGCCTTGAGGTCCTTTGGTATAGAAGAATGCCTTCAGCCCTTCTTCCTTCTTGTCCTTCCTGGACTGAAATATCAATAACTTTCCTTTCACCTCTACAAACTCAAACAATAATCAATCTACAAACAAGCATACAATCAATCAAACAATCAATCCTTGACTGCCCAAACACCTTTCAGACAACCGGTCTTTGCTCTATCAATCAAGCATTCTGCTTCATGATACCACTTTCTCTGATATAACGAGCTTTGATATCGCCTTCTTGAGGGTGGGGTTAACCAATATTAGGCTCTGATACCACCTAATCTAAAAATGGGGTGCCAAAGGCTTCTTGTCAAGCTTACAAGAACCTCTCCCACTTCTAAAGCTTAAATATTCCCAAGATCTAGCGATTAACCAATTGTGGAATTAAAAGTGCTTGAAAGCAGGTGTATGTTTGTGTTTGTTTTGAATTGTTTATGTGATTTAAGTTGATTTTCTTAAACTGATATAAAAACATATAACAGCAAATAAAGCAGCAATTACAATGCAGCAATAAGAAGTCACACATAACAACAATATTAATATGGAGTTCGCCCAAAACTCTTGGGCTGTGTCTCCTTGAGCTCTATTCAACTCAACTAGGCTCTTTGGGATTATGGCTAAAATATTTTTACAAGCTCCACACTCAACCCCATTGCTTTACACTGAACCTATGGGTTTAGAATGCCATCTTATCTCGTCGGTTGTCCTCACTCTACAGACAGATCTAGGCTTCTCTAGACTTGACTCCTTCAATCAGCGCTTTGAGCGATCTTGCTCTAGCTTGCACCAACTCCCTCAAAATTCCCTCATTATCTCTGGAATGCCTTCTTCTGTCATCAGCCCACTCTGAGCACTAGCAACAACTTGGTCATTTTGACCCTTTGCTAATTTGCAGCTTCACGACGGCATCACGGCTCTTAGAAGTTTGTTTTAAGCTCTGTGGCTTTGATGCTCTACCTCCAACCTCTGGTGGCTACGCCTCTGTCAAGCACTCTGGCTCTACAACTCTAGTGCTCTCACTCTCAGCTTTGGCTCTGCCACTTAGCTCTAGCTCTGGCTCTCATGAGCTTCTCTTGGCCGCTACACGCATCAATGGTTTGCTCGACCTCCAAGTGACCCTTAGCAACATTCCATCGACCTTCAGCAACAGCTCGTTGCTGTTAATTGAGCACTTTGGTTCACTCGACCTCCAAGTGACTCCTAAACTCTCTGCCCTCTATCCTACTCCACAGTCATGCTCTCTGGTTTCTTTGAGGTATTCTCCTGGCTCTGCGGCTTCCTGTCCGTTTCTCTACATGTAGTCATTCCTCTGTCTCTTCAACTAGCCCTCTGGCTTTTGGCTCTATGGCTCTGCATGTTACAAATGCATCATTGTTCACAAAATGCTCACTTGCAGCGTGGCACAATGATCAGGGGCAGTTACAAAGGAATTGGGGCCTTTCTTCAGGCGAAAACCCAAAAACAGTAGCATAACGGAATACACAGGCAGACACGTTAAAAACACATAATTTTCCTTTTAGCCAAACTTCAAATATTATAGAATCACATCTATAAACCCATCAGATCCATCGTGTCATCGCAAATCACAATCGCACAGGCAAGAGGTCAAAAAACCCGAATACAAAGGAATACAAATCTGAAAATATGAATCTCAAAATTTATGTAATCGGGTATTTAAATCCCATCAGGTCCGCACTTATTGGCATATCGCTATCGCAATCACATTGGCCCTCGCATCGCGGATTGTCAATCGCCGATCATTGATTAAATCTAGACTGTTGATCTAATCCTTGATTGGACTGTCGATATCGCGTCGGCCCTTTATATCGGGGATCACCGATCTCTTGACCACTGGTTAAATCATGATTGTTGATCTCTTTTTCCGATCCGACGGGCTGATATTGCATGTTGCTATCATCATATCGCATTTTCTATGGCCTAGGGGGTCTGTACATCACTGATGTTGATCACCAATCCACCAATCCGCTGATCACCGATATCGCACGTCGCATATCGCATCAGCATATTGCAATCACCAACTCTCGGGTCCTGATATCCGGTGAAGGCCTACCTCCAATGGGATAAGTCAGAAGACGCAATCGCGGTTCGTTCCGCCCTTGTGTTAACTCCACCTCTTAACACTTCCACTGTGATTTTCCTTTATAAGGCCTTAAGCCCATTTTTGGAAGAATTTGTTTCATTTTCAAAGGACAAAGGCAAAATTCTTTTTGGGATAACTTCTTCATCCGAAGTCCATTTTAGCCCATTCAAATTGCAGTATATTCAGAATGAAAATATCTACACAACGGGAATATTTCTAGGAGAATCCTTGGACTTTCATTTTCCTCTTTGAGGAACACTATAGACTTAGAAGTCTATCGAAGATCCATTTTGGATCACACCTTCCCACTAAAAGAGATTTTGGTCCCCAAAAGACTGATATACTGATTTGAACAATAAATTAGAGTACCTCACCCTCTTCTTTCATTCTCCATACACTTTCCTTTGCATAGTGCAGTCTTTGACCACTTTCCTTCCTGGATGTGTTGGTCCTCTTGAGAAGAATTGTTTTCCTCGACTTCATGCAGAACTCTTGCTAAGAAGGTTATAAAAGCTAGTTTGAAATTCTCTACCTTGGTCATATATCCAAGGTGGCTCAAACGAATGTGAAGTTATGTTTGCTTCAAAAAAATTTCATTTGTACCTATTTGACATGCTGTCAACAACAACTGTTAACAACAATAGAAATACAGACAACAACTAGATGGTCTAAACTCCTTTTTCAACAAAAGAAATAGATTTCACATCTTGTGAACACCTCCATGTCTTAAATCTGCATACAAATGATGGAGTAGATAATAAGGCCACAAAACATGGGTTTAAAACAAATGACCCTTCAAGTCAAGCATGTAGAAAACGACCTTTAAGACTCTCTTTCAAAAGATGAAACACTTCATCATTATCTCCATCTTGCATACCAAATGAACTTTTCCCAAGTCAATATTGCATCACATGCATGTCAAAGCAATCAACCCTGCAAGTTAATTACACATACATGTTCAGATACAAGGAAATCATCAACATCCTTGTGTTCATGCACATCAAGCTCATGTATGTATTTCATCTTTCGACTTTCGCTTAACCACACTGTACTTTCGAATCTAAAGTGAAATATAATGTTGCAGTAACAAAGTGAGTCTCCTGCTCAACATTTTTCCATTCACCATTTTGGTAAAAACCTGTAACTTGCATTCCATCAACAAAGAAATGCAAACAGATGCCTTATATCAATAGACATGCAATATCAATTGGATAAGAACTCTAGCCATTTCTTACCAATCCATTTCAAAGGTATTTCCTTTGTCAGCACAAGAGCACCAACATATGAATCATCCTGACACACATCAAGCATGGAATATTCCTTTCCATTTCTGCCATCTTCTCTTTCCACCTTCTTCAGCTTTCGTGGAAGCATTGCTAGAATCAAAGTCCAACACTTTTTGGCAAGATGTCCTTGTTTATGGCAGTAAGTGCAACACATATGCATCCTCTTGATAGCATGATTTGCCTTGTCCAATGTGCCTTTGGCTTCTTGCTTCCTTTCCTTCAAAAGTTTCATGCATGTTGCTATCCTCTTCCAACATCTAGAAACATTATGGTTATCCAAACCAAAAATGGAACATGCAATTCTTGTCCCATATCTATGTGGAAATTTATCATGCTAAACATAATCAGAAGGAATATGATTAGAACCATACTTATACCTTTTTCTTTCACCTTTGTTGCCTTCATGGGGAGGTGAATCAAATGAAGAAGTGGTTCCTTTTGGAACACCATCAATCTCTTCAAGGCTTTCAGAGTTTCCACAACTCTCTGGTTCAAGTGTGTGCTTCTAAACACCTGTATCCTGCAAATGATGTTTCAAGCTATTGCAATCCTCCTGAATACAATCTTCACACTCCCGAGGTAGAGAACCTGAAATGAAACTCCTTCTTAGAATTGTTTCAATGGCCTTCATGGCAGCTTTGGAACTCTTTCCATAAAACTATCCATAGCCAAGACCCAAACACTTATGCCTTTCCTCAACCATTACTGGCTCAACAATACCTTGTGCATGTTTACCTGAGCCTATTCCCTCATAACCCATCTTGGACATTAGCTTGGAACCTATGCATTTGGTATGCTTTTCAAGAGAACCAATATAAGAATTCTTAGAAGAATTTGAAGACAAATGGAAATTATTTACCTCTTCTTCAAGTTGATACTTGACTAAGGATTCTTTGGCAACAAAGAGCTGTGACTCCAACTCATGCATCCTTTTGAGGTTCATATTTGCAATATGAATTTGCCTCTCCATTTCCTACAATTTGTCAGAAAGCAACTGCTTCTCTTTTCCATGGAATTCAACTGCTCTCTAAGTATGTTGCTCTTCCTTCCATACTCATACATTTCTCTCACCTTGTCCATCATGATGAACAAGTCTTGCTTCACGTCTTCATCAAAGAATCTTGTGATGAAGAAGGAATTTGAGGACTCACTTGTAGAAGTTGTCACTATGCAAATGAATAAAATAACTACAAACAAGACCAACAAAGAGCTTATTCAAGCAACCTTTTGCAACAAAGTTCTTGTGCTTCAAGGATTTCCTTGAGCTCCTTTGGGATAGAAGAATGCCTCCAGCCCTTCTTCCTTCTTGTCCTTCCTGGACTAAGCTATCAATACCTTTCCCCTCACCTTTGAAAACTCAAACAATAGTCAGTCTGAAAAGAAGCATACAATCAATCAGACAATCAATCCTTGACTACCCAAACACCTTTCAGACAAGCAATCTTTGCTATGTCAATCAAGCATTCTGCTTCATGATACCACTTGCTCTTGTATAACCAGCTTTGATATCATCTTCTTGATGGTGGGGTTAACCAATCCTAGGGTCTGATACCACGTGATTTGAAAATAGGGCACTAAAGGCTTCTTTTCAAGCTTACAATAACCTCTCCCACTTCCAAAGCTTAAATATTCCCAAGATCTAGTGATTAACCAATTACGGAATTAAAAGTTCCTAAAAACAGGTGTATGCTTGTGTTTGTTTTAAATTGCTTATGTGCTTTAAGTTGATTTGCTTAAACTTATATAAAAACATATAACATCAAATAAAGCAGCAATTACAATGCAGCAATAAGAAATCACACATAACAACAATATTAATATGGAGTTCACCCAAAACTCTTGGTCTACATCTCCTTGAGCTCTAGTCAACTCGACTAGGCTCTCTGGGATTATGGCTGAAACATTTTTACAAGATCCATGCTCAACCCCATTGGTTTACACTGAACCTATGGGTTTACAATGCCATCTTATCCCACTGGACGTCCTCACTTTGCAGACAGATCTAGGCTTCTCTGGACTTGGCTCCTTCAATCAACGCTCTAAGCGATATTGCTCTAGCTTGCACCAACTCCATCAGAATTCCTTCATTGTCTCTGGAATGCCTTATTTTATCTTCAGCCCACTCCAAACACCAACAACAGCCTGATCATTTCGACCCTTTGTTGTTCTGTTGCTTCCCTATAGCATCACAACTCTTAGAAGTCTGCTTTGAGCTCCATGGCTTTGAGGCTCTACCTCCAACCTCTGGTGGTTATCCCTCTGTTAAGCACTTTAGCTCTGCGGCTCTACTACTCTCGTTCTCGGCTCTAGACCTGGCTCTTGGCTCTGGCTCTAGCTCTCACGAGCTTCTCTTGGCCTCTGCATGTATCAATCAATCGCTCGACCTCCAAGCGCCCCTTAGCAACCTTCAGCAACAACTCACTGCTGTCAATTGAACTCTCTGTTTCACTTGACCTCCAAGTGACTCCAAAACTTTCTACCCTCTGTCCTGCTCCTCAATCATGCTCTCTGGCTTCTTTGAGGTATTCTCCCTGCTCTGTAGCTTCCTGTCTATTTCTCTCTGTGTAATCATTCCTATGTCCCTTGAGTTGGCCCTCTGGCTTCTGGCTCTATGGCTCTACACATTAAAAACACATCATTATTCACAAAACACCCATTTGCAGCATGGCACAATGATCAAGGGCAGTTACAAAGGAATCGGGGCCTTTCTTTAGGCGAAAACCCGAAAACAGTAGTGTAACGAAATACACAGGTAGACGTGTTAAAAACACATCATTTGCCTTTTAGCGGGACTTCAAATATTATAAAATTGTGTCTATAAACCCATCGGGTCCATGCTATCATCAAAAATTGCAATCACATAGGCAGGAGGTCAAAAATCCCAAATACAGGGGAATACATAGAAAATCCAAAAATACGAATCTCAAAATTTATGCAATCGGGTCTTTAAATACCATTGGGTTCGTGCATATCAGCATATCGCATTAGCCATGGCATTGGGGATCACCAATCTCCGATCGCCAATTAAATCTAGAATGTTAATCTGCTCCTTGATCAGACGGTCGATATTGTACCGTATGTCACTATCGCATCGACCCTTTGTATCTAGGATCACTAGTCTCCCGACTCCCAATTAAATCCTGACCGTTGATCTCTTTTCCAAATTGGACGGCTAAGATTGCAAGTCGCTATTGGCATATCACATTCACTACGGCCCAGGGGGTCTATACATCATCGATGCCAATCTCCGATCTGTTGATCCGCCGATCGGCGTATCGCACGTCGCATATTGGATCAGCATATCGCAATCACAAAATCTGGGGTCCCGATATTGGGCGAAGGCCTACCTCAGATGCAATAAGTCGGAAGTTGCAATTGGGTTTCTTTCCACCTTTGCATTAAGTCCTCCTCTTAACCCTTCTGATGCGATTTTCTTTTATAAGACCTTAAGCCCATTTTTGAAGAATTTGCCTCCTTTTTGAAGGACAAAGACAAACTTATTTTTGCGATAACTTCTTCATCCGAAGTCCATTTTAGCCCATTCAAATTGCAGTAGATTTAGAATGAAAAGATCTATGCAATGGGACTATTTCCAGGAGCATCCTTGGACTTTCACTTTCCTATGTGAGGAACACTTTAGACTTAGAAGTCTATCCAAGATCCATTTTGGATCATCCATGGCTTCTTGTAATTACCAGAACTTCTTTTAGGGAAAAACTCAGTTCTTTACCAGAAGTCAATCAACTTTTTTTTTTATGGAAAATATTGGAAAGAGTGGTGTACAATTTTTGTTTGACAGAATGTTCAATCTCTCTGTGTTCCTTTTTTTTTAATGCAATATTGTCCAAGTGGTTTCAGTGTCGCTTTTTTCTTTTGTTGGGTCATGAAAGGCTTATCCTTTCTCCTTTCATAGTTATTAAATTGATAATACCTCTTTTTTTTACCTTTTTGTTGTTCTTTGGAACATGTTAATGGCCATGACTAAGGGTTCTTTTTAGAAAATTTATTTTCTGAAACAAAATGAGTATACACAAAGACAAATTTGACTCTAAGCATAATAGTTGTTTATTTTTTTCCAGATCATATTAAATATCTCCATTCCAAATACTAGGACAAATTTGACTCTAAGCATAATAGTTGTTTATTTTTTTCCAGGTCATATTAGATATCTCCATTCCAAATACTGGGTATATTTACAAGATTGAATACTAAAGTTACAGGTCTTATTTTTTTAACTATTTCTTCCAAAGAGTGCCAAGTATAGTAAGTTTGACCCTGACTCTACTCTGTCACTTATCCCTGATTTTCACCCCTATTACAATAACATTGTTCACTTTCATTTTTTACTCAATTCTCATCGCTTCAACATTCTAGCCCTACAACACTACTTTCTATTGTTGAACTAATATATTTGTACAACTGATATTGATATTGTCCTTTGTGCCAATAACTTGTCTGGTCATCCTTGTAGATTACTATACACAAAAGTGATCAATAACGTATGATTTCATCCTTATACAATACAAATATGGTTAGTGAAAATCTCATGGATATGGATCCTTCACTAGAATAATACCAAATAGTTGCGAAATAGAAATCTCATTAAAGGTTTTATGCTCACATATGCATTTGCTTCTGAACATAAAAGATTTAGAAAGAAAAGTACATAAACATACTTCGAGAACCATGGAAGAGATAAGTTGAAAACTCCAAAGGTACTTGTGTACATGTAAATTGAATTGTTCAAATGTTAAAATGAACTCAAAAATCTGGATGGAGCCATCACTAAGATATTAGATAGAAGGCTTGACTTACAGGTGACATTGCTCCGTTAAATTCACTGCTTCTGTAAGGGTTTTGCAAGTAAAAGAACAACCACATGAAAATCAATTGATGGGAAAGAAAACAAAACCTTACGAAGTGATTGAAGGGTTTGAAATTAAGAAATTGAAGGGTTTGAGCATGTGATTTGCCATGGGAAATTGATGGTCAGTCTGTTTGGGTCTGCATGTGATCTGGAATGGGAAAATATGATATTCAATGGGAAATGCAAGGAGATTTGCATTTTGAAAATACAAGATTTTCTAAGCGTTGGCCTTACACTGTGATTAAATGACAGAGAATGGAAGCATCGGCCTTACACCATGATTTAAATGACAGAGAATGGAAGCATCTGTCGTTGAAATGAATGCTTCCAGAGGTTAATCGCCTTCTATTTTAACTGTATTTTGATGCCAGTTAGAATGGAAGCTTCGACCATTGAAATGAACAGTTCAGTTATGCACATGTTACCTCCACCTTCCCTTTTAATTCAAGACAGTTATCGACCTATGTCAATCAAGAAATGGATGCAGTAGTGCTACATAGTCTCCTAGCATTTTAAATTAAGAATAAATAGATTTAATACTAACACAACCACCAAGAATTGTTTATTTAATTCTAACCAAGTTTAACACTAACACGCTCACCGACCAACCCTCTAAGACTTAGAAATTCTATTGTACGACGTGTGTCTTCCACACATTTAAAATTGATTTAATTAAATCAATTTAAAATGGCATCACTTCCTTTGAGCCCTCCATTTCGCACGCAAACCAAATATGGTGCCCTTACAATCTTCTCATCCATTATTAACAAAACACAAAAGTCAACAAACCTCGTCGCACCAAAAGTTGATATATATACGCCTATCGATCAATAATATTTTTGAAAAAATAAGATAGTGGAATACATAGAATAAGTCAAAAATTCCTAACAATGAATTAAGGAGAATAAAATTGAAGAATAAACGAAAGAAAGATGTGTCAGAAAATGTCAGAAAATGAATTAAGGAGAATAAAAATGAAGAATAAATGAAAGAAAAATGTGTCAGAAAAAGAATATTATGAAAAATAAATAGTTATCAGAGTCAGAAAGAGAGGGTCCAAATGACATTGTAAAGTAAAGTTGCCTAAAATGTCACTGAGAAGTTAATAAATAGTCATTACTTCCAAAGAGAGGGTTCCAAATGACATTGTAAAGTAAAGTTGCCTTGATAAGTTAATAAAGAGTCATTACTTCCAAAGACAGGGTTCCAAATGACATTGTAAAGTAAAGTTGCCTAGAAAGTCAATAATAGGTTAATAAAGAGTCATTACTTCCAAAAGTGTAAATTATGTACCATTTCCATATATATAGAAAGAAAAAGAGAGATCTATGCCATGTTATCCACATGTTAATATTGGTTAGAAAATGTATTATATTTATATGAAATTTTCATTTAAGTCTTTGTGTAGCAGTGGGAAAGAACTAGGAATATCGTGCAACTAATGATTATACATATTCAATGACATCAAGTATCTTAGGAAATACTTAAATCAATATTTTCATTTGGACATCAAGTGTCTTAGAAAATACTTAGATAAATATTTTCATTTGGCCATAGAAGTATATATAAAAATATTAAGGTTACTTTCCCTTCAGACTCAGAGATTTTTCAAAATATATGCCACATAACATCAGTTGTGAATGAGGAATACATGGTTAGATAATGTAACATAGGTGATTATTCCATGAATTGATAATTTGTTTTTTAATATTATCTTACTTTACAAGCATAAATATCCAAGTTGCCCATGAAGAATATATGGTTAGATAATGTAACATAGGTGATTATTCCATGAATTGATATATTTTTTTTAATATTATCTTACCTAGCATAAATATTTCATCAAGCCTAAGAGATTTTCAAAAAATTATAATTTGTATGTTTGAAGAAGTTTTAATATGGTTATATCACTCAAAACCCTTATTTTATCGTTTTATGTGGAAATAAACTTACAAATTAAAAAATAATAACTCTATTTACAATGACGATTTTGACATATATATTTTATGAGCATGTTAGTAAATTTATATTTTTTCAAAAAAAATTAATATTTGTTATATATGCAGGGTAGTAGTCATTATTACAGTGTTGTTGTCATATAAAATTAGATGTGTATATTTCTATTTACAACTAATTTTCTGAACATTATACTCATTAAGGAAAATATTATATAATTATCAATAAATAAATAAATAAATATTATATAATTAAAAATAAAAGAGATGTTAAATGTACTTTTTCTAATAATGAGTTCGAAGATTGTGAACTTACTTTCATCTGAAAATGTAAAAAGATTATTAAAATTTTTATTAATAATTAAATGGAAAATAATAAATGTGAAGATTACTTTCATATTTGATTACCGTCTTATATAGCCTTCTGTAATTGCTTTTAATTATTTCAAAGTTAATAACTCGAATTTCTCACCAGCCATATTCTTAGTCATAAGAAGAATAAAATTAATTAATATACCTTAAAATACTAATAAACTTTAAACCTATTTATATACTAAACAACAATATTTCGTATTCCATCTCGCGTTTTTCGTTTTCTCCAATTTATCTATCTTGTCGTGCAGCAGCATGAGTTGTAATTGATCACACTTTGCCGCACGAGTTGTAATTGATCACACTGAAAAGTATAGTAAATATATATATATATATGTAAATTAAAAAGTATTGAAATAATAAAAATATAAACAAAATCTGAGTTGTGATTTGATAACATTGACAATTTCCTTTTATATATTTGACCGTATTTTTATTAATAATATTTTATTAAAAAATATATAAATATGGAAATATTAAAATAATATATAATAATAAAATAATAAAAATTATATATTAATTTAAGGTAGTGTTGATGATGATGATGGTTAACGTCCGCTGAGACCAAATAATGATCTATCGGACCTAAAAGGACAAATTATTTATTTTGATTTAAGATTTTATTCCTATGCTCAAAAAGCTTGGAGAGAAGCCTCCCGAGTTCACTATAATTTTGGCATTGTAAAAGGCTAGGAAGGTCAGTATTGTAACAAAGGTTGTGAAATTGAGATCTAATGTGGTTGTATGTAGGGCACTCTAAGAGGAAGTGGTTTTCATCCTCGATGCTCCTATTCTCACAAATATGGCAGATCCTTTCCATCCATGGCGTTTTAGGAACTACCCAGCGACCAGTTTCACTATGGAGCTCATGAGAATTCGTTCTAATCTTTGCTATATTAATTTTCTTTTTTTAGCTAGTTAGAATAGAGAGACACTTTTGATCTTCAAGGGTGGGGTTGATGACCTTCTTATAATAACTTAATTTTCTTTTAGACGCTAAATCTTTCTGACACCACAATTTTTCTTTGAACTTAGAAGTAACAATATCTTTAATGTTATTTATGTTTTGCAAAGCATCATTCTCATTGATCTCCCAATAATTTAACCAGACTCTTGTGTCCTTATGCCATCCTCGGTTAAGCCTAAGGTGATTTTGGCTGGAATTTAAAGCTAGCTTAGGAAGTCTATGATTTTCTATGTTATTGAGCTTGTGCTTGTACATCAGAAACCTGAGCATAGCCAGGCTCTCAATAGAAGAAAGACCTGCTTCTATAAGGAGAATAGGATAGGGTGTATTCCTTTTAATTTTCAGGTTATAAGTTATAAAACGCTTATGGATTTGCTCAATCTTCCTCCATGATTCTCTGGAGATGCTGCAGCCCCAAACTTCACAGCCATATAAGATAACAGGAGTGACTAAAGTTTCAAAGAGGAACTTCTTTTTATCCCACATTACAAGGTTTGTTGTTTTACAATTATTTTCAAGACCAAAATAAGCTTTCCATCCCCCATTGATCCTTTTCTCAATGCTATGGTTCCAGTTGAGCTTGTGATGGATATCAATTCCTAGGTACTTGTAAGAATACACTTCCTCCAAGTTATTATTGTCATACGTAAAATTAGCGCAAGTGTCCTTCTTAGATTTGATAATCATAACTTTTGTTTTGTCTGTGTTAACAGTCATACCCATGGTAGAGCAGAAATCCTTGAGAAGCTTGAGTTGCTTATCAAGATCAGAAGGGCACCTTGCCAGAAGAACAATATCGTCAGCATAGAGAAGAAGGATAATGACTATCCCAGCTAAGATTGTGCCACCAGTTATATGACTATCCCAGTTATATTGTCCTTGGTTTTTTGGTTTTTATTTTATATTACAATAAAAATAAAAGTATGTATAATTTTCATAATGTTTTCAAAAATTCATGCCAATTTTTTTTTTTTAATTAAAAGTTATTTTTTATTTTGTAGAAATAATTCTTTTATTATTAATGGTTAATAATTTTTATAACAATGGTCAAAAAAATAAAATAATAAAAAAATCTAATAATTACATCTAGCACTATAATTTTAGTAATTATTTCAATATTGAAAAGATTTTACTTCCATACATATATTACTATCTCTCAAAAAAAAAAAATATGGCGCTGTATGACTAAAATTTTACAATGATAAATTTTTAAATACTTAAAATTAACAAAAACTGAAAGTTGCATAAAGCTTGCCAAGTCTCCATCTCTTACGTGTTTATGTGTATAAAGAAATTATTCAAATATTTAGAACTTTTACATCGAAATTTATAAATCTAGTTCCATTACATTATAATTTAATTTATATTTTTAAAATAAAATTTCAAAAGCTAAAAAACAATATTACCTATATTAAAAAATATAAAAGGTCTTCTTATTATATTAAATAGATAATCTACTGGATTAGGGGGAAATTTGAATTGATATTTGAAATTTGTAAATTAATCAAATAAATTTTTAAAATTATTAATAAAATAATAAACGTTTTATAGTAATAATTATATTATTAATAAATTTTACAATTATTAATAAAATAATAAACGTTTTATAGTAATAATTATATTATTAATAAATTTTAAAGTAAAAAATATTAATTTTTTTAAAATAATTCAAAATTTTTAAAATATTAATTTATAATTTCAAAAAATATTTATTAATATAAAACAATCAAATATATATTTATTAAGTAGCAACTCTCCATATTACACTTGTTATACTTAGGTAGTGTTATATAGGTTATGGTTTTGGGTAAAAAATATTTGAATTTTATTAAAACAAAAAAATCTTCAAAAGTTTCCATGATGTATTAAAAAATCTATATTAAAATCATTTTTTCAAAAAATTAAAAATTATTTTCTAATTTTTTTAGGAATCAACCTTTTTACTTTTGATTGGTTATTGAGAATTTTTGTGCCGTTTTAAAGATTTTTAATAATAATAATAATAATAATAATAATTAAACTTGGAACTATAATTTTAGTAGGTACATAAAAGTTGGAAAGATTTTACTTCCATACATGTATTTCTATCTCCCAAAAAAATATGAAGGTATATATTAGTAAAACTTATTAATGATAAACTTTGCAATTACTTAAAGTTAGAAATTAGCAATAAAACTATTACTATTACTACTCAGAATTATCAATTACATTTTTCATAAGAGAAAATATTAAGTAGCAATGTTACTTATTACTCTTATTTTATTTTATTTAAAATTTCATGATATATAAAAAAAATGAGATTCAATATAATTATGGAAGACATATTATTACATAGAAATACATTGATATAAAGAAAAAGATACCAAATCATAATTTTTTACCCCATCATTCCACCTAAAAGTTACTATATCCAAATTAATTAAAAATAAGATAGTGCTACATTTTCATAATAACAAATAACAATTGAGTTCTAACTTCCTAGAGGAGGAGGAAAATTACTCATAACATTAGTAATTAAGAGATATTTTAGGACGGAAAAAATCATAAAACTCAATTTACTCAAATGGTGGAATGTATTGAATGTCATTTGTCGGCCTCATCGATTCAAAGTGAGCGCTGAACAACTTAGATAAACATCATGTTGAACCCATTGAAAATTAGATGGTTAAACAGTGCACATAGATTAGAGGAGTACCTACTCATAGACAAAGGCTATGGAATGTTGAAACAAAGTGTATGGATTATCTAGTTCAAATAGTGCATATGTCTTATAGAGCATGATGATAAGGATGTAGCATGATGTGTGTGCATAACTTGTGAAGTATGACAGTGAGTGTAGTGTGGGACTTCAAGCTAATATCAATGAGAGTTGAGTTTCACATGTTTAGTAGCCATTATGAGTGGTGAGCTATGTATGGAATGTCGTTAAATTTTCCTTATGCATGGTTGGTGCCATCCCTAATCTGAGAGTGTGTGACAGAATATTGAAGTGACTCGTGCATTGATAGAGGTTGATTGAGCAGATTGTTATGATGATCATAGTTGTAAATCATTGTAGAAAAGACATGTGTGTTTCTCGAGCACACACCAGTAGGTTCCTTTAGTAGTGCATGGGTTGATGATGAAAATCTATGTCTATGTAGAGAGACAAAGCTAGTCCTTGAGATCAACTGAATATTCAAAGGTAGAGTTTGGAATGAATCCTATATGTATTGACATAGGAATGGTTTCTAGTGTGAATGGACATAGAATGAAATGTCAGATCCTGGTTGTTCATTTGTGCAATTTTTCTTGCTATCAGAATACCAGAGTTTCACCATTAAGTATGGTGTTTTTGTGTTGTGTATGACTAATAGTGTGTTGTGTAGGGCCTACATACCAACTATTACGACTATATTTGCTATAGCTTTTGTCATGAGCTGAGTTTAATGCATGTCATATATTTGGTATTGAAGCATTGTAAAACTGCATGTAAACTCAAAGTTTGATGTATTTTCTTGAGGGTATAATATTGATTCATTGTTGATATACTATTGGGGTCATGTCCTATGATTGTACTCTGATGTTTTATTTATATAAATAGATTTGTTTGTGTCATCTGATGTGATTACAGTTGAGAGTATGTCGTTTATAATTGGTTAAATAGACATTATATTACAGAGGCAGTTGGTATGTTGATGTGGTGCAGGGAATGTTTGTTTGTATTAGGGTCCAATATGAGAATGTATTAAAGGGTGGCTCTTAGGGTTTGAGGATATTTCGGCTTTTGGAAAATGGTGGTCTTCTAAGATAGGACTAGTGGTTCCTTTCTTGGTAGTGGCCATTAAATAGTTGAGAGGGAGTTGGGGATTCTTAGGTAATACTGGTTAGCAAACTATAGTGGGGGTTATGGCTTCTAGTTGGTAGTGCTCGGCTAAACTATGTAAGTAATTTGATGATTAATAATAGAAGAAAGAGAAGCAACTTAGTTGCGGCAAGGTGGTCTTTCTCTTCTTTAGAGATTCCACCAAAAGCAATTGTCTCCCTTGTGCATGATTGTATTTTTGTGTGATGGTTATTATGTGTTGATTCTTTGATATTGTTACATCCTCTAATCTATTTGATTATATGTTGTGAATTGATTGTTTATTAAATTGGAAAAAATATTTAAACATGTATAATTTCTATCACTCTTGCTTCACCCCTCTCAGTGTTGATTTGATTCCAAAAATTGGTATCAAATCTAGTTCCCTCTAGTGCATCTTGATCACTCAATGGTAGATCATGGACCTATGACCAAGAACAAGAAGAAGTTGTCTCAGGAAATAAACTACCACAATCATGATAGAAACACTTCAGATTGAGAAGAACCCCTCTTTTCATTGTTTGAGGATGTTGATGATAGTCATGAAGGTAGGGTAGGTAGTTCATTTTGCTTCAACTACAGATGTGATGATCATTATAGGTCTAGATGCCCACTTCTGTGTACAAATAATGATGATGTTGTTCTTGAGAATCTTGGGTTAGAGCATGATAATCCATTGATTGAAATTGATCTCCAAGTGCAAAGGTAGTTGATTGTTAAATGGAGAAATCAAGATTATAAAGTGTTAAAGATGAAAATCATGGCATAATAGAAGCACTTGGAGCTAAGATTAAAATTCTCACAGCAGAGAAAAAAGACTAATAGAGTTTACTGAGACCAATGTGAAAGATTAGAAGCTAAAGGAGTTTCATTAAGAAGTGATCTAGATAAAAAAAACCACTCAGTTGACTTTGGAAAAGAGGAGCCAAAACTCTACCACTGTCAAATCAGATCTCAGTCGGCACAAAGGAGAAACTAGTTTAGTACCATCTTCAAGCAAATTAAAAGATAGAAATAGTGAGACAAGAAAGAAAGGAAGATAGAAACAAAAGAAATAGTAAGAGATTTGGCCAGGAAAACATTTTTCTTCAAGGATATCATCTCCACCCTTGGGAGATGTCACATTCTCTATCTATCAAGGACTTGGAATCATTGTAATAGATTAGAGACGAAAAATGATCAAACCATCCCAGTATAACATGTAGTAGAATATGCCATCGAATAGAAAACCATGTCAATTAAACAATCAATGAATATTGTTCTCATCACGAAGGTCATCAAAAGTCAGGTATAATAATTGTATCTATGGATATTGATACTCATGTAATTATTTTTTCCATAAGGTTGTTGATTTCGGGACTAATAAAGAGACAAGAAAGAAGGTAAATAGGATATATGAGTCCTTCCTTCATTCCTCAGTTGTATAATCTACCACATCTGTGAGAATAGTGGTCATCTGACTAAATATGGAAAGCTTCCAAGTTTATTTAGGAAATCTAGTCAAAAGGTGAAGATAACTCAAATCCAACGAGACAAGAGGACAAAAATAGATGTGCATGTTAGATATCAATCCCTCGAAATTTGGAAGAAAGAGAAACAAGAGGTTGCAAGGAGAAATTGAGCACTTCATGGCCTCATGAGGTCCATATGGTAACATCTTTATCTTGCATGAAAAATCACTGAAAAAGAATACATGGTGGAAGTAAGGTGTGTGGATAGATTTTGCATGTTAAGGTGTAGAAGGTTTGAAGTCTTTCCTTTTATTTTTGGTTTATATATGTTCATATTGGTAATGGTTGGATCAACCATTATGATTGTTGATTGCATTGGAGTAGTTTTACTTGTTGAGACCATAATGATGCTTTCAAATACCTGAAAACCAATACTATGATTACACATGCATATTGAGCAATTTAATCTGATGTGAGTTGGGGTTGCTACTACATGCTTTCATCGATGAAATTGTTTCTATATGTAATGACATAATATGTCACAAGATCATTCTATGCTTCTATTGTTGAATGATATATGCAGTTAGGGTTTGTGACCAAATTGTGGTAGAATGCTTCTTTTCCAATGTTTCTATCAATTTGTTTTGCTTATGATTATCTTTTTTTTTTCCAATCATATGATATGTAAATATCATGAAGAGATGGCACATTTTCAAGGGGAGCATGTCAAATGTTTCCATTTGATCATTAGACGATTGTTGGCATTATGATCCCCTGCTGGAAAGAAGTGAAAAGGCACAACAAGAGGAGTTTACAATGCATTGATATGTGTTTGTCTGACAATTAATTTTTGCAGATGTATGAGATCTATGTTGTTTCTTTGGTTGACCAAGGCAAGAAATCATGTGAGTTGGAGTTTGTACAACTAGGGTTTGCATGACTAATGTACTATCTAATAGAGTTCATATGTAGTTTCCTTGTATTATCTTGAGTAAGGGTTTATATTCTAGCTTGATGATATATTTGGCTATGTTTGAGAGGTCACATCTATGCCATGTATTCTTGTTCATGCCATGTACATTTGAATGTATGAGAGTGTGATTCTTATATTCAAAGTGTTTTCAATGTTCTTTTTGCTTGGATTTTGATCTTAATGTATCAGTATGTTGACCTTTAATGCATGAGTCCAATTATTATGATAAGGTTATGAGCTACTAATAGCTATATATTGTAGGGTTTTATGTTGTTGTTGTTGTTGTATAGATCAAGGTTCGCTGTTGTTGCTTATTTTCTGCATTATTTTCTTGGTCACTCACGAATGATGTTGGTTAATGAGATTCGCTTAGGGTTCAATATTGATGTCACTATTGGAGAGGATCTTGTATCAGAATGACTATGTTGTAGCTATTGAATCAAGAGAAGGTTTTTGTGTTGAATCATATGTCGTTAGTGATTCTCTGTTATGCTACATGTTGACTTGTTCTTCGAAGTAAGAGTTTATGTTTTTATATGTTGTTAAGTCTCACATATGTATAGTTCTTATATTGATGATGAGGATTTTATAAACTTCTCCGTATATTGTGTTGTTTCTCAAGAACTTACATTATGACTAATATGTTAAGAGAATATTGGCATGTATTGTCATGATGTATAGCAATAAGGTTTATCAATGTTGTATGATGTTGATGCATTTAATCTCATGTACCATTGAGAGGAAAAGTAGATGTATTGTTGTTGTTATTTATATTATTGTTTTTTGGTGCTATGTATTATTTTAAATTACCTTTGTTGTGAAGAGCACACATTGTTGCCTAGGGATGCCATGTATTGCTACCAAGTTCAATAAACCTAAGTGCGTGTGTGTGCATTGATGAGACACTGTTGATTAGAGCATGTGAGAGTAGAAACGTTATTGGGACAGAATCATTGTTGAGTTTTAGACATAACTGGTCAAGCATGTTGTTCACATGTTGGTTGTGGATCAATGGCTCCGTGGGAGAGTGTTGGAATAGTGGTCGAACTGATAGTATATACCCTTTTTCATTAATTTCAAGGGTAGGGAGAGAGAAATAAAAATTCCTAGTGTTTGCAAGAGGTTGCCATCAATGCCAAAGGGTCATATTGTTGGAATTATGGTAGGTTAGCATGTTGACATTGATGTCAACCTAATGGTGGATCATGTTTGATGAATGTTTTATCCTACAGAGGTGCTCGAAGGTGGTAATATGCAATATAATTTCTGGAGGATGTGTTAAAGTTGGGTGCAGTCCTGGATTAAAGAAGGTTTAATTTTCCTTAGTTAGGAGTAGTGACATGATCTCAGAGTTGTCATAGAGTGGAAATGAAATAGCGTTGTGATATGTCCATTGTATGCCTACATAGTTGGCTGTAATCTTCTAGTTAAGTTCCACCAACACTCTCTTGTAGCTTCATGAGAGAAAAAATCGGACCTTAACCATTATAATTTCCTAGGGTTTTAGCATCAACAATCATGTTGAATTGCTCTTGATATAGTCCTTAAGGTATGAACACTTTTATCAATGGATCATGGTGTTATATGGCAAGATGAAATGAGTTACACACTGATATCATCATGGGTTATGTGTTAGACGAGGTTTAGCATTAATATATTTGATTTGGTCTCCTCAAAAGAAAGGGATCATGTTAATTTCCTTTAATCTATTCATCAAGTTGATTGCTAAAATTTGACATGGTATACAAAACATAGCGCATTGATTGCTTAGCTGATTTGGTACAGAAGTCGTCGGTCTATCTATAAAATAGATATGAACTCATTTACATCAAAATGATTCCTTGGATTTTGTCTCAAAATGGTGGAACACATCGAATATCATTTTTTATGCTTTATTCATACAAAGGGAGCACTGAACATGTCAAATATAGTGCATATTGAACCAATTGAAAGTTGGATGGTTAGATAGTGTGCATAGATCAAAGACTACCTATGGATAAATAGAGGTGATGGAATTTTGTAAGGCAGCATATCCATTTTCAGTTCATATAACACATATGTACTATAGAGTGCGATGATAAGGTTGTAGCATGGTCTATGTTCATACCTTGTGAAGGATGATAATGAGTATATTATTGGAGGGTTGATTTCAAGCTATGATCGATGATATTTAAGTTGCAGGTGTGATCTGTAGCCAAAGTGAGTGGTGAGGTGTGCAAGAAATGTAGTTGAATATCTTGTGCGCATGCTTAGTGACATCCGTTGTACTACAGTGTATGGAAAAATATTGAAGTGATTGGTGCATTGACATAGGTCAATTGAGTAGAATGGAATGAGGATCATAGTTGAAGATAATGGTAGGATGCACCTATGTTTTCAATGTGTACATATAGTTAACTTGTAGTAGTGAATGGGTTGATGATGAAAATCTGTCTAACAAGAGAGATAGAGATAGTTGAGATTGATTGATAGTTTTGAGGAGGATTTTATAAGGAATCCTATATGTATTGATAGAGAAATGATTTGTTGCTCTGAATGGATAGAGAATGAAATGTTAGATCATGGTTTTTTAGTTGTGCAATGTTTCTTACTACCAAAATAGTAGAGCTTTTCCATTGAGTATGATGTTGTGTTGTGTATGAGTAAAAGTGAATTATGCAAGGGCTAGAGATAATTTGCATAGATTATATTGATGTATATTTTTTCATGGGTTGAGTTTAATACGTGTATTATATTTAATATCAAAGCATCATAAAATTAAATATAAAGTAAGAGTTTGATGTATTACCTTGAGGGCACAATATTGAGTCATTTTCAAGATAATTTTGTTGTCATGTCCTATGAGTTTATCTTGGTCTATTATCTATATGAGCTAATTTTATTGAGGTTCAGAGTGTGTTGTTGTTCATTACTTAATTAGATATTGTTTTGCAGATAGAGTTTTCTTGTTGATGTGGAGCAAACATTGTTTGCCTGTTTTGGGTCTAGTACAAAAATGTATGGAAGTCTGTCCCACAGATTTTGAGGAGGTTAGGGCCTCTTATACATTGTGGATTCCCAATATAGGAGTAGCGTATCCTTTTTGGCAGTGGTCGACAAACTATAGTGGGGTTGTGGCATCTAGTTGGTTGTGGCCAGCTAAACTATGTAAGGACTTTGATGATTACTAATAGAAGCAAGAGAAGATGCACAACAAAAATAAAATGATTTTTCTCCCCTTGAGTGTTTCCACTAGAAACACTTGTGTCCCTCATGCATGATTGTCTTGATGTGCCATGGTTCTTGTGTGTTGATTCTGTGATGTTGTTACATGCTCAGATATTTTCATTATATGCTATGAATTGCTTGTTTAATAAATTGGAAAAAATATTTAAATATGTATAATTTATATCACTACTGAATCACCATACCTTATCAGTAGTGATATGATTCGAATATTTTCAACCATTAACTTATTAGTACCTCCTATTAGAAAATGTCATGTATGACTTTCACACATTTATCGAGCTATATGCCTAATTACATTAGTAATGTTAAATGACTTTTTCATTCTATTTTTCTAGCTAGGTAAGTCAATTTCCCTCTTTTGTATCATAATTATCAACCTTATATTCATTTCATTTAGCTTGAAGTGTTTGACCTTTTGTCCTTGATTCATTTGAGAGTAATACATAGTCATAAAAACATTGAAAGTAGAAGAAAAACATTCTTAAGATAATTTTTACTGTCCACATAGCCCTATTTTTAAAGTGTTAGTTTATTACCTTCTAGAAATATATGGTTATCATTTAACTCTTAGGGAGACAAGCTCCCAAACTAAAAGTCAATTTTTGCCTAAATTGAATTCCATGAAATATTTGGTCCAACATTTGATCTTTTTTGTGTAGAAAACTACAAAGACAAATCACACATATTTTAAAATAGTGCATTTGGATGTAAAGTTTTTTCATTTCATTAAGCACAATGGAACCCCTACACTCTAATTCTCAACTCACTGTGGAAAAAAAAACTAGCTTCTCGCCATGGGATCCACTTTAGGCCAAATTATGTATATTGGTTAAATGGATGAGTACAAATACAATAACTGGAGTGGCCATTTTATTTAAAGTGAATGACCAATATGGAGTTGATACAATTCAACTTAATGCTCCAAAAGTACAAATGTACATTGCTTAGTGGAAACATTGGTTTTTAGTGGTGTTTATTTAAATTATTATACTCAATGTACATAAGCTTTTCTATGTGTATGTCCATGACATTCTCATAGGTATAATTGTAGAAATAATATTCTATGTAATATGGGTGCAATGATACTTATTTCATACTTGAATATTATGATGAGAATTGGGCCCATTTCTGAATAAATACAACTATCACTCAATATTTATTGAAGAAAGTTCTAGAGTTGTCTTAGTTAAATTTAGAATAAATCTAAATTGTTTTATCATAGAAATCTTTACGGGAGCTTAGTTCTTTAGAGTGTCTTGATACATGTTCTCTAAAACATTTTCAGAGTATTTCTGTGGAATAAATTATATGTATATATGTTTGATTTGTAAGGAATTACAAGTGAAGAAATTTACTATCAATTCTTACAAGTTAGTACTCATTTATGTGATTTTCTATATGATTTTCTTGAGAATGTACAATTGTATCATGGATTTTGATAGTGAGATTTGGTCACTTATTTTTTGGAGTCAATTTCTTGTAGTAGAAGTAGTTGTTTAAAGGCCTACTAACCACACATGAACCAACTGGTTCCTCTAAGAGTTGTATAATGGGAAAATAACATAGGGACAACTTTCTATGTAGTGCATATTACAAGGAAAAGGAACAATTGGAGTTGGTACACATAGATTTGTGTGGACCTAGGGAAGCCCAATATCATGGAGGACACACTTATTTCTTGATTGCATTGATAACTTAATTTTAGGAAAATTTAGTGCATTTCTTGAGATTCAAATATGAAACCTTTGATAAGTTCAAGGAGTTTAAGGCCTTAATTGAAAAGAAAAGTTCTTAATAAATTAAAATTTTGAGATTGGATTAAGAAGGAGGATATGAATCCAAACAATTTATGACATTTTAAATATCTTGGAATCTGGATAAAATTTGTAAGGAAGAATAGAACAATTATGAATATGGATAAGGATTTGCTAACAAAAAAAATATATCCAAGTTTTGAGGTTAGGAAATCTATTGTTATATAAATATTTTAAATCAGTCTCTTATAAAGGATGTCAGAAACGAAATGGCACAATATGTCTGCATACAATCTCAAATTGATTTTGGAGAAATTTTTGCACTAGTATCTAGATTTTGATATAGTAAGGGAAACATTACCAATTGATATTCAAAAAATCAAAGGCATACAAAATAAATGTAAAATATACATTTTAAATAGCCTTTTAGAATAATAATTTATGCACAATAACCAATAAAGTGTGGGATAAAAGGGAAATAAGATAAGGTATACAACTTTGAGAAATCTCTTTATGGGCTCAAGAAAGCTTTAAGAGCTTGGCACAACATGATAGGCTCTTACATAATGAGCCAAGGATTTACTAGAAGGGCCACTGAACCCACCCTATATATGAAGTTATATTAGCAAGCGGAAATTAAAATTTCTTGTTTATACATAAATGACATGATTTAGATCTAAAACATGTTGATAGATTAGTTTAAACCAATAATGAAACAAGAACATGAGATGATGGCTTGATGAAGTACTTTGTTCACATCAAATGATCTTCAACAAGGGTATGAAGGTCCAATTGAAATATATCGTAATAACAATTTAGCTGTAGCTCTATCCATAAATAATATTTTTCATCGAAAAGGAAAGATATTATATCGAAATAACAATTTAGCCGTAGTTCTATCGATAAATAATTTTTTTCATCGAAAATGAAAGATATTATAGGATATCTTTTTATAAGTGAGCTTATAAATAATGGCCTTAGATATTTGAAATTCTTTATGTCAAAAAACCAATTGGCTAATATATTCATAAAGTGATTGGGAAGAATTTGCTTTCATAGAAAAAAGTATATATTGTATATGATAAAGCATTGAACATATGTAAATAAGAAGGAATGTTGAAATATAAAAAATTGCTATCATTAAAAAATAAAACTCCAATTAATTAAACTGAAAATAAATAAATTAAATTATTGTGAAAAATAATATATCTAAATCTACTATATTAAATGATAGAAAACTTGTAAAAAAATTGATGTGAATTTGTCTTATCTAACACTAATAAATCATATTTGTAATTTATTGAAATGTGGGATAACATGTCATATTGGTATTTTAATGAAATTAAGGAAAGAAAGTAATGGAGCAAAATATCTAAAAACAGGGATTGGAATGAGGAACCCATGCTTCACTTAATCATGAAATTATATAAATATCCTCTAATATTATCTTGTCAACTTGAAAATGCGATATCGTGAAATATGGTTTTATGGGAAGAAGTCACTGTTTCTTGATCTCACACAACAGAAAATGACACATATATTCCGCTGATAATAAAGTAAGAATGAGCATTTACCTGTGCGTTTTGAAGCAATGAAGACCTTGCGTTTGTGGTTGTTTCCTTTTGTATTCGGTATTTTGCCAATAATGCGTTGACGCTTCACGCAAAATAAAAAAAAACTTCTCAGCGATTTATTGCTTCAAAGAAAAACGTAGGGATGTAAATTTTCTATTTAATTATGATGGCATAACAACAAAATTATTTTCAATGAAGAAATATTAGAATGACACATAAAATATATGTAAATTATTTATTTATCTAGTTGAGAGGTTTATTTTACAGCCAAGTATAAAAGCATTTTTAAGTCTGTCCATTTATATTCTTTTAATCTAAAAGTTAAAATTAAAAATTATGTTCTAAATATTATTTGAGATTTCTAAAATAACAGTGTAATATGTTCTAAATAGAAAAATAATATAGATTATAATTAAAAAAATTAATATGTTAATTTAAATAAACTATTTAATGATGTATATTAAATAATTTATTTAGATATCAATCTTATAATATCTATATAAAAAAAATAAAAAAAATATTTATCGTTAAAAACTTTATTTAATAATATATATATTTTACTTAGCATTCAAAATTATAATGTAAACAATAAAAAAATATCATATTATTTTTTTCAGGCTAAAAAAAATTCACTTAAGAAAATTATCTTCTCCACTCATATTACCTCCTTATTTTTTAAAATAGATTTATACTAATTTACAGCCTTAGCAAAAACACATTACAGTTTTATGATAGCACAAACGGAAAAGGCATTTCCAATGCAGAAATTGGGGATGTCAGACAAAAGACCGCATTGTTGAAAGGCAAACCACAAGAAAACTTTGTACGTATCGAAGGACTGTAGACAAAATACAGCCCTGTTTCCTAGCAGGCACTGGCCTCCTTACAACCTACACTTCTGTTGGGTTACGGATTTCGTGTTTGCTTGTGTATTTGTACAGACTGGAGATGGAGTAGTAGTGTTGTCGGGTGCCAAAAGAGGAGGGAGTGAGATATTATTTCGATGTTGGAAATAAAATGGATAATATAAATTAGTTTACATCCATTTCATGTTTAACTAAAAATGCTACCGCATATAAAATAATTTAATTTAACGATTTAAAAAAAATATATATATAGATAATAGTTAACCTTATTTGTTATTTTTGGTTCAAAAGCTTAATATTTGCTTTTTTGAAAGATAACGTTAGGCAGTCTAATTAAATTAAAAATTTAAAGATATAACTCAGGCTTAGTAATTCCAATCCCATGAATATAGAGAATATATTATGAATGGTTTGAAAATGATATAAACAGGTGCTTTTTTCTAGCATTCTATAAGTATCTCAAGTGCATCCATAAAATGATAAAGACAATGGAGAATAATGGTTAAGATAACCTAGATATCCTAAGTGCATCCATAATATGATAAAGACAATGTAGAGAAATTGTTAAAATAATGCAGAATAATGGTAAAAAATAACAATAGTGTATGATTCTAATTAATATTATTTTTTTAATCATATTTTTATTATTTTAAATTCACTTTTATTTTTAGTTCGAATTGCCATTTCATTATCTTTAACATAAATTTAATTTTGAATTTTTTTTAAATGGCCATCCATTATCTTTAACTTAAATTTAGTTTTTAATTTTTTTATATTTTGAAATTTTTTTATATTCAATATAAAACTCAAAACTAATATTTACTAGATAAATATTAATAAAAATATTTTAATATTTTCAATAATTTAAATATTGGAAAAATATATTTTGATGCCATTAAATTATTTATTTCAATATTCTCTTGAGGTAAAATATTTTTTACATTAACTCCCATCATTAAAATTTAAAAGTTCGTATTTCATTAAAATAGGTTAGTGTTAATTGTGAGCCAAAGTATAACACTCTTAAAACATTTAATATTTTTTATATAAAAGTAAAATTACCAAAATTTAAGTAAAATAAAAATTCTTATTTCATTTAAATAGATTAGTATTAATTGTGAGCCAAAGTATAACAATCTTAAAACATTTAATATTTTTTTATATAAAAGTAAAATGTTACTAAAATTTAAGTAAAATAAACCCCATATATATAAAGAGATATATCGTAACTAAGTACTAAATTTCTAATAATGAAAACATTTTCATGATGTATATATGAAATATGCTTTATTTTTCTTATACTCAAGGATGAGTTAAAGCATGATTAATATATAAACAAGTTATAAAAAGATATTAAATATTTTATATAATTTTTTTAATTAAAAATTTATATATCCAATTCCAAGGTAGTGCAATTGGTAATTGAACCTGTCAAGGGCTACTAACTTACTCTCCGACACTAAAAAATTATATAATTAAATTTTATATTTTTCACAATTAATAACAAATCGAATAATAAAAAAAATATTAACTTGCTACCACCTTTTACTATTTTATTTTATTTAAATTATTCATAATTAACAAAATATATATATATATATATATATATATATATATATATATTCTTAAAATAAATATATTCATATATTTTAGGATAAACATCATTTGAACTTTCTTAATTAAAAAGAAAAAACTTCTATTAATTTATAACTCCTTCCATCTATCTAAATATATTCATTCCTATTTTCTTTAATCTTTTGCTCGCAAGAAATTTTGAGTAAATTTTTTAATAGCCATATCATATATTTTTATGATTTTGATAATGATTTAACTCAATCAAATCTTAAAAAAATATAACTAGCTTAAATCATATGTTGAAGATATTTTTAATAACTATACTATATTTTTTTAAATTTTGATAATGATTTAATTTAATCAAATCTTAAAACATTATAACTATTTTAAATATTATTTTTAATATATATTCAAAGTTTTTTTAAGTTTAAAGGTTTATTGTATAATTCAGTGTGAAAGCAATTCATCCTAAACTTAGAGTTGACATACTCTTATTAGTATAAAACTAAAAATAGAATATTCTCTCAATAGATTTGCTTCTATAAATATGAACTTCGTTTATATTTTTATATATATAAAAAACTATTAAAAGAAAATATTTTAGTGGTGTATATAATAAAATATACCATATAAGTTAAGAAGAAAATGTTTTAACATAAATTAATATTGATTGGTACTTAATAATATATGTCATTCAAAAATATAATTTAAACTATTAAAAATTATACATTGTTATTTTCATTCTAAGATAAATTTGCTTCTAAAGGAATTTTATCCCTAAGAGTTAATATTATATCTATATTTAAAATAGATTTATGTTAGTTTATTTATTACATTCTTAATGAGTTAATGACCAACTTTGGTGCTTAAAATTTAAGAGAAATAATTATTTTTTAATTTAAAGACTAGTTAAAATATTTTAAAAATACAACCCCCTTCGTTTCACAACATTCTTTTATGGTTTGAATAAATTGTAGTGTTTGGTACAATAAGCTTATTTTCTCTGGATTAAAAGAAAACCGTGATCAAATCTTAATCATGATTCCTCCACCATGGTGTAAGACAAAGGAAAACCCTGTAGGTGAGACTTGTCACACACTTAAGACAAAGGAAAACCCTGTAGGTGAGACTTGTCACACACTTAAGTTCGAGGACAATCTCATCAACAAAACCATGTTGAGAGTGTTTGAGTCCATAGAAATGGCACACTGAAGTTCTAGGACAGTCTTATCAAGAAAACCATGTTGAGAGTGTTCTAGTGCATAGAAATGGGTTCCTCGTTTTTCTGAGAAAGAAACAAAAGATTATTGAATTCCAATATGTTCGAATGTGTAATCATAGTAAAAGGTAAGAGTGATATTGTTTTATTATTCACAAAGATATGAGATATAAATATATTATGTGATCTTTGGATTCATTTTTAAGGTTTCTTGCATTGATGTTTACATTTTTCAATAATTTATTTTTAATTCCAAGGTGTATATATGGGTTCAAGTAGAGAGTTCTAATACAAAAGTGGTAGTTAATGTTTGAATATGCTCTCTGAAAAGGTGGTTTTTAAGGAAAGCCACACATCTAAAAGGTGGGAGAGCTCAAGGTCTCCATTAGTCATGGTTTAAGGGTGAACACCAACACTGAAACACTTAGTGCAGTTCCTGTAACTGTTCAAAATCTAGCTAGAAGATGAAGTTTTATGCTAGACGATGTTTTCTCTAATGTTTTGAAAAGGGAGGCAATTGAGGTCTCAACCTAGAATGCTTGATGCAGTTCCTATAAAACTTCCAAATTTTGCTAGAAGTTGGAATCTTCTGCTAAAGGAAGCACTGCATGTTTTTCTAAAAAGGGAGACCATTGAGGTCTCAATAAATTGTGGTTTAAGATTTACCATCAACTCTGTAACACTTAGTGCAGTTCCTAAAACAATTCTAAATTTGTCTAAAAGCTAAAGTCCTATGCTAGAGGAAGTACTCTCAATTCCTGTTTGAAGATGATAATAAACTAAACTAGGCTCATAACTTTGACTCTGGCTACAACTTTGATTCTAGTTAAGGCTTTAGCCTCTATTTTATACTTGTATTCCATTTGCGGCTCTTCAAAAGTAGTAGCTAATCATTAATTCTCACCTATCAGATACAAAGTGAAAAGATGATATCAATATTACTCCAACTTGCTTGTACATGCTTGATTAATAAAGCTTTATGAAACAAAAAAACCTCAGTTTCAATCCCCTCTTATCCCATACAAAAATGAAAAGACGAATATATTTATAAAATCTTCTCTTGGTTGAAGATAAAGAAACAATGATTCTCAATACATAAAACTCAAGAAAAATACACACATTTACAATACAATTTAATTTAATTTGTAGATTTAAAAAAAAAAAAAATATCTTTTACGAATTACCATTATCTTTAATTTGAATGCCCAAAATGGATCGTGCTTAGGCCGAAGCAGCTGGTCTTTTACAACCCAATTAGATGGTTAAGGTTTATCAATTTTGGAAGTCTTGTTATAATAATGGGTTGCACCGTCTCCATAAACCCTCTGCATATGATCTTGTAGTTCCTCTATATAGGGAGCCTTGTCCTTTAGAAATTCACATATAACAGCAATAAAATCACGGAACTTCTGCATGAAAACATATTTCTGCCCTGCAGACGCTAAGGACTTCTTCAGAACAGTAATGTTCATTAGGGATGCGGACAGATTCTCATAGCTTTATGCAAATCAGCCTTAGTCCTTCCATGGGATCTAGTAACATGACGGATTTTGTCATCTCAATGCTCATTAAAGGAGCATTCTACAAGCGATGGCGTTACGGTTTTGATTATGTTGCCCACTATGGAGACATTTTAGTTTGGAAAAGGATTGGTCGCTACACAGGTCAGTGATGAGTTCTGGTTATGTCAGTTGCAGGATTTACTTTTGGTGGCGCTCAGGTTTATCCTCATCGTCCAAGTTTCTTAACTCGAGGAGTTTTCTTTTCCACAAACCTTCAAAGATAAAGGGTTGTGGGGTTGATGCATTCAACATATTTTTCATTAAGATCGGTGTCACGAGGTACGTTACGTAGCTCATTTTTCTTGTTTTGCAGCCAACTGGAATCAGTTGTCGCGATTGAACTTCGAAACAACACTTATTTGGCAACTCCCCTACCCAAAGTATCTCATCGGCGGTAACAAGATGCTGGGAACATGATTGAACCTGGGCATTATACCGGCTAGTCAATAGCCCGATCCTCTCTCTGTTGTAATTTTTCCCTATCTTAGCGTAAGCTTGACCTCTACTTTAATTATTCGATTGTTTTTGTTTACATACAACGGAAAATTGTGCCAAAAGGAGAGATTGAGGAAGCTTCGCTTATCAACATGCAGTGTTTAGGGTTCTCGGACGAGTGATCAGAAACGGGTTTACAAGTGCTTTGAACAAAGAATATGGAACAATTATTGCATAGAGATAGTGGGAATGGAGGAAGATGAAGCAACCATTAATTTCATGAAAGGCATCTTGATTTAAACAAAGGATACCACATGATTCTTGTCATTTAGTTTTAGACATCTGCACGATATTAATTTGTTCACTTAAAGTTATCAATTGTCAATTTGAAGTATTCGCTATGGATCCTTCCTCTAAGTTTTTTAAGTTTTCTGGTTTATCTTCTCTTTTATATATATATATTTCTTTTTTCTTTCCCTTTTTTTAATTATAATTTAGCAATAATATTTATAATAATACTATTATTTTTATTACTATTTCTTAGTAATATTATTTCTAATCATTTGGAAGAATAAATATTTGTTAATACCATCTTAACAACATTGTTTATAATTCCCTAAATGCGGGTGGTAGATGAGCATTCATGGCGGATACAACGTCAACTTGGCAGGTGGCCGCGTCACATGGTAGTCCGTTCCTTCCCTTGTGGGAATTTAAGGCAGAACTCTGCCCCTCGGCCGACACCTTTACTCCATTGTGCATATCGAGACTTCCCATGCAAGCATAAAATCATGGAGCAAAGCCCTCTTCACTCATCCATTCTGTCTCTGAACTGCTCTTGCCACCCCGTCACGGTAGAGCCAAGCTCTCAAACCGCAACAGGAAGGCGTTGCAGACTGCTCTACTGCATCGACCTAGGCAATGGTTATCACTTCTCCCAGTCTATACACTGCAACCTGCAAATTGAGGCCTTGGCCCCTGCCTCTGTCCCGGACATGACTTCCCCTGTTCTTTTTAGTATCACCTCTGCTCCTCTCGCCCCGCTTCCTGCCACTTTGGCTCCCTTCTCATTGTAGCATCTCACTCAGAGCAATATGCGTCGCCGTCATCATATGAGATGCAAGTGTGGTGCTAGCTGAGGTAGTGCCATTCGCCCCTCGTCGCTGCCTCCCTCTGCTTCGTCCTCCCCATCAGCCTCCCGCCCCCGAGTCCTTCCTCTTCAGACCTCCATGGCAGATATCCGGATACACGTAGTGGAAGAGGACAAGCTTGCCCCTGTAAGGTTCATCGGATTGACAGAGCCACCCAGTCAACCAATCTTATTGCTTCTACCCAGTACGCTCAATTCCTTTTTTTTTGCTCCATGGACCGATCAGTTGTCATTGCCACCATCTCAGTGGATTTTAGGGAGGAAGCTGGCTCATGCATTGTTCCAACCTACAGCCCTGCTAAGAACCAGGTTCCTCAGCCGCACGAAAAATTTAGAGGGAGCCAAGCTCAAGCCATCCACAGAAAGCCAAGGATTATCTGTCCATAAGCGGCTCAAAGACATTTGGAGGCAATGCCACCAGCAAATCCAAAGGCATTCAGGTTGATGAAAAAATCCACAGGAAACCACGGGTGGCAAGCAGGCAGAGGATACAGATTCAAAAGAGTATGGGTGTCCGATCGTGGAAGAGAAGCTACCATCCTAAGACACCTAGCATTTGCATGCCACAGGTCATGTGTCAAGCTCGGTCTTCTGATTTTTTTGCTTTTTTAATCTTTTACAATGGTCAATTTTGGTAGTCAATTTTGAATTTTACCATGGCAGTCAATTTTGATTTATGGAATTGTAGCCCCTTGTGGGCAGAAGGTACCTACCTTTATCATTTTCCGACTGGTTTCCCTCCAGGGGAGTCTCGATTTTAAGTCTTGTGGTTTAAATTGGTCATTAGGCTAACCTATACCCATAGAGGTCCGGACCTCACTATACATTATGTTTTCATTAATAGATTGAGTTTTACAAAGGAAAAAAAAACATTGTTTAAAATTATTCATTAGAATACTAATCCTTATTAATAGTATCAGACGCAATAATATTTTTTAGTTTAACAACTTCTACAAAATTGATTTTAATTGTAATTCTAATAGAATTTAATTTAAAAACATTATTAATAATCAATATTGAAATTGGGATTCGTGCTCTATATTCCTATTATTTTTTTTAACAATAATATTTATAATATATTATTATTTTATTATTTCTTTGAATAGTTTTTTAGAATTCTAATTCTTATTTCTTAAATTGATTTTATTTGTTATAAAAAAAATTGACTTAATTTAAAAATATTAATTATTAATTAAGAATTAAAATTCCTTTTGGTTCTCTTTCTTGGCCAAATCTTAATTTCAATTTTTTAGTCAAACCAATGGCTAGTTGTTTGCTCTCTTCATCTATTTATTCCATTACCTAGATCTCATTCCTCATCTTGTCCTGAAGATGAAGCACATTGGTTGGTTTGAAACACATGGATGAGATTGTCTCTTATGTGATTTTTAGGGGAAGATGTTGTTATAATTAATATGGATGATAGAAGTCAAAAGTAGTTAGAGGAATGCTTGTGATTATGGACTAGAACATATATATTCGTCTGTATCAAATATATGAATATTTATTTGTATTAATACAAGTTAAGTATGTAACTTTATTATGATGATATTTAAGTTGTTATTTTTTCAAATGAAGCAGGTGTACATAGTCTTGCCTGTGATTGTGCTTAGGATTGGACCAAAAAACCTATGAGGACTAAACTACCCTGCCTAAATATTGGACCACATCCACTGGACTAGTTTGGCTACTTATAAGTAATCTATGTGAATTACTTAAAAGCATCACACAATGAGGGAGTTAGGAACCAACATATTTGGCCATTGTATTTTTGTTTTTGTAAAGCTAAGTAATATTTTTTTGTTTGATTATTAAAAATTAAACATTATTTTATTTATAATATATAGATTTTTGTGGTTGGTATTTTTATGTCAATTATTTTAATTATTTTTAGATTCTTAATTTTTTTTGTAAGTTTGGCATGACTACATCTTCAACATGTCCAATATATCACCCCTATCGAGGCAGCAAATTAAACTAGTGACTTCATATCAAAGACTTCTTGAGCACCTTATCACAGTTTATCTAAGACTTTGTAGAGTAGATTTTTAAAATTTTAAATACTATATTAATATTTATTTTTCAAAAAATTAATTTCTAATTATTATAAAAAAAATTAAAATCTAATTTATGTTTTTTAATATTTTTGAAATTGTATTATAAATATGAACTAGTTATATTATTTTAAAGCATTTGATTCACATTGTCATCCTCTAGTATACAATTCATTACTCTTTTATTTAACATTTATTTTTCACAAGGAGATGTTTTATAGCTCAATATGAGAGACATCTTGTCACATAATGATAAATCTAAAAATAATAAAATAGTACATACATCAATAAATTTAAAACTACTAATAACAAATAAATCAATGCCATCCATGTTGCCACACAATCTGGCAAGTGTCTAGGAGGGGAACCTATAGGACAACTATTAAACCAAGTAACAATAATGTGACAAATATGCATTGTCACCTAAGTTAGTGTCCCCTATGTTTTATGGGTTTTCACCGATGGGAGTAGTCTCGTTAGGATAAAAATCACTTGAAAAGGGAAGGTACAATGATCTATATGAAGTGATACCACTAAATCTATTCAAGGACATGCTTAATTAAGGCTCGATGATAGAAAAACTCCCCAACAAATATCTAGGATGGAAATCAAGACCTAGGACTTGAGATTCTTGCATTGAGGATAGGTACAACTAGGATCAAGAACTCCAAGATGAAATAGGACCTCTCAAGAAGCTTTGCAAGATGATTTTATCACTTTAAGTAGGCTTCTGATACTCTTGAAATACTTAATTAGGGCTTATGCTAGAGCTAGGGTTTAAGATATTGATGGGAAGAAGTTCTTCCAAAGTCTTCACCATATTAAGGTAAGACAGAAAAAAGGATTTCTTACGGTTTATTCTATAGAATACTATGTTCAATGAACCTCAAGAAATCTACCCATCCAAGAGATTTAAGATAGGTTTCCCTTCTCATGCACACCTAGGGAATCAAATTTATGGAGAATTTTCCATCATAACTCAACTATAGCTTGAGATCTTCTATATAAAACACTAAGGAATAATCTTATCTAAATGGATCCCCAAAATTCCTTCTCTAATGAAATTCACATGATGTAATAGCTAGTTTCCCAAAGGAGAGGGGCCAAGAAATTAGAGAGAAAAGGAGAGAGAGAGGCGGGGTGATCACCAATATTCATAGACCAGTCCCTTCTCCCTTGGCTATGGAGTCAATGATGATTCAAAATTTACCAAATTCATCTTCAAGGAGGATAAAAATTGATGCCCTAGCAACAACTTTTCATTAATTACCTATTCAATATATGTGGCCTTTTATGGAAAAATAAAAAAATTACAACAAATAGGAACATTCATCTCTTGTCCTGCAATGATTGACATGTGCAATTTGTAATCAAACAATCTTTTACAATGACATTCAACAAACTATGGAAAATAATATTTAACTAGTTGCAATAATTCCACACATTAAACATTATTCCAATAAAAAATTTCAAAAATATAACACTTACAAGATGGAAAGATATATATCCAACCATAGAAAGAAGTAACTCAAAGAGAGACCAAAATTATCTTCAATGATATTGAGATGCATCAAAGAACATAAAATTCATCTAAGAAAAGGTTGACGATGTTAGACTTGCCAACATGTCCAAGGATCTCATCGTTAAAAAGTCCCAACTAGACCTGAGACCGTTTGGAGTAGGAGTCCTAATAGTGGGTAGTAGGGTATCACCTTGACTATTGTTGCGAAAAGAGGTAAGTAATATGTCCTTGTTGGAAGTAAGTCTGTGACCTTGCAGCAAGTCAAGGAATGTGCATGAAAGGCTGTAACATAAGGAAGGGGAGAAGATTGCGCTCCGTAGAATCCTATGATAACAGGTAGCTTGAAAGGGAACAGACAAGCTAAAATACTTCATGATATGGAAACCAGGTTAACTGATGATCCAAAGTGATGGATTATATCAACAACACGATTCGATAAGATTCATACAAACACATACGGAATAGTCCATACACACAATAAATTACAGTTGCATACATCATTAGGGTGTCTAGGATAGTCGAACTATAATAATAGTATATGCATGAACGTGTTGGCTCTGTTATATCAAAGAGTCAAAGATCCAATCATACATACAACCATAATGACCACTAGCACCGATAGGAGAACATTATCGTCATTGCCGCCTCCTCGTCCAAAGAGATATACTAGCTCTACACTATGGAGAAGCCAAGCCTCATTAAAATACACTCCAAACTTTCTCTAAGTTATACCTATTGGAAGCTTGGCTCCCAAAAGCCTGTACAATGAGTTATGAGGTTGTATAAATAGAAAAGGGTGCGGTGACCCTTTACATTCCCCTTTGTGACTCTTCACTTACCCTCATGACTCTTCAACTTACACATGATTGTTACATTCTACTATTGACACTTGGTATTTCACTTTACAACATGTTGACAATACAATCTGCACATGTACCCATGTGAGACAAAAACATGCTTGAGTAAACCATATAAGACATCACTAAGACTTAGATAGTTGTGGGAAGACTAACTCTTCGACATCCTCTCGATGATTGATAGTGGAAAACTAATGCCAAGCTTCATAGTCTCTTATGGTGTCCATGTACTCTATGGTGACATTCTTCTGAAAGTGAAATCTTGCCTCTGTTGCATCGGGGTACATTGATTTGTCACGTCTATCCAACTCCTCGGATAATATGCAGATCATGGACTTGAGTGCAACCCTATGAGCGACATACTGATGTATAATGTTTATGCTCATCTACAAGTCTACACTGGTGGCTATGTGCATCGATTGATCGAAGCACATGTCCATCTCCAGTCAGACATGGTTCTTTGTTTTCTCCTCGGTGCTTGTTCCAATGGATGGGATCGCATGCGTGTGCACAATGGCATCCATGCTCCTAAACACTCATGCATGTGAACCTGTAAGCTAGTGATGAGCTACAGGAGTTCCTCATAGTTCTCGATCTGACTGCAGATGTGTGCCTTCAACTCCACTTCCTTTCGGTTCATCATCTTTGCCAAGTGCAACAGGGCTCCCTTGTATCTTATTGTCCTGTTGAAGCCCCGAAAATCGGGTCTACAACAAGGGGGATACCCACTCGGTCCAGACCTTGGTTGGCAGCTCCTTTTCCATTTGGTATGGTGGGTCCAACTGGGATATGGGACGAGTTTCCCAATTTGTGTATGTGTGTGTGTGATGGACTGATATTTCTATTTCTAATAGTTTATAAATGGAATACTTATACTCTAACTCTAATCTAATAATATAGAAATTGTATTCTAATAAGTATAAATATCTAAGTCTACACTAACCCAGGGTGTAACCTTTCTTTTATGCGATCTAAAATGATTTCAAATAACAACTGGTAATAAAGATCATTCAACTGTTATGAGAAAAGAATTCAATAAAGATGAACCACTTCGTATAGAAAGTTAAACAAAACAGTTGTGGAAAACATATCGCATAATAAGCTATTCATGCATTAAGCATAAATAAATAGCTATCACTGTACAAAAGTGCCAAATGATAACTCAAGCATTCATACATCAATATATAAATAATTGAACATGAATATCACTTTAACGCAAAGGAAGAAATAGTTAAGAGATAGAAGCACCATCTATAACTAGTCCTACTCATGAGCATCAAGCGATAATGATTTATCTCTTCTTGATCTAACATCCACTAAGAGTACAAAAGTGCAACATCAGTAGCAGATATCAATAAATCCTTTTCCATTCATTCATCAAAACCTCCTCAGAGGGTACAAAAGTGCATGTTCTGGGGATAAGATTTTGACAAATTTCAGGACCCTTCTCTCAATGCATGAGAAGGGTTTAAATACTACTAACTAATTCTAAAAATAACTTATTACAAAAATGTAGGATGCGGTTTAAATGACCGTCCTCATTTCAGGAAAATAAAACAAAATTAAAACTAAAATTGAATCTAAAATTAAAACTACTTATGTATCTGCTCCTTGAAATCGCATGCATGAAGCATCTATTTGAGAAGAGTCGGATGGCCGACTTCCGATTTTAGCTGAGATGAGAAAACATAATCAACAAGAGCTGGCACCATCTTTTCGGCCGAATTGATGATACACTTAAGAGTCATCCATTGGCTATGTGGCTTTACCAAGTATGCCCAGTAATAATCCCAGTTCAACTTGGTTAACCCTTAGATTTCTTGTGCCTTTTCTTGAGCCTTCTGCTTCCAATCGGTCTCTATCGTTGCTTTCTTGCAATTTTCGGGCTTGTAGGTGACTGAGCAATTAGAAGCTTTCCTTTTCGAGAAATTTTTCTCAGCGAATCGCGCATTGGAAACTGCCTCCGTTTCCTGATCCGGGCTTCCTTGATGCGCTTTTTGCCTTTTGTGCTTTTTCCTTTTAGCGTATATAAAGTTCAAATTTTGTGAAAATAATGATTTCGTAAGCTCTTGACCCTGAGTCTTAAACTATCTGTTTCTGAAATCAACATTGTCCAGTATCCACTTAACCATGTTCGTATATGGGAGAATTTATTGCCTTGCTTCTATCTGGTGCAAGAATGAGCAAGCTAGCTCTGTGATGGATGCTTCAGAAGAACTATGTGAGCCCGCAGTAGTAGTAACTTCCATTACTCTGGGATTCTCCTCCTCAAGCAGATTATACATGCCTTCCCATGTAGCAATTCCTGCGTCTCTGTTACAGGCCGTGTCTGTATACAAGGGTGCCATTTCTTTCTCTTCAGAGCTCCGATCTTTGCTTTTCTTTCCCATAATATCCTGCGTATTGCTTTGTATCGTTTTTTGTTCTTCATTCCTGCAATTCACAAGTGAAGTGAAAATAATGGTAAGGCAGGCTGAGGGGAAAGTTTTAAATGCCGAAGACGCATCAAATATACCACCTTACGTGAGATGATTTTTCCATAAGCACAAAACTATATTCCATTAATAACTGGAAACTAACTCATTTATTAACATTAAAGGGCATAACCAGGTGTCAGTTTATGGAAAATACTTTTTTGAACCATGTGCCCGAAAGATCTGCGATGAAGCGATTTTGCGATTTGCTTCGCAATATCGCAGATCGCAACATCGCAGAATCATAACATCGTTGAGTTGATAGCTCGCTATATCGCATTATCACATTGTCGTTGTATCACAAAACTGCAATATCGCAGTATCACAATATCGCTTTATTACTAGAAACGTAATATACAACAATCTTTGTTAACCTGTTTTCTGCGAAATGCGATTTGCGATCGGCGTCATCGCATATCGGCAATTAAAGTGTTTCAATGTAAGTTGTGCTTGATGTATGCGATGCTATATTTGTTTATTATCGCGTATCGCGATCTCGCTATGTTGGAATTCGGCTTGTAAGGAGGTATCTTGTTAGCCTTTTGCGATGCGATATTTCCTAAGGAAAGATTTTTGTCTTACCTTATCATAAAACTTAGATTTTTAGATTTTTTAAGGGGATCTTCATAAGCTTATGATGGTAAGTTTTATTCGAAAAGGAAATTTAAGCACTACTTTGATTTTTTAAATTTTAACTAAGGGTCCCCACTTATTTAGTATTAGGAATAACACTAAATAAAAAGGCAGGTTGTTGTTGGCCACAACAATTGGTGATTCACTTGGAAGAACCAGTTATCTTTGCTGCTCTTTTGAATTTTCAAAACTTCCAAAATAGAAAATTTTCCAGAAAATTGAACTTTATTATAGAAAGACAAAGTACATTATACTTTTGCCTATCAATGATATTTTGTTTCTTCTTTTTCCAACTTTGATTATTTACTCTCTCAAGCTAATCCTTGTATCTACATCAGTCATTACTTGGTTTATAAAGATAAAAATAAATTTTTCTCTGTAAATCAGTTTAAATATGCTCATTTGTCATAGGTAGAGCGTCTGCTGCCAGCAAGCGTTTATAGCTTCGAGAGGGTTACCTGTTACCCAGCAATGATCCTGTATCCCACTTAGAGAGATTTACAATTTTCAAGAGGAATCCATTTCCACACTTATTGATTTCATTTTCTTTTTTATCCTTAAAGAACAATGTCTTAGTTTGGTAGCCAATTCATGACACAGTCATTCACTGATTTATATCTTTTTGAACAAGCTGGCTCGTGATGAGACCCCTTGTCTTTTGATTGAAACAATCTTGAGTCATTGCCCTGTTGTGGTATCCAGTATTGGCAAAAGTCAGCAAGCTATAATATCTATGATCATGATAAGTCGGCTTGTGATGAGACCTCTTACTCTTTAAGTTAAAGTGTATCTTTGGATCATTCTCTAAATATTGTAGTTTCCTAGGTGGGGAGGAAGTCATTGTTTCCTTAAGACAACTCTGGACAATGATGATAGAGTTTTTGGAAAGAGCCTTTCTACAGAGAATCTTCATTTTATTATTGATACCTTTCATTGGACTGAAATAAAACAATTTCTAACTAAATGTGTTTTTTGTCAAAGTTTATATAGTTGAAACTAGTACCATTTCTAGGTCTAGAGTTTTTAACTGTATCTTTCAATAGTAATGATCAATTTTTCAGAAAGAATTCTATTTATACAAGTGAAAAAAAAATCTAGAAGAGAATTTGTGTCTTTTTCGTGAATCTCAAATGTAACCATCTACAACCGGTTTTATTATGAAAAAGAAAAAAAACAACTAATCTACAAAAATAGAAGAATGATCTTTTATGGAAAATATTTTTTGAGTATATGACCATTAACAGGTAAAGAATCTCTTCTCCCTGTTAAATCCTGTAACATGAAAGTGGACGGACCTATGACTTCTACAATTTGAAAAGGACCCAGCCACATTCTTTGAAATTTTGTATGTTTCCCTTTTTCCTCATGAGCCTTGTCCCATTTTAAAACTAGATCTCCTATCTGAAAATATTTTCTGGATATCATATTGGAATCAAAAGAGGCTTTCACTAATGCTTGATGATGAGCGTGAGTTATCTTAGCCCATTCTTGTTCTTCTAACTTAATTAATTCGAGTTGCCTTAGTTGTAAGGAAGAAGTTGGTGCTTCATCAATATATTGAACCAAGGCTAAAGAGGGAATTGCCAGATGTGTTGGAAGAACCACTTCTTTCCCATAAACTAAATTAAAGGGAGAAGTGCCGATAGAGGTTTTCTACGTTATTCGATCTGCCCATAAAGCATATATTAAAGACTTATGCCAATTTTTATGATTTTGGTCAATGGTTCGCTTAATGATTCTGATTAAGTTCTTATTTGTAGATTCAGCTAACCCATTCCCTTGTGGGTAATAATTGGCAGAGTATTTAAGCTTGAAACCCCTTTTGAGTGCAAATTCAGTCATTGTATTACCAGAAAAATATGATGCATTATCCAACATTAAAGCAGAAGGCAATCCAAACCTGGTGATTATGAACTGATCTATGAATTCAATGATATTTTCAGCGTTAGCCGTCTTGAGTGGGACTGCTTCTACCCATTTAGTAAAGTAATCTGTTGTTGTAAGGATATATCTATGCTGTTTAGAAGAGTGAGGAAAGATCTCACCTATTATGTCCAATCCCCACTGATCAAAAGGTTGTTCAATGTTAATTGGTTGCAGTGGCAAGGATGGTTTCTTTTGTCTCCCAGCAACGGTTTGACAGACTTGACATTTCCTCACGTAATTATGTGTGTCTTTGAATAATGTGGGCCAGTAATAGCCTGCACACAAAATTTAATGAGCAGTATCGTCTCCAGCGTAGTGTCCGCTTGCTGGCCCATCGTGGAGTTCCTGCAAGACCTTTTCACCTTCAGATTTCTCAAGACATCTAAGGGGAATAGAATCATAATTTATTCTAAAAAGAACATCATTCACAAGCTGATATTGTTTGGCTTTTAACCTTAGGGCTCTTTTCTTGGTAAGATCGAGGTTTGAAGGAGCATATCCATTCTTTAGATAATAAATAATATCAGCGTATAATGACTCAACATCGTTTAGGATTACCTCGTACACTTGTACCTATGTAGATGGATTTTGGATATTAGCGATGCTCCTACCAGCATTTTGCAAAAGCCTTGATCTTTTACAATACTTGCTGGTTTGATTTCTACATCATATTCTTGTATGCAGTAACCCAATTGGCCCTTTTCTCACCCACATCCTTCTGTACTAGAAGATTTCTTACCGCTGGAAATGGTACTATGATCTTGGTATGTGTTTTGAGTAAAAAAGGTCTGAAATATTTAATTGCTTTGAAAACAGCATAAGCTTGTTTCTCCACATCTAAATAATTCAATTCAGCTCCTTGTAAATTGAAACTGAAAAAAGCAATTGGGGCTTCCGCCTTTTCTTGATTTGCTTGAGTGAGTATAGCAGCATATGATCTATCCGAGGAAAATGTATACAATATAAAAGGATCGGAAAAATTTGGAGTTGCTAAAGATGGAGCATTGATAATTGCTTGTTTGATCAGATTGAATGCCTCATGTTTGTCTTGGCCCCATTTAAAATTTGCGTTCTTTTTTATCATGGCTTGTAAAGGAGACACGATTCTTGAAAAGTCTGGAACAAATCTCTTTACAAAGTTAATCTGGCCAAGGAAAGATTGCATGGCTTTCTTGTTGTGAGGTAGGGGTACTGCGGAAATTTCCTTGATTCTGTCAGGATCTATGTGAATTCCAGATTTTGACACTATGAATCCTAGAAGTTTTCCTTCACTTAATGCGAAAAAGGATTTTTTCGGGTTAAGTGAAATCCCATACCTTAAACAACGTTGGAAGATTTGTTTTAAATCTCTGAGATGATTGTTTCATTTCTTGGAATACAAAGTTATATCATCCAAATAGATTACCACTAATTTATTATCTAACCCCTTGAATGCGATGTCCATGGCTCTCTGAAATGTGGCACCCACGTTAATCAATCCAAATGGCATCTTTTGATATGTGTATGTACCCCATTTAGTTCTAAATGTAGTTTTTAATTAATCGTCGGGATGTACCAACACTTGATTGTATCCTGAGAATCCATCCAAGAATGACATTAATTCTGAAGCCCGCAACTGCCTCAATATTTGTTCCATGGGGGGCAAAGGAAAATTATCCTTTTGGTAGGCCTTGTTAAGGTTTCGAAAGTCAATGCAGATTCTAATATCTTCATTTTTCTTTCTAACAGGGACCATATTGGAGACCCATTTAGAATGTCTAACGAGAAAAATTATTTTTTCTTTCAACAACTTATTGAGTTCAGTTTTGATCTGGTTTTCTAAATTGGAATGGATCTTTCTCAACTTTTGTTGGACAGGTTTTTCATTATCGATCATTGGGATAGTATGTTGGATGATGGAGGTGTCGTATGTTTTGAGTTCATCATAATTCCAAGCAAAGACACTTTTTTATTGTTTCAAGAGACGGATATACACTAATTTTTTCTTCAGGGGCTAGGCCAAGGCCTAGGTTGATATTCTCCGGTTTGGCATCAGTTCCTAGATTCACTAATTCATAATTCAAAATTGAACTTTGGAGTTTTGAATTGGTAGATCTTTTGAATCGATCTTTCAAATCATAAAGGTCTTCTAATTTGACTACTAATTTAGGTATAGCATTGTTAGTACTATCTTGTTGCAATTGTTGATCATGTTGGTTGTAAATTATTTGATTGGTGTAGGATCCTTCAGATGTGAGGAAACTCACGATATCAGGATCGTCATTGAAAATCCTCCAATTGGTAATGTTATCAGGAATAGATGGTCCAAAAATTAACTCAATTGAAAATCGGTCAGGGCTAAAATCTTCTGAAGGAATGAGCTTGGAAGCTACGTTGGCTAAGAGGTCTGTGCTAGCATTCTGGAGTTTGGGAATTGATGAAATATTAAATGCTTTAAAGTGTTAGCTAGATCTTCAACTAAAGATTGGTAATGCTTTAAATGACCTGATAAACAGTGTATAGTATTACGTACCTGTCTAATTACAATTTCATAATCTTCGAAAACTTGCAGGTATTTGATGTCTAATCCGATTGCTTTGTATAACCCTTGGATTAAAGCCTCGGTATTGTTGGTGCAATCAAATTCGAGTCTGCAAGTTAGCATGGTTTTATCTCCCTCTGGGCTTACTAACACACATCCTGCTCCTGCTCCTTCATTAGGCTTAGAACCATCAAAAAATAGTTTCCAAAACAAACATTTATTTACAGGACCATCTATAGAATTAATGCATTTAGAACTATCTGTTTGAGAGAAATTTTCTACTTGAGATAAAACAGAATGTTCTAAGTAAGGTGAAGTATGAGCATTAAAATTTCCTAGGAAAGAATCTACTGAATAGTTGCCAATGATGTTGGAATTATATGCTACTGGTTCATTTTCTCCCTCAAGTTCTGTTACTATGTATTTCTGATGTTTTTCCCGCTCAATTTTTATCTGATTTGGTTTACCATTGTAAGGGAGCCACATGTGAGACCAGTCAGTTGCAAAGTATCCATGAAGTTTTTCTGACCAATCTCTGCTAAGAGTTAAGCCATAAAATTCCGGAATATCAGCAACTAAAATGTCAATAACTTGACATACTTTGGTTTGGATGACAGCCTTATGGTAACCTGATTTAATTTGCCAATCACTTCAACTTGTGATCGATCTAATTGGACTATGCGCACAGTAGGTTTCTGTGGTTGAACGTTCAATTTTGCACATATGGATCTTGGTAAAATATTCGACGAAGCTCCAGAATCTACTAAACAATTATGTACGTTTTTATTGAAAATCTAATAAGTAATGAGAAATGGGGGAGTATGCGATCTCGATCTTCCTCCAATTAATGCGATATCATTTGGATAAACTTTATTAATCACATTAGTTGGAGGTCTTCCCGTGTCATGGGAAGCTTGAGAGATTACAGTGGCAGACAAAGGTGCAATTGGTACATCATGTAATTCTTTCAAAAGTACTTTTTGCTGGTGTTTTAACTTGCTCAATTCAAAAATAGTAATATTGGCCCTAGTCTTTTTCATGTCTTCTATGATATTATACTCCATTTCATTCGAAATGATTAGCATTTTAGATGGAGTTGATGTGTCTGTTTGGACTGGGCTGGTTTGAGTCACTTTAGATGATGTTTTCTTGGCTGCGACTTTATCCTTAGTCATCGAGCTTGTGCTCTTTGGCTTAGGTGTAGGTTGAGGAGGATCAAGTTGATTTCTGTTGCAAGTACTAACCGGGAATGCCTCTTGATCCTCTTCATCTGGGAGGATGAAATCCCACATACCTTGTAGCTCTACAACTTTTTCTTCATCGGTATGTTCTTCAATAGCGTTTTCCTCTTTCTTCTTCTTTGATTCAGCACTTGTAATAGCATTAGGGGGTTTGGAATCATTTGAAGGATATCTTTTAAAAGGCATGTATGGCTTTTTAGAAGAAGTTTCTGCCACTTGTCTCTTAATGTCGACCATTTCGTTAGACATGGTCTTCAAAACCATTTGTAATCCTTCTAAATTGAATGGATCTTTCGATTGTTTTTTCTTGGAATCTTCTTTGAAAGAAACCTTCTTAGATTTTTGTTCCTCTATCACGTTTTTCTTTTCTACGGCCATAATACGTTTCTCTACTGCTATTGCTTCTTTCATATTTTCAACTAAGGTTGTTTTGTTAGCCCTATCAACAAAGATTGCTAAGTTTGATGGTAAAGTGGTGATGTACCATTCACTTCGCACTTCTTCACTAGGCTTAAGAAGCAGTAGGAATTTTGTTTAAGATTTTATTGAAACGTAAATTGAAATCTTTGATAGGTTCTTTTGACTCGGCCTTAAGGTTAGACAAGTCATTGATAAATGTCACTGTAGACCTGTCATCACCGAACTTGGTCAGGAATTGTTCTTGGAAAATGTCCCAACTAGTAATAGATCCAGATGGTAATGAGAAATACCATGATTCGATTGTTCCTTGCAGAGTATAAGGAAAAAGTCGAACAACAACATCTGCGTTAACAACTCCATTGAGATTTATGGATAGCAGAAAGTTATTTATATGTTCTTTCACTAGCATGCCTACCTCAGGATAAAACTTAGGCAGCCATTTTTCAGGATGGGTCGGTAACTGACTCAAGGGTGCAGGCATTAAGACTGCCCCTGGGTTATTCCATGGAGATTGGGCCATCGCTGAACTACTAACAGAGGAAAGTGCAGAAGATGATCCCTACGGTTGAGAAGATGAGGATATTATGACTCCAGATGGTTGAGAAGGAGTTGTGGAAGTTGAAGTAGGCTGATGGACAATGATCTGAAGTGGAGGAGTGGATGGTTGACTTCGCGGTGAAGAGGTTGAGATGGATGATGATGATGAAAGAGTCTCGCTATCGGACCCTTTAGGAGACTTCCTTGCTCTCTTCCTAGTAGGTAGAGGTAATTCGATTGGTTGAACACCAAACTTTTTGCTCTTTAACCTGGTAAGAGGATGAGCAGGGTTATATTGCGAAGTCACGCTGCCTTGAGATTTATCAGATTTTTGAAGAGAGATAGAAAATCGCTGATGTTTGTGAATCAAATATTCCACTTCAAGAGGTTCAATAGTAGATTGTTTTGAAATGTCAGGGTTTTTAGCAGCGGCTGTTGCTCCAGCGACTTCTCACTCTGGATTTAAATGCAACGGAGAAGTCAGGGGAGATGGTGAGGGCGATTTACTCTCAGAATGGTATTTAGATTTAGATTTACTTTCCATTCACAGTTCGGGGCTATCCTTCTAGCGCCAAATATGTTGAAGCCCCAAAAATCGGGTCTACAACAAGGGGGATACCCACCCGGTCCAGACCTTGGTTGGCAGCTCCTTTTCCGTTTGGTATGGTGGGTCCGACTGGGGATTTGGGACCAGTTTCCCAATTTGTGTATGTGTGTGTGTGATGGACTGATATTTATATTTCTAATAGTTTCTAAATGGAATACTTATACTCTAACTCTAATCTAATAATATAGAAACTGTATTCTAATAAGCAAAAATATCTAAGTCTACACTAACCCAGGGTGTAACCTTTCTTTTATGCGATCTAAAATGATTTCAAATAACAACTGGTAATAAAGATAATTCAACTATTATGAGAAAAGAATTCAATAAAGATGAACCACTTCGTATAAAAAGTTAGATGAAACAGTTGTGGAAAAAATATCGCATAATAAGCTATTCATACATTAAGCATAAATAAATAGCTATCACCATACAAAAGTTCCAAATGATAACTCAGGAATTCATACATCAATATATAAATAACTGAACATGAATATCACTTTAACGCAAAGGCATAAATAGTTAAGAGATAGAAGTACCATTTATAACTAGTCCTACTCATGAGCTTCAAGCGATAATGATTTATATCTTCTTGATCTAACATCCACTAAGAGTAAAAAAGTGCAACATCAGTAGCAGATATCAAATGCAAATATCAATAAATCCTGTTCCATTCATTCATCCAAACCTCCTCAGAGGGTACAAAAGTGCATGTTCTGGGGATATTTTTTTGACAAATTTCAGGACCCTTCTCTAAATGCATGAGAAGGGTTTAAATACTACTAACTAATTCTAAAAATAACTTATTACAGAAATGTAGGATGTGGTTTAAATGACCGTCCTCATTTCAGGAAAATAAAACAAAATTAAAACTAAAATTGAATCTAAATTTAAAAATACTTTTGTATCTGCTCCTTCAAATCGCACGCATGCAGCATCTGTTTGAGAAGAGTGGACTGGCCGACTTCCGATTTTAGCTGAGCTGAGAAAACAAAATCGACAAGAGCTGGCACCATCTTTTCGGTTGAATTGATGATACCCTTAAGAGTCATCCACTAGCTATGTAGCTTTACCAAGTATGCCCAGTAATAATCCCAGTTCAACTTGGTTAACCCTTGGATTGCTTGTGCCTTTTCTTGAGCCTTCTGCTTCCAATCGGTCTCTATCGTTGCTTTCTTGCAATTTTCTGGGCTTGTAGGTGACTGAGCAATTAGAAGCTTTCCATTTCAAGATATTTTTCTCAGCGATGCGTGATTAGTGCTAGGCACTAATAGTGCATCGGAAACTGCCTCTGTTTCTTGATCCGGGCTTCCTTGATGCGTTTTTTTCCTTTTGCGCTTTTCCCTTTTAGTGTATATAAAGTTCACATTTTGTGAAAATAATGATTTCGTAAGCTCTTGACCCTGAGTCTTAAATGTCTATTTCTGAAATCAATGTTTTCCAGTATCCACTTAACCATGTCCGTATATGGGAGAATTTAGGGCCTTGCTGCTATCCGGTACAAGAATGAGCAAGCTAGTTTTGTGATGGATGCCTCAGAAGAACTATGTGAGCTCGCAGTAGCAGTAACTTCCATTACTCTGGGATTCTCCTCCTCAAGCAGATTATACATGCCTTCCCACGTAGCAATTCCTGCGTCTCTGTTATAGGCCGTGTCTATATACAAGGGCATCATTTCTTTCTCTTCAGAGCTCGGAGCTTTACTTTTCTTTCCCATAATATCTTGCATATTGCTTTGTATCGTTTTCTGTTCTCCGTTCTTGCAATTCACAAGTGTAGTGAAAATAATGGTAAGGCAGGGTGATGGGAAAGTTTTAAATGCCGAAGACGCATCAAATATACCACCTTACATGAGATGATTTTTCGATAAGCATGAAACCATATTCCATTAATAACTGGCAACTAACTCATTTATTAGCATTAAAGCGCATAACCAGGTGTCAGTTTATGGAAAATGATTTTTTGAACCACGTGCCCAAAAGATTTGAGATGAAGCAATTTAGCGATTTGCTTCGCAATATTGCAGATCACAACATCATAGAATCATAACATCGCTGAGTTGATAGCTCGCTATATCGCATTATTGCATTATCGCTCTATCACAAAACTGCAATATCGAAGTACTGCAATATCGCGTTATCGCAGGAACGTAATATATGACAATATTTGTTAACCTGTTTTCTGCGAAATGAGATTTGTGATCGGTGTCATCGCATATCAGCAATTAAAGTGTTTCAATGTAAGTTGTGCTTGATGTATGCGATGCGATATTTGTTTATTATCATGTATCGCGATCTCGCTATGTTGGAATTTGGCTTGTAAGGAGGTATCCTGTTATCCTTTTGCGATGCGATATTTCCTAAGGAAAGACTTTTGTCTTACCTTATCATAAAACTTAGATTTTTAGATTTTTTAAGGGGATATTCCTAAGCTTATGATGGTAAGTTTTATTCGAAAAGGAAATTTAAGCACTACTTTGATTTTTTTAATTTTTAACTAAGGGTCCCCACTTATTTAGTATTAGGAATAACACTAAATAAGAAGGTGGGTTGTTGTTGGCCACAACATGTCCATATCTTCATGTGATTGACAACAGTGTGTATGTCTGATAAGATGCATGCTCTCCTAACACAACATTGTTTCCAACCATTAAGATGGACAACTGACTTATGAACAGTCACGAACCTAAAGTACAACTTCTGCATGACTATCTCGAGAGATGATACTTCATTCAGTGTTGCTTTCTTCAAATTTTCTCTGGAAGATGTTGTAGCTTTCTCTTCTCCATGCTTGGCCACTTCTAACTACTTTGCAATGTTCTCATTATTAGCTATCAAGAACGTAACACTTGAGCTCGTGGCTTTGGCATATGCTATAGTAGCATCGGCCAATGCAACTAGATGTCTGTGTACATCAGAAACAATCACTCGTTCTTCAAACTGCACGAAAAATACATGCGCATCCAGAATGGGTGTTGTTCGTGACTATATAACTCCGTGTTGTGACCCGTCAAAGGATATGTTGTGCACATCTACTTCCGGATTGTCCTCGAATATTTTAGTGTATCCTTGATCTCTTGGGACTTGCTCTGCTTCCGGATTTGGTGAAGCTGGTGGGGTGACCTCTTGGTTCTTACGCATTAGGTCAATGTTCTGATCTAACTCAAGCAGTACCACATTTGTGTCTTTCTATTCCCACATCTGTTCAATCCCCTTAGAAAAGTCCTGCTCCTGCTACTGCTCACCCTTTTTGATATCTTCCAACTGTATGGATGAATCCATAACCTATATGGGCGGAGTTTCATTGATATGTTCCTATTCTTTGTGCCTCTTGTTTTTCCCATTCTTGTTGCTCTTCCTTCTCTCTTATACGTAGCTCATGTTCTTCCCTTAACTATTGCTTCAACTCCTCCAACTCCTTTTCTACTTCCTCCAGCTTCTTATTCTCTCTCTAACTTTGCGCAAGCCTTCTGATGCATTGTTGCCTCTTTGCCTTAATCTCCAAAGCTACTCCCAACATAAGTGAATATGCTTTGAACTTTCAGCTTTGCTCCGCCTCTGTGATTTCGACAACCTTCCTCTTACCTTTGTCGACTGCAAGTATGCTACCCTCTGCTAGTGGTGATGATGTTGCTCTCTAAGATGTTGCTGCCTTCTTAGCTGCTAACCATTTTACAGCCATTCTGATTGGTTCATTGAGCTTTGAGAAGTTATAGCAGTATCTCCATGGGTCTTTCTCACGCCAATGACACGCCCATGGACCAAATGATGATACACTCTCGTAGAGTGGTCTTCAACTAATTGTTGCGGGTCATATGGATTGAAATTTATGGTGCCAAAGATGAATCTCTTAAATTCTTTCATCTTGGCCTTAACATGCTTGAGATTATAGATCTCATACAACCTAATCCATAAAGGAAGAGCAGACCAAGGTGCCTTCTTCTCCTTATGTAGTCTTGCTAACAGCCTTGTCGATATGTGGTATGAGACCTCTTCCATGACCAACTTTTCCATGGAAAACTGTGGTAAGATATGCAAAGCCTTCGCCGCACCGTACATCTAGATCAAAGTGCTATGGGGTGAGGCATACCAATCTGCTATGTTAATCAATGTCTCCATCGTTGCCTATGACATGTAAGGTGGATCATAAACAAAGATCATCCCATACACCGAGGTAACTAAGTCATCTGATAGCTATATTATAACTCCATGGAAGTTGCACTCGGAGAACAACATGCAATAGGTGTGCACAGAGGTTTTTGAAGGTGTCCATGCCCAACGCAAGCTAGGGAATTGCTAAGAGGAACAGATTGCATCAAGTATGTAAGTGAACATGAAAAGCTTTTCTTGTTGCTAATCCTTGGGAGGATTTTGATATCTTTTACTTGTCCCTTCAGCTAGAGAGCCAACATGTCAGACCAATTGAAAGGTATTCCTTTATCCACCAACCGATCCAACACAATCAGCCAACTCTATGGGAATGTTTGTGTACTCTCTCTTTCGTATAAGTGGAATGCCAAGATGACCAAGAGCTAATATGCCTTCCATAGTATCCTTGTCTTATAAAATTTGTTGGGTGTCATCCTGAACTTAGATGGCTCCATCACCCAGATCTTCAAGATGTCTCTTGATTTTGCACTGTTGCTCGTCCTGGTGAAGGGTGCATCCATTGTGACCACTGGCTGTGGCAAGTGATACATTGCCCAAAAGTCCCTTTCCCTTAAGGTAGAAAGTTTTGTTCCAATGACACTACTCAACCCCATTTTCATTAGATCAGTATGCAAGACAATCCACTAGATCATGTCTGCGCATGGAAATGAATGATACCTGCATGCAGCCTGGTACAAGGATGGACTTGTGTATGTTGGCATAGACTTTGCGATCCTCCAAATTCTCCTCAAAGGTGCCTAAGAATATTTCATTGATGTCTTACCATTTAATCTTGATCTCCTTGTCTATGAACAACTTAGTGCCTTTGTAGATGGGAAATCTCACAAACATTTTCTCGACAACATCTCTACTTGCACTCTCAATGGTGTGCTATGACCCTGCTCCCTTGGAAGCCATTGTACTTGTTCTACTGAGAGACTGCTAAACACCTATGATACCTGGAGAATGAAGCAACACTCATGGAATGAAAATTGTTAGTTGAAAATGAAAAGCAACTTGAGGACTGACATGCAACACACCTGGGTACCTTACTGGAAGATTTGCGCAATTTTCACCTAGAGGCTTGGAGACTAACTACCAGAATTACTCAGAACATACTTTGGACTATCATTGAGCTGACTTACTGTTGAAGTGCAGAGCACAATCCAACATGGCCTACTAAGGACTTAAATTGCGCAATGCGCAGTTTTAGTTAGCATGTGTTAGCCTCACTCTCATGTGATGAAAATAATTATAAGTCTAAAACAATTAAATTAATTAAAATCAAGAAAGTTGGATTTAATCCTACCTTTCTAGATTGAGTTTGTTCCTCATGGTTAGGAGTCAGTTTAGGCTTAGTTGCTTGAGAGATTCTCTCCAACTAATTAGGCCCCTAGATTAGTGTTTGGTTGAGAGATTTGCTCAACCATAGTGTCCAAGATAGACATACTATCTTGAGACAAACTTCCTCATGTATTTATTTGTACTATTATCATTATTTGTAGATGAAATTGAGAGTGTGAGGAATATAATACAGTGAGGCTCTCACGCCTTTTCTACCATGTCTGATTTGTGTATATTTACGTTGTTTATTTTATTAATGTTTTATTAGTTGATTGAATCTCCTTGATGTGGTATCAAAGCCCTTATGGCCTCAACCATGGTGCTTCAAGTCCAAGGGAGTATGCGTGTTTGTTGAGTGTACTGTTGTTTTTTTTTCCATAAACATGAATTTCTGGAGATCTTGAATGTGTTGTGTGTGCATTAAATCTTACTTTGAATTTTGTGCACTGGTCTCACATACCTCTAGTGTTGGTGCTAGAATTTCTACCTCCTGAATGTGTTTCATTTGGAAATTTTTAGTTGTTGCTTCTGAGATCTACAATTTTGGCCTTCCCAACACTCTTGGCCACTCTGCCAGCTAGCATCTATGAAGAAGCACACCATTTGAATTTGATTGTTCCCAGTTTCGATCCTGCAGTGGTGCGATGCAGTAAAGTGTTGGCGATCATGACTACTTGATGTGAGCATGGAGAGCCTGTAGCTGAATTGGATCATGTGAGCCTGCTACGTTGTGTAGCCTATGTTCACAATATGTTCATTCATTGTGTTGAGCAGATGGTGGAAGTCTAGTGTTGCTATCAACTTGTGAGGAGAGTTGTGATTGCGTGGAGCATGCTGCAAATATCATTGGTACTGAGGTTGTGTTATGTGCTTATAAGTCGGGTGTAGTTTGCTACAAACTTGAAATTGATGGAGAATATATTTTTCACCTTGTGTGTTTTGTTTATCTTGTCTATCCATTTAAGGTACTAGAGGATGGCAGATAATTGAATTTGAATTTCGCTAGGGGAGACAAAATCAATAAAATTGATCTCTATGAAAAAACTGTCGAGAATTAGACAAAACCCCCACGACTTCGGTCTTGTGTGGTAGAAGATCCCATTCAAAGGAGACAACCTGATAACAACAAATCAATAGGAAGAGGAAAGATCTGCACTTTGGCACCAGAGAGGTAATTGGAGCACAAAATTGATGCCATGTCTTCACGCAATAGAGTAATGGGTGGTTGTTTAACATTGCCACATTTGGGAAGCGATTAAAGGCCATTTTTTGTGACAACCTGAGAAATCCAATTTTTATTCATGAAACCTTCTTCTATTCTCTTCAAAAATGGGTCATCCACTGTTGTAGCATTTGGACGGTATTCTCCAAAAGGAGCGAGTAACATTAGTTGATCGACTACTGCCCTCCAATCTGTAAGAAACACATAGATATAGCTATTGTGAGAGGTTGTTGAGCACATTTGAAGTTGTTCTTATCTCACTACCAGCAACGTCAAAATTTGCCAATAGTGATAGATCTATTGCATTTTCAGGTTTAATAGACTTGTGGAAGCCTATTGTAAATCAGAACTTGCCTGCGTATGATCCCTGTCATAATTGAACATGCATGTTTGGAAGACTTGAGCAACTGATGTGTAGAGGTTGACCTTGGAGTAGTGGAATTAAATCATTATAGAGTGATCAAATCGTATAGTTGTGGAATCAATGCGTAGTGGTGAGCTTGAGAAAAACCATAGCTAGTGTGAACGTGAAAGGAGATACGTAGCAACTCTGATGATGTTACGAGGCAAGAGATCAAACCGTGAAGTCGCGGGAACGTCGAGAGAAGAATGGTAAATTTTTCGAGAGTGGAAGGCTGAGAGCATGGACATGGTGGACTTACCTGTAAGCGACATGCCTAGAATACATGTAATGTGGAAGTCAAAGGTAAAAGATTGAAGCTTTAAAAGAGAGAGAAGATCTTTAATTTTGTTATTGTATTTGATTGAGTCTCCCTATATGTATTTTTTTTGTGGAGTTCATTGGGAACAAACTACCTCATTGCTTGGCCCACATGAACCAAGCCACTACAATTTTTTTTGCAAAAATTATGACACAGATATCATAATAAAGCTTTAAGAAGCAAATCTTTGATGTCATCTTCACTTTCTTCTTTTACAACCTCTAACTTCCCAGTTGCATGTGTCATCATATTATTAATATTTCGAGAAAGAGTTGTGTAATGTGAAGTGGGGATTTTAATATTAGAAATCACATATGTGATGTGATGGTTGTAATTGAGTTTTAGTTGGGCATAAAATTAGATAGTGTTTCTTTTTGAAGAAAAAAAGGGGTATATTTTTTAAATGAGTGATTTTTGGGAGAGATAAGGAGTGGATAAAATCATTTATTTGTAATGGAGAATAAGGTGTATATTTTGTAATTTTGGAGTTATAAGTATTTTGTATTTGGAGAGATAAGTGAATATTTTTATTTCTAAAAGGTTGAGTCATTTTTTGAAGACAATGTGCTTCCAAATTTTTCCAGTGTGACATTCTCTTTGAGAAGTTTCCACGACAAAGTTTGACACTGAAGCATGATGTACTCAAGTAATTAATAAAATCATAATTTTTGTGGTGCTTGTGTCCTAGATCCGCCCGAAATTGAATAATGGGACCTTAGGTACACCGTGTGTAATGAATGCATGTGCATGACTTGTGTTCAAATTATCAAAATGCTCTCTTTGTATTATGCTTAAACAACTACATGCACATAAGCAAGCTCAAGTATAAGAACGCTTAATCAAGCTCCTATAATCAAGCTTAAGTACACAAGCACAAAGTGTGATATCATCAACTTGATAAGATGATCTTCCAAGCAAGCACATTTCACATCATGTAATCAAAGGAATCAAGTTAAGGATGCTACAAAATCAAGCATTTTAAGGCAAGACGTCATCAACATAATCAACAGTTTTGTATCACTTGCAGATAAAAAAAATTTAACTAAATTTTATAGGTGCATTCTCGGTTGTAATCGACACTGTAATTTGAATTGTTAAGGAGAATACATTAATTCAAGTAAGTCTTCAACTGAGTGATCAAGATTGAACTTGTCATTTGTCCCTTAGGTGCATTTTTGACAGTGTTCGACACCCTTCTTTTTTAAAATCACCACATTCAGTGAGTACATTCAAGAAAGCACAAAGTGTTAGTAACCAATCCAAACAAGTTCAAGCAAGCCATCTAGCATGCAATCATCATTAAACGATTGTGAATTCTAGTATTCTATTATTCAAGTGAGCATCAAATCAAGCCAGTGTTTAACGCAAGTGCAATAAGAAATAAATCACGGGAGTGTGTCATTCAAACAACAAAGCAAGCAAGTGTGTCATTCAAACAACCAAGCAAGAAAGTGTGTCAAAATCAAGTGCAGAAGTTCAAAGAACGACATCCACAACAAATGAGATAGTTGTGAATTTGATTGAAGCATTCAAAAAGTTTCAATGAAGCATTAAAGTAAAGTGATCATCATTGAGATAACTTACTACTGAAAGTGTGCAGAGTATAGTCCAACTTGCCCTGTTGAGGATTGAAACTGCGCAAATGCACAGTTTTAGTCAGCATGACTCCAACCCGCTAAAACTGCATTGTGCAATTCTGGGGGCCAACGAGGCAGTGCCTCTCAGAATTTCCTAGAGCTAGCCTAGGAGGATAGTGTGAGGCTGGATCTACATAATTTTTGGGAGCAAGGCAAGGCCTTCACTCTTCGAAATGCATAATGCAAGCTGGGCAAGGCAGGGTCCAAGCCAGGGTAGCTCAGACCTGCCGACGAGTGACTAAAAATAGTGAGGACTCACTGCATGTCCGAAACTGGGTGTAGAAATGAGTGAATGAAGATACATGCAATCAAAAAGTGTAGGATTCAGTAAAATGGGAAAACAATGAAGTTTGTGATACGAGTCATTGAAACAGCTACTATTAGTGCAGAAACAATGTCATGCATGTGACAGCAAGGAGATGTAATGGAAAACTTGAAACAATTATTCTACAAGATAAAATTCATTAAAAGGACAACAAGCATTCAAAAAAACCAAGAAAACAACACTCACACAAGATAAAATACAAAAAGAATAGAAAACATCAAAAGACATGAAAAACAGACTTACGTAGAAAATATTGAGCTCAGTGTGCCGAAGGTTGCTAGATGTGATGGGGAATGTGAGAGTTCTAAGATCAAAGTGGAGAATGAGTCCAAAGCAACAAATAAATATTCTTGACACGATCAAGGTTTATAATGCGCATGCCACAAATCCAGGAAAAAGCAACACTTGGCGAAAGGTTTCTAAAACAACTTTTTCCATGTAACCCAACTCCTAAAACTAGATCCCTGAAATCTAGGGATATTTTTTTCTTTTTTCTTTTTTTCTTTTTTGGAAAAACTTCCCATGCACACAAGGAAATATTTCTCATTCATGGAGGGGATAGGTCAACTTGGGAGCACATGCAATGGAATGCAAGCCTTGGAGTGACTTTTGTGTAGTTTCTAGGCTGAGTGGCTCTAGCTATCCCTCAAGCTCTATGCAATTTCTAGACTAAAGCCAAGGTTGTTAGCCAAATTTTCCCAAATTCTAAGAGAAATCCCAATGATGGGATGCTCTATGTAATTTTCATGGGGAAGGTAACTTGCCTGCTCTGTGCATTTCTATAGAGCAGTGGGCTGCCTTGATGCTCTTTGCAATTCTAGAGAGTAAGGTGTGTTTCCCTCCAGTTCTATGCAATTTTTCAAGTGAGCACAAGAGATGGTAAAAAAGAAAGTCTCGGGATGTCAGCATGTAGATGCACGACAAACAGGCTAGAGAACACAAGCAAATAAGCCAAAGAAACTCAACTGAAGCATATGTAGTTGGGTAGTGCAAGACATGTTGCTAAGTATGGTTGGTAGGGAGGCTCCAAAATGAAGCTAAGCCAAAATTTTGGACGATGGTTGTAGTTGCTACAACATTGGCGACACACTAGTAGAAATCCATCTGTCTGAATGAACCTTGTTTTGTGAAAAGCAAGTCTAACTCCTCTAAATTTATTCTTTGATTCTTATATTATCGTAGTTTCCACACTAGCTTAAGTGAATGATGTGGCACCTTCCATGCTCTTGATCGGTCAACACACATTCCAAGACAAGACAACTTAGTTGTTTTTATTTGGGATGAGGGGTATATTGGTGCACAATTAATATGACTATCAGAGTTTGAGTTTCATCTCTGGTGTTGCTCTGCTTCCAGCAGGCCTGGACAATACCCCGGCGAAGTCACACAGGAACACAAGCATCATTTTGGTGTCAACAAGCCTTGTCATTATCCTGGAGGAGTCACTTTCATCACCTCTCTATGTAGCAAGCCTTTCCCCCTTTTGCCTTGTTCATTTTTTCAAAATTTTCATATTTTCATATTTTCATATTTTCGTTTTTTCATTTTTTCAAGAACTGTGAATAGGCACTTATTTATTTTAGCGGTGGAAGAGGGCTCATGACTTATTGAGAGAAGAAGAGATTGTTCCTTTATAAAAGTATGTTATGTATACCTTTGACACACTTGTTAATGTTTTCCCCCTCACCTTACTCTACTTGACTGAGCTGCCAAGGGTTAACCCAAAACAACCAACTAAAGTAGGTGGTACTAGTTAGAGTGCAAGTGTTGTGTTTTCACCGAGGTTCACTTGAAACATAACGTATTTTCCATTAGTGTATCATTAACTAAAGACAACAAGTTTTGCATAAAGAGAGAGGACGAAAGATAACCAAGTGTTGATAGTAGTACAAGTCCTCTTGTACTTTACCCTGCTTGTTTCAAGAGTCGTACACAGTTCCATGAGAAACTAACCTACGAATGTAATCGAACAAAAAAACAACGAAGAAAAATGCAGAAATAAATGTGAAAACGAATCAGGTAAGCAATGAAGGTAGGCAAACAAACAAACAAACAAATAAGGAAAGCAAACATGCATGCAAGAAAATAAGACAAAAACGAACACTACTCGTCCTCCTAAGGGAACGGTGCATGGGTCTACTCACTTAAAGTGATATTTCCAATTCCACCAGCAGTGCATTGATTGACCCATGTTGGTGAAGACATGGTTCGCAAAAAGCACAGTCAAGTGAACCAACAAACATGAAAGATATAACAATGAATACCAGCACACTCCGAGTTTAAATGCATCCACAGAAAAGAAAAGAGTAAAAGCACATGAAAAGCACTCTCTTTTAGGTTTTCTTTTTTATTGTTGTTAAACATGCATTCAGTTTTTATTAGAAACATATACACAATGGCCATATTCACAAAAAGGGTAGGGTAACAATCATTAAGGCAAGTCACTACACCAGGGGATTCAAAATCAAACATCTGAGTAGGGTTGATAAACAAGGATATGGATGTTATTGTAGGAAAATAGGGTTTTAAGGGATAAACACATTAGAAGGATAGTTGTAGTTTTTAACCCCATATAGAAATTACCTGCATACGAATTCTAAAACATAGAAAATAAAAATGCGAGAGCATAACACATAAAACACATACACACAGAGATTTTCCCCTGGATCCCAAAACCAGGACTACCAACTTGATTTTTCATTATGTTCCTTCCAATGTTACGATACATATTTATACATTCTAAAGCTTCCAATACCATGGACTGGAAACCATCGCATCCAAAACCATGGACCAAAAAACCATAGCGACCAAAACCATGTGCGAAAATCATGCACAAAACCATAGGTAGGTCTGCCCAACCTGACATAGTGTCCAAAACCTAAATTTTCTGGGGCACTGCCCTGGACCCCATAGAGTGGGGTTACTTGCACCCCTTAAACCCCTAGTGACTACCCCCGCTATGCAATCAACGCAACGAAGGGGGGGTTCCGCCCCCCTTCAAACCCCCTAGTTAATTACGTGGGCTAGTCATGGAAAGAATATAACACAACCCAACATTCTCCCACTTGTTGTTATCATTCCATAGGGGGCCACAAGAGAGCTTAGTCATTTATCCAGCCCTACAATGCCCATTGTTTCTCTACACCAAGAGAACTTCTCAGAGATCATAGATTTTGTCAACGCATCTGCAATATTCTTCAAAGTGTCCACCTTTACCAGCAATAACTTTTTGTCTTCTATCATATCCCTCACAAAGTGATACTGAACATCAATGTGCTTTTTCTTTGAATGATATGTAGGGTTCTTTGCCAAGAAAAATGTGCTTTGGCTGTCACAGTCTATCCTTATAGCTCCTTGTACTAACCCCATATTTGAACACAATCTCTGCAACCAAATGGCTTCCTTGCTTGCATGAGTGGCTACCATGTATTCTACCTCTATAGTTGATAGTGCCACTACAGATTGTTTCTTACTCATCCAACTGACTGCACCTCCAAATAGGTTAAACACATACCCACTTGTAGATCTTCTCTGATCCATATCTCCAACCCAGTCTGCATCAACAAAGCCATGAATATCCAACACTCTGTCCAATCCTTGTCTTCCTTGGTAGCACAAACCATAATCACTAGTGCCACGGAAATACCTGAAAACCTACTTCACTGTTGTCTAGTGCTCCTTCCCTGGTTTTGACATAAACCTGCTCAATACTCCCATTGCATATGCAATGTTTGGTCTAATACAGACCATCGCATACATCAAGATACTGATTGCACTTGCATATGGAACGTGGTACGTGTTCTCTTCCTATTCTTGTGTCGTGGGACACTATTCAATAGATAACTTTACACCTACAAGAATAGGAACCTTCACCAGCTTACTATCCTGCATATTAAACCTTTGCAATATTGTCTCAACATACTTCCTATGGTTTAACCAGAGCTTCCTCTTTGTCTGATCTCTTTTAATTTCCAGGCCCAAAATATAGTTTGCAGCACCAAGATCTTTCACGTCGAATTTGGAGGACAAATGGGTCTTCAAATCCCAGATAATTTCTTTGTCATTTCCAACCAACAACATATCATCCACATAAAAGACCAGATAAATAACATGGTCACCAATAATTTAAAATACACACAATGATCTGCTTTACTTCTAGTGAGGCCAAGTCCCCGTATAAATGTATCAAATTTCTAATACCACATCCTTGGTGATTGTTTTAACGCATATAGAGACTTCTTTAACTTGCATACCAGTTCTTTCTTACCCTTCACCGCAAAGCCTTCAAGTTGCTTCATGTAGATCTCCTCTTCCAAATCCCCATGAAGAAATGTTGTCTTCGCATCCATCTGTTCTACTTCAAAATCAAAAGAAACAACAACAGATAAAAGTAATCTAATAGAAGTTACCTTGGCAACAGGAGAAAAGATATCACCAAAATCAATTCCCACTGCCTGGGAATAACCTTTTTCTATGAACCGAGCTTTGTATTTCTCCACCTTTCCTTCTGCATTTCTCTTCTTCTTGAACACCCATTTACTGCCAATGGGTTTCCTTTCCAGCCAACAACTCCACC